>CM071863.1:7130-34338 GCA_036759665.1 Gynandropsis gynandra | reverse complement strand
TCTTCCGATTTCAACCCTTCCCCTCCTCTCCTTCTCTTCCCCCAGATCGTTGCTCATCACCATCACCACCACCACCGTATCTCTTCTACCTCCTCCGCAGCTCCCGCCTACAAGCGTCCTTCTCACTCTTTCTACCCTTTCTCCCCCTCTCCTCCTCCCCGGCCGCCCTCTCCGCCGTATACCCCTGTTCTCGGCCGCCGCATCCGCCATTTCCCGATTTTTCGGCCTCTCTTCCTCCTCATCCTCCTCCTCCTCCTGTACTTCCTTCTCTCTCATCCCAGCCGCTCCTTCCTTCTCGATTTCATCACCGCCCTCGCTTTCTCCGCCGCTCTCCTTTTTTCTCTCAATTTGGTTCTCCCTCGCTTCCCGTCCATTCGCTTGTTCCTTACTCGCTCCTTCCCCGTCAAGATCTCCTCCGCATCTGGACTCTCCAGGACGCCTTTACCAGTCTTCTGGTCTATCGGCTCTCGCTCCAAGTCAGAGAGGCGGGAAAATTCCGGCTGCTGGGTCCAGGTTTACAGCAACGGTGACGTCTACGAGGGGGAGTTCCACATGGGAAAGTGCTCCGGAAGCGGCGTCTATTACTATTACATGAGTGGCAGGTACGAGGGCGATTGGGTCGATGGCAAGTACGACGGCTATGGTGTAGAGACGTGGGCTAGAGGCAGTCGATACAGAGGACAGTACAGACAGGGTCTTAGGCACGGATATGGGGTTTACAGGTTCTACACCGGCGACGTTTACGCCGGAGAGTGGTCCAATGGGCAGAGTCACGGTTGTGGAGTTCACACTTGCGAAGACGGCAGTCGATTTGCCGGGGAATTCAAGTGGGGTGTCAAGCATGGCCTTGGCCATTACCACTTCAGGTATATATTCCCGTGCTTGCTCCATCTACGACCTTGTGTCTGTTTCCTATATGCTCGTCTTGGCCAAGTTTAGGTGAACTGATCATATTTTAGTCATAGTTGCAAAGTACTATTACGCATCTATATATACCCAAATAGTCTGCTTGATAGAGCTTTTCGTATCTGCTACATGTCACATTTGCCAAGCTTGGTTAAGCATTCCTATAGCATTCAATACCATTCACGTAGGTTCGGCAGGGAAATGTATGTGTTTTAGTGTCTGCGACCTCTATCCATAAGAACCATCCCATTGTATGAGCTCCATCTGTTCATACAGTTCATTGAACCGTATCTGCTCTTAGTTTGGTGCGTCCAGCTGTATTAGGTCCTGATTATGTGTTTTGACTTAAACTTGAATTAAAGGTCTTGACCACTTTGTTTGCTTGCCTGTGCTGTGCCACTGGTAACCATGTGTTGCGGCTGGTGGTGTGGTTTTCTTTTCATTTATCTGCACGCTGTTGTTACTTCTTGTTTCATGATCCTCGTTCCAGCGTGTATAATTCTCCTTTTGAAGATAGCTTTTAAAACGAGGATGCCTGTATGCTTGTATAGGACAGTTTTATTCCCGGTCGATGAGATCTTAACATTCCTCCATTCTGAAACTTATAACCACAGTGGTTGACTTCTAGGTTCCCCAATACGTGTTGCCCTTTCACAATGTGATCGGTCTTGATACAAAATTGGTGTGAACCGAATCCATTCTAATTGCAACATTGAATACCCCGTTTTCACGAATTACTGCATTTAACCTAGGTATGAAGCTCATCCGTAGAGTAGAAAGAAGTTGAAGGTGACATAGGTGTACAAGACACATCAATCCATCTTGCCCCATTTTTCATGTTGGTTTATTTTTTTTTTTTGGTTAAAATAGGAACGGTGATGTATATGCGGGAGAATACTTTGCTGACAAGATGCATGGTTTTGGTGTATATCGCTTTGCGAACGGTCACCGTTACGAAGGAGCTTGGCACGAGGGTAGACGGCAGGGGCTTGGAATGTATACGTTCAGAAATGGAGAAACGCAGTCGGGTCATTGGCAAAATGGGATCCTTGACGTTCCAAGTACACAGAACACGAGGTGTCCGGTATCTCCAGTTGCTGTCAACCATTCCAAAGTGCTAAACGCAGTGCAGGTGTGTGCTCTCTCTTTGGTATGCCCGATGCTTGCATGTGTTCATGTATAGATAGTTGGCGAGGAAATAGAGTAGAAGTCAGTGTAGTCATTATGAAAAGGATGCGGGTAGAACCAAAGGTTTCGTGGTAAATGCACAGGAAGCAAGGAGAGCAGCGGAGAAGGCATATGACATAGGCAAGGTTGATGAGAGGGTCAACAGAGCAGTTGCCGCAGCCAACAGATCCGCCACTACTGCAAGGGTTGCTGCTGTAAAAGCTGCCCAGAAACAAATTCATCCTTCTACAAACATCGACCACTTCTCCATTCCTGTCTTGTCTTAGCCAACTCCTGTTTCTTTTTTTCTGTATAAAGATTGCAGGAGAAGCCCTTTATACGGGTGCACCTTTGAAGCTTAACAATTGAATTTTGAGGAGAATTTGCGTGGCAAAGGGAGGGTCCAATCTAAGTTGAATGCCATGCTCACATAAGTGGTTTTGAAAAACTGTGCTGCAAAATTTACCACCACCATCACTTTTGGAAACTCTTAATCTTGCAAAAGAATGTATTTTCAACCATTTTTTTGAAAAAGGACAAACACATCATAGAATTTTTATTTGCATTTTAATGGTTAAAACTAACAGAATCTTGAAAAAATTATCAACAAAGACAACATAGTGTCTAAAACCTTGAATAAAACTAATGGTAGTTGGTCCCCTAGATCACAATGTAGATGTAGCAAAAGGTTCTGTGACATGAAAATTAGATGCATAAAAGGGAAGACAACTGCTCCGTGCTATCTGACAAAAAACTCACAAAGAGATGTAACTAAACTACTAATAGAATTGCCTTTAATGTTGTTGAGGTGATTAAGAATCCGATTATTGGCGTGACCTAAACATTGATGCCAAAGACTATGACTAACTGAACATTGTTTGTTGAAGTAGAAGGCTTTAAAGTCTAAGTTCTGAAGAACGTTTGCTTCCTTTAATTAGAACTTTCTATGTTAACGAATCATTCACGTAAACTCCGTCAGCATAAAAAAACATAGTAGGGATAATCTTGTGTGAGTTTGGAAACAAAAAGTAATGATTTGGTTATAGAGGGAGCAACTAAAATATCATTTTTAGGAAGCATACCTTCAAAAGTTGATATAGACGTTGATCCAACATGAGATATAGGGAGAAATGATTCATCTCCTACCATAACACTTTCTGATCCAGTATAAGGTATAGTATGTTGAAGATTTTGTGAAGTTTGAATGATATATGTGTTAAGGACTTGGTCTGAGAAGTTTTAGTTTGTCCTATTCTTTAGGAATTTCTGTTTTTGTTGAGGAATAAGTCAGATTTAGATTTGTAATTCTCTATTTAAGCATTCTTATCCAGTCAATAAAAGTAGTGAAGTATTCAGCAGATTACTAGTTACCTCTGCTTCTTTTCTTCTTATCAGTGGTATCAGAGCCACGGTAAAAATAAACAAAAAAGGCACAGTAGTGCAAATGGCTTCTGAAAATTTTGTTCAGCCAGCTATTCCACGTTTTGATGGTCATTATGACCATTGGAGCATGCTCATGGAAAATTTCTTACGCTCAAAGGAGTATTGCTCAAAGGAGTATTGGTCAGTTGTTGAAAATGGTATTCATGAATTTCCTGTAGATGGACAATCTACAGATGTTCAAAAATCAGAACTTGAAGCTAGAAAGCTCAAGGATCTGAAAGCAAAGAATTATCTTTTTCAAGCTATTGATCGCTCTGTCTTGGAGATAATTCTTCGCAAAGAAACGTCCAAAGACATTTGGGATTCAATGAAGGAGAAGTTTCAAGATACCTCAAAGCGTGCCCAACTTCAAGCTCTGAGAAGAGAATTTGAGATTCTGCAAATGAAAGAAGGTGAATCTGTTACAAGTTATATTGGAAGAACTTTGAGCATTGCGAACAAGATGAGGTTTCATGGCGAGAAAATGACAGATGTTGCTGTTGTTGAAAAAATTCTGCGTTCTTTAACGCGAGATTTTAACTATGTTGTTTGTTCAATCGAGGAATCAAAAGATATTGATCATCTTTCCCTTGATGAACTTTAGAGCTCTTTAATTGTCCATGAGCAGAAGATGAATCGAAGTCCAGTCGTAGAGGAACAAGCATTGAAAGCCTCTACGAATGCTCACTTCACCAACTCTCGAGGTAGAGGTCGAGGAAGAGGTAGAGGCAGAGGAGAACGAGGACATAGAGACGGTGGCAGAAACTTCAAAGCAAATGACCAAACACAAGGAAAAGACAAATCAAAGGTAGAATGCTATAGATGTCATAAGTTTGGTCATTATGCCTCTGATTGCTATACTAAGTTGCCACAGGACAAAAACAATGGAGAGAACTCTTATTTTGTTGAAAGGAAGGAAACATAAACTTTGTTGATTACCGTTCAAAAAGCTGAAAAATCTGGTCCATAAGTTTGGTATGTTGATACAGATTGCAGCAATCACATGAGTGGATGTAAGTCCTCTTTCTCATTACTTGACGAAAGTTTTCAGTCTACAGTCACCTTTGGTGATAGTTCATCTGTTAAAGTAATGGGAAAAGGCGAGATTAAGATAAAAACCAAGAATGGTTTTGTGGAAACAATCTCTAACGTGTTGTATGTTCCTGATCTAAAAAGTAATCTGTTAAGTGCTGGGCAACTACAAGAAAAAGGCTATGTGATCACAATCCAGAATGGGGCATGTGAAATTCTTGATCCTTCCAGAGGTGGCATTGCAGTTATTCCGATGACTTCAAACAGATTGTTCCCACTAAAGATTGAAAGCATTCAATCTAGCTATATGGCTGAGACAGGGGATCCGTCGTGGTTGTGGCATTTACGCTATGGACATTTAAGCTTTGGTGGACTGAAAAATCTCCAACAAAAGGACATGGTGACAGGTCTTCCACAAATCTTTACATCTTCTCAAGTGTGCGAAGAATGTGTTGTTGGCAAACAAACACGTTCTCAATTTCCGAAAGGGAAGTCATGGCGAGCAAAGGATGTCTTAGAGCTGGTGCATTCAGATATTTGTGGCCCAATAAACCCAACTTTAAATGGAGGTAAAAGATATCTCATTACTTTTACAGATGATTTTTCGAGAAAGACATGGGTTTATTTTCTCCATGAAAAATCTGAAGCTCTAAACATGTTTCAAAGTTTCAAAGCTCATGTTGAAAATGAGGAAGGAAAGAGCATTAAGTCTTTTAGGACAGATCGAGGAGGGGAGTATTGCTCAAAGGAGTTCGCAAAATTCTGTGAGCAACAAGGCATAAGGAGAGAGCTTACTGCTGCGTATACACCACAACAAAACGGCGTATCGGAACGGAAAAACAGAACAATTCTCAACATGGTGAGAAGTTTGCTGGCAAGAGGAAAAGTTCCGAAGACATTTTGGCCTGAAGCAGTTAACTGGTCAGCTCAAGTTTTAAACAGATGTCCGACTTTTGCTGTAAAAAATATGACACCAGAAGAGGCTTGGAGCGGGAGAAAACCTGCTGTAGATTATTTCAAAATCTTCGGTTGCATGGCCTATGCTCATGTTCCAGATCAGAAAAGGAAGAAACTTGATGACAAATCAGAAAAATGTGTCTTTCTTGGTGTAAGTGATGTATCAAAAGCTTACAAACTATTCAATCCAATGATAGAAAAGATTGTGATCAGCAGGGACGTTGTTTTCAATGAAGAGAGTACATGGGACTGGAACAGGCAGCAGCCTACCCAAGTATCGTGTACCATCGACGTGGAAGAAGAAGTTTCAACAGTCTCTGAATCGGAAAACTCATCTAGCTTAACTGGTTCAGACACTGGAACACCAGAATCTGCTAAGAGCAGTAAAAAAGGAAGCCGTTCAGATGCTGGAACATCAAAACCTACAGTTGGGGGCAATACCATGGATGTGCAGTCCGTTCGTAACAGAAAAAGGCCAGCTTGGATGCAGGATTATGAGGTAACTGGACCAACCAATCCAACTACTTATTTTGCCTTATTCGCTGACTGTGATCCTACAACTTTTGAGAGTGCTGCCAAAGAAGAAAAATGGAGGAAAGCTATGGATGAGGAAATGGACAGCATCGAAAGAAATGACACTTGGGAACTTTGTGATCTACCGGATGGACACAAAACCATTGGTGTCAAGTGAGTTTTCAAAACAAAGCTGAACCGAGATGGAGGTATTGACAAATACAAGGCACGTTTGGTGGCAAAAGGGTACAAGCAAGAATTTGGAGTTGACTACACAGAAGTGTTTTCTCCAGTTGTAAGACATGACACAATCAGATTGGTGGTCGCATTGGCAGCAAAAAATTCCTGGCCCATTTTCCAGCTAGATGTCAAATCCGCTTTCATGCACGGATACTTGAAATAAGAGGTATTTGTCGATCAACCTCCTGGTTATGTTTTAGTAGGAAATGAGCATAAAATTTACAGATTGAAAAAGGCTCTTTATGGTCTAAAGCAAGCTCCAAGAGCTTGGTATAGTCGCATTGAAGATTACTTTCTCAAAGCTGGTTTTACAAAGTGTCCTTACGAGCATTCACTTTTCGTCAAGGTTGATGATAATGGGAAACTACTCATAGTGTGTTTGTATGTTGATGATCTCATATTCACTGGAAATTGTGCTGTCATGTTTGATGAGTTCAAGAAGTCTATGAAAGATGAGTTTGAAATGACTGATCTGGGTTTGATGCATTATTTCCTTGGAATAGAAGTTGTACAATCAGATGTTGGGGTTTTTCTTTCGCAAAAGAAGTATGTTGTAGAAATTTTGGACAGGTTCCAGATGAAGGATTGCAATCCTGTAATCACACCATCTGACAACAAAGATTGTGATGGAAATAAAGTGGACAGCACACTTTACAAGCAAATGGTGGGCAGCTTGATGTATTTAACAACAACAAGACCAGACATAATGTATGTTGTAAGTCTCATCAGCAGGTACATGGAAAATCCAACTGAAATGCATTTGTTCGCAGCAAAGAGGATTCTCCGATATCTACAAGGAACTCGAGACTTTGGTTTATACTACAAAAACGGCGAAACATCAGATTTGTTGGGGTTTACTGACAGTGATTATGCAGGAGACCAAGATGATAGAAGGAACACTTCTGGTTATGTTTTCATGTTTGGTACAGGTGCTGTTTCGTGGTCATCGAAGAAGCAACCTATTGTCACATTGTCAAGTACAGAAGCTGAATTTGTTGCGGCAACAGCTTGTGCATGTCAAGCTATTTGGATGAGGAGAATCCTAGAGGAGCTGCAATTTAAGCAACTCAGTGCGACTACGATAATGTGTGACAATACTTCGGCAATCAAGTTGTCGAAGAATCCAGTTTTACATGGAAGAAGTAAGCACATTGATGTGAAGTTTTATTTCCTTCGAGATCTCTACAATGAAGGAAAAATTGATCTGAAGTTCTGTAAGAGTGAAGACCAAATTGCTGATATTTTTACAAAAGCACTCAGGATGGAGTTGTTTGAGAAATTCAGAAAGTTGTTGGGTGTATGCACGATGAAGACTTTAAACTGAAAGTTTGCAAATTTTCAGTTTAAGGGAGGGATTGTTAAGGACTTGGTATGAGAAGTTTTAGTTTGTCCTATTCTTTAGGAATTTCTGTTTTTGTTGAGGAATAAGTCAGATTTAGATTTGTAATTCTCTATTTAAGCATTCTTATCCAGTCAATAAAAGCAGTGAAGTATTCAGCAGATTACTAGTTACCTCTGCTTCTTTTCTTCTTATCAATATGCATAGGCTCCAGAATAGGGAAACCACTTAGGCGAAGAAGATTGTTGCAGATTTAATGCAACTAAACTTGAGATATATCACTAAGTTGATATGCATTATTAAAACGATGCCAGCAATGTAGAGCATCATGACCTGTTTTTCTACAGATCTGACATACAAGCAATGTGGAGGAGTTGTTTTGAATATTGACATCATTAGAGCCACTAATATTCTGAGGTCTAACCATATTATTAGGGGAATATGAAACTTTTGGAGAGAAACCGCTATTTCTTGTCGTAGAAAAATCTCTGTTATTATCTCTGTAATTTGATCGTTTGTTACTCATGTAAATGCCTCTTCCATACCCAGAATACTAAGTATTATAAACAGACTGTGAAAATTTCAATAGGAAAAAGCTTGATGATGAGAAAAATCAACATATTTGTTAGTGTGTGACTCAAAATCAAACTATTCAGCTGAGATACCACAACATTATAAGTTGAAAAAAATGAGATTTATGCGTTAACGTTGTTATAACGATTGTATAATCTTTTATCCTAAGGGTATATTTTGTAAATGCATTTCTTTTAATAGAGTCGTTCGATCTTGACAAATCGACGGTTCATAATATATTTATATTTTTTTCTTTTATTCTTTTTTGTTAGATTTTTAAAAGATAATTTTTTGATTTGTTTCTGGATTTTATCAGATTTCCGAATAAGTGTTTGTTATTTAAAAAAAATACTTATAAATTTTTTGTTATTTTTTTATTGTAAATTATGTTATGATAATTCCTCAATATATGCATATTATATTCCAAAAGGAATAAATAATGTATAATATATTTAGATATATAATAAATTTTATACATAATTAAAAAAATTACAATACAATTTTATACCATAATTAAAAATTGTCGAAGATAACATAATTTCTGTTTGACTCAGTAGATGATTTGAATGCCTAATATTCTTCTTTACTCGACTGGATGCCTTGTGTGATGTAATAGAAGTTGTTAATGGCTTTCTACGTTCGTTGCACTCCAAGATTACAGTGTAAGAACTTTTTGGTTTAATCTTATATTTGTGGACCTATATATGTGAATAATTTTGGAATAAGTGTTGTCATTCGGTTTAGTCCAAATTAAATGTGATCAGATTTAATTTTAATTGATTGGACTTCGGTATTGAATTGAATGGGGAGGATTATATGCATAGAGACCTTTGGTAGTATCGTTTATATTTCATGATGGGCGAAATTAAACAATACAATTGAGAACCGAAATTAATCGGTTATCTGTCGGTTTATGGTCCCTGGTTCACGTGCCTATATAAATGAGATTCTTTTGGTTTCTGAAATAGTGGATTCATTTTCTATCACAACATTTTACAGAATCTTTCAGAGAATCTCAGTCTTCTTGATACATCCCATCAGTATCAAGTTCTACAGTTATTGCACGTAGAATCAGAAGATCTATTCCGCTGCATATCGTGAATCATAAATCCAGATATTTATCTCGATCTTCTGTTTTTTTTTTGGTTTCTCAAATCTTGATATAATTTACAATAGAATTTCGGGCCTTTCGAAATCCGAATTAGGTGAAATCGGATTTCTTCAAGTGGTATCAGAGCCGATCTATTGTGTCTATATCATATTTGGATTTAATTATTGATAAATTAAATAAGTTTGGAATGAATTAAACAATTCTGATGTAAAATTTAGTTTACATTAAGATTAAAGAGATTTTTCTTGATGGGAAGAAGATGATAGAGATTTTTCTTTAAAAAAATTTTTTTGATGAAACTTCACGGTGGAAAAATGGTGAAGAAGAAGAAAATAAAAATGTATTTTTTTATATTAAAAAAAATAAAAAAAAGGAATCATGGGAGTAATTGTTTAATTGTTTAATTATTAATTAAACAATTGTAACGGTTTGACTCATTCATTTAAAAGGAAATAAATTGGAGTTATGGGGGTTGACCGTTTGACTAAAAAAAGGTAAAAAAAATTTAATGTAACGGTTGGAGAATTTTTTTTAAAAAAAAATAATTGGGCCGTTTTTTTTAAATGGATGCACCCAATTTATTTGGGCTTAAAAGGTTAAACCCATTCTATAAAGAATTTTGGGTTTGGCCTTATTTAAAAATGGATCCGGCCCATTTGTTATTAAAGGAATTGGCAGAATAATAAAATTGCAATGTCCTGGGTTCGAACCAATGACCTCTGCAATATTACGCACGTACTCTGCCAGTTGTGCTAACAGCACTATTTATACATTATGGAGTGCTGTTGATTTTATTCTATATTCTACGGGAATAATTGACAACAAACCCACAAATTAATAAGGATGAGTTTATATTTCAATAAATTTGTGCAATTCATCTTGAATTAGAATTGACACGAATATTATTTATGTATATTATATCATAATTTCGGTGAATGCAATTTACTGTGATTAATCACACATTCGAATCGTGTAATTATAGGGTTAAATCATAACTATTGAGTTAATGTTATTCACTGAAATTATGATGGTTATTGATATTTCCTTTGATCAATGTACGCGATTTAATTAAATTTCTCAACATCCTACCAAAGTGGGCAATCTTGAGAAAATTAATTATTTCAATTACATTGAGAAGGTTACATAATATAATTCATGCGAACTTTGATAAACCCAAAGGTCATTCATGGTTTGGCAGTGTTATATTGTGTGTGCATTGATAATTGCATTGATAATTAGTGTATATTTTTTGGTATGACATAAATGTGATGGTATACCCAAAGGTAACCATTACATGAGATGTTTGATTTACACTGATTATTTGATGCGTTGAGTCATCTATTGCAAGTCAAAATTATTGTCCAAAGACTAATTTTGATGTTGCGCAGATGTCTTGTGATGGGATTGGATCCTGTTATCATTCAATTAGGTTTTATTGAATGTAAGTCTAACACACGAGCTATCTTTTGTTTATAGTTGTACTATCGGCATCTAGTATCTCTGCCAACGTTAGTTCGATCCCTATGTTGAATGGATTGAACTTTGCTGAATGGAATGAACACTTATTGATCGTGCTTTCTTTGATGGATCACGATCTTGCGATTAAGAAGGTTCGTCTAACGATTAGGAATTCGAGTTTTGTTGAGAATCGCAACAAACTCGAGCGTTGGAACACCTCAAACCACACGTGTTTCATGATCATCAAGCATTCCATTCCTCCAGTCTTCAGGGGCTATGTGCCTGGAGAGGTGACTGGTGCTAAGGAATATCTCGATGCCTTAGAGAAATGCTTTGCCAAAAATGACAAAGCGAAAACAATTACGCTTTTAGCGGAAATTATCTCCATGAGGTACAAAGGCAACGAGAGTCTTCGAGAGTACATTATGAAAATGTCGAACACTGCCTCGAAGCTAAAGGCACTTGGACTCATTAAGTTATCGGAAGATGTCCTTGTGTTCTTGGTTTTGATCTCTCTTCCTACACAATACGGTCATTTTAAGGTCAGCTATAACTGCCAAAGGGATAAATGGACTCTTAACGAGCTTATTTCCCATTGTGTGCAAGAGGAGCAGAGATTGAGGCAGGAAAAGACACAAAGTGCTTTCGTAGCCACCACCTCAAAGGGCAAGACCGGAAAAAGGAAGAAAGGGATTGAAACCGCATATTCAGGATCAGGTAATGTGCAAAAGAAACAAGCCACAGATCTGGCTAAAGTTCAGAAATGTTTCTTTTGTCACAAAGGCTGGTCATATGAAGAATGTTTGCACCAAGTATTATACTTGGCGTGCGCAAGAGGATTTGACTCTCACTTTGGTTTGTTCTGAGGTCAATTTAGCTTCAGTGCCTAGTAATACTTAGTGGGTTGATTTAGGTGCTAAAACTCACGTAAGTATATCTATACGAGGTTGCGTCTATTACCGAAAACCGCTTGATGTTGAAAGATACATTTATGTAGGTGATGGTAAAAGGGTGGAAGTGAAAGTTATCGAGCAATTTAGAATTTTGATGAAGACAGACCAATTTGGGGTTTTGGAGGGTGTTTTCATAGTACCGCCTATTACGTTGAACTTACTTTCAGTTTTCTGTTTTGGAGAAATTAGGAAATTCATGTTCATTCAAAGATCTTAAGTTTACCCTTTCATTTCATTCGGATGTTATTGGAACTGGTTCTTTATCTATTTCAGATAATCTTTATATGCTCGGTATTATCCCTTCATATAATGAAATCCTGTAGGCTGGTTCAGGAGACGTGAAGCGTAAATTGATTGATGAAAATTCCATTGTTTATGGTATAAACGATTAGACCATATCTTGAACCCGAGAATGGAACGTTTTATACTAGACGGAATTATTGGAACTCTTGATTTTTCGGATTTTGACCATTGTGTCAATTGTATCAAGGGGAAGCAGACAAACAAAGTAGTTAAAGGTACATATCGAACTAGAGACTTTAGAATTGATACTTACAGATGTATGTGAACCATTTCCTATTGCTTCTTGGAATGGTCAACATTACTTTGTATCATTCATAGATCATTACAGTCGATATGTTTATCTTTATCTTATTCATGAGAAGTCAGAGGTTTTGGGTGTTTTCAAAGCGTTTCAGGCTGAAGTTGAACTTCAACTTAATAAACGCGTTAAGGCCGTTCGTTCTGATCGTGGTGGTGAATACTATGGTAGAAATGACGGATCGGGTGAACAACGTCTAGGACCGTTTGCCAGGTACCTCGAGGAGTGTGGAATCGTTCCCCAATACACAATGCCGCTGGCAATGATTTGGATCATATTGCTCGAGCTACAAATCAAGATACTCCAAATGTTGTTCCTGAAATCCATGAGGAACAAGTTCATGAACCTCAAGAATAGTTACATCAGGAAATTGTGCCAAGAAGGTCTACTCGAGAAATGAGAAGTGCTATTTTTGATGACTATATGGTATTTCTTCAAGAACATGAGGATGGCATTGGATTGACGGAAGATGATCCAGTTAACGTCCGTCAAGCCATTCAAAGTGTTAACTCTCAAAAGTGGACCGATGCCATGATAGAAGAGATTAAATCAATGGATGACAATGGCGTTTGGGAACTTGTACCTTTGCCTAAAGGTGCGAAACCCGTTGGATGCAAATGGATATTCAAAACCAAACGGGATTCGTAAGGCAATGTGGAAAGGTATAAAGCACGTCTAGTCGCCATACTTAAAAGGAAGGCATAGACTACAAAGAGACTTTCTCTTCGGTTTCATCGAAAGACTCTTTGAGAGTATTGATGGCACTAACATCTCATTATGATTTAAAGCTGCATCAGATGGACGTTAAGACAGCCTTTCTCAATGGTGACATTGAAGAGACTATCTATATTGTGCAACCAGAACACTTTGTGGTCGAAGATCCAAAGAAAATGGTTTGCAAATTAAGGAAATCCATCTATGGTTTGAAGCAAGCGTCTCGTCAATGGTATCGCAAGTTTCATCGTATAATCATCTCATATGGTCTTGAGGTGAATCAGGTAGATGATTGTGTATATCACAGGATCAGTGGGAGAAAATTTATTTTAATAATCCTTTACGTAGATGATATCCTTATTGCTGCAAACGATGTAAGCTTTATGTGCGAAACTAAGAAATTTCTTTCGGAGCAATTCGAGATGAAAGATCTTGGTGATGCCTATTTTGTATTGGGTATAAAAATACACCGAGACCGCTCTAGTGGTATATTAGGTTTATCACAAAAGAGTTACATCGATAAAGTTCTTGAGTAGTTTGACACGAAAGGATGTAAAGATATAGATACCCATATTTCTAAGGGTGACAAATTCAGTTTTAGACAGTACCCACAGACTAAATCGGAGATTCGGGAAATGAGGAAGATTCCTTATGCTTCAGCTATAGGGAATCTAATGTATGCATAGGTTTACACACGACCTGTTTTGGCATACATAGTTGGCATTTTGGGAAGATACTTAAGTAGCCCTAGGTTTAATCATTGGAAAGCGTCCAAACGGGTGATGCAATATCTTTAGAAAACAAAAGGTTATGCTTGTGTATAGACGATCTGACCAGCTCGAGATCACTGGTTATTCAGATTCGATTATGTTGGGATGTCTCGATAGTCTTCGATCCACTTCAGGTTATATATTTCTCCTCATTGTAATGCTAAATAATTATATTTTTTAACTAGTGGGTTTGTTGAAACTTAAAAGGGCATTTGACTTTAAAATCCACCGTCCTAACTATTTAAAAAATTATGATGATAATAAAAATAATGATAATATAAATAAAATTCTTATTTCCCTTTTTTTAAAAGACAAACCATTCTGTTGGAGAGAAGGTTTTGTGGTTGTTATGAATCAAAACATAAATAAATTGTGTTTCCCCTTTTTTTTAAAAGACAAACAATTATGGACCATAATACCGAAAGGATATCTTATCGTTGTTGTGTTTGTTGTTCGAAATTGTTGTAATTATATAAAACATCACCAGAACAATTGTTTATAGAGTCATTCTATATTGCATTTTAGGGCATTATGATGCTTACATCAATAAGTCGATCGCTTTTATTATATGGTTTGGATAATTTTATAAAACGATTTAGTTGATATCCATTTTTGTTTATGTTGATTTACAATACAATTTTTTTATCATTGTAAAATTCGTAACTAACTATTTACAAAAATAAAAAAAACGTGTAACTAGCTTCATCTTTTGTTGTCTTTGTAATTAGTGTAAGATTTTTTTGGTTTAATCTTATATTTGTGGACCTATATATGTGAATAATTTTGGAATAAGTGTTGTCATTCGGTTTAGTCCAAATTAAATGTGATCGGATTTAAGTTTAATTGATTGGACATCGGTATTGAATTGAATGAGGAGGATTATATGTATAGAGACCTTTGGTAGTATCGTTTATATTTCATGATGGGCGAAATTAAACAATACAATTGAGAACCGAAATTAATCGGTTATCTGTCGGTTTATGGTCCCTGGTTCACGTGCCTATATAAATGAGATTCTTTTGGTTTCTGAAATAGTGGATTCATTTTTTATCACAACATTTTACAGAATCTTTCAGAGAATCTCAGTCTTCTTGATACATCCCATCAGTATCAAGTTCTACAGTTATTGCACGTAGAATCAGAAGATCTATTCCGCTGCATATCGTGAATCATAAATCCAGATATTTATCTCGATCTTCTGTTTTTTTTTTTTGGTTTCTCAAATCTTGATATAATTTACAATAGAATTTCGGGACTTTCGAAATCCGAATTAGGTGAAATCGGATTTCTTCATGCAGACAATAAAAGGTAAAGCTTTTGTGACAGTACTTCAATCGATCCACACATGCAGCATACTAAAAGAAAAATAGGTAGGCATTATTAGTAGTAGAGGGAGATACTATCGGATTAGCGTAATAGAGCCACGTGGTCATGTTATATCTGGCCTATTTTGAGTGGGCCTAGTTGGGCCACAAGGGGCCTATTTTGAGTGGGCCTAGTTGGGCCACAAGGGGCCTGGCTTACATCGGCTTGATGAGCCGTCATCGAGTTTTTGAGTTCCGCAAGTAAACATTCAACGCTGTGATGTTTGTTCCTTTGCTGAACACAAAGTCGCCATGTACGTGGGGCAGCTCTGATTCGTCTTTCTCACGCGATTTTCTATTCGATTCTCTCCGTCTCTCTCTCCTTCGGATTGTTCTTTGGAAGAATGTACCCGCCGCCATCAGGGAATTACGCGCCTCCGATGCTGGTCAATTGCTCCAGTTGCCGGACGCCTCTCCAGCTTCCTCCGGGCGCCCGATCCATACGCTGTGCTCTCTGCCAGGCCGTTACACACATCGCCGATCCACGCACCGCCCCTCCTCTTTCCTCTCCTCCGGGTCAGCCCCCTCACCCCCACGGCAGGAAGAGGGCCGTGATCTGCGGTATTTCCTACAGGTACTCTCGTCATGAGCTCAAAGGCTGCATCAACGACGCCAAGTGCATGCGATATCTCCTCATTAATAAGTTCAACTTCTCTGCCGATTCCATCCTCATGCTCACCGGTACTTTATTGTCTATTTCGGTTTTGCAACGATGGTTTTTTGTTGATGATTTGCTCTTTGAGAATTCCGTAGCATCTGTTGCTCTGCTTCGGAACTTGTAGTTTAGCCGCAAATGATTAATCCAGTTACTGTACCACTTTCCTTGTATTTCGATTATGTAGAATGCTTTTACCCCTAGTCATCTGTTTGCACATTCCAGTAAGCGGATGACGGAATTATCTCCAACAATCTTGCTATGGGTCACTTTGTTTGCGTATTGAATCTGGTACATGGCTCACTAGATATCATTTCGCTTGTTAGAAGGTAGGACCGCATTTACAAAGCTCGGGAACATATTACTTGTGTTTCCATTTGCTCCACATTTGGGTTTCTTATGCATGTTAGTTGATTGATCAGAATGCATAATCATGGTGATAACCCTAGGCACACTTGCCAGCATATTGCTGCTCATTCGGTTTGATTCATACTTGCATGTTGAATCTCAATGAGGACTACAGTGTGCTTTCTGGTTTCTTTTCTGTCAATGATTTATGTGATTAATCGTTATACTTAATTTTTTACGCAGAGGAAGAAACTGACCCATTTCGTATCCCCACCAAGCAAAATATGAGGATGGCATTGTATTGGCTTGTTCAGGGCTGTAAAGCAGGAGATTCACTTGTTTTTCACTATTCTGGCCACGGTTCACGTCAAAGAAACTACAATGGTGATGAAGTTGATGGCTATGATGAAACACTGTGTCCATTGGATTTTGAAACTCAGGGTATGATTGTAGATGATGAGATAAATGCGACCATTGTTCGCCCTCTTCCTCATGGTGTCAAGCTCCATGCTATAATTGATGCTTGCCATAGTGGCACCGTGCTGGATTTACCATTCCTATGCAGAATGAACAGGTTAGTTCCTCTCCCTCGATGGATGAAAATTTTGTTTGTGGACTGTTTGCTTTTCTCCGCATTTTTTTTTTGATATTTTGGTCTATTAATCAGTTCTCTTGGCGAGTTAACTGCTTGATCCCCAGTTCAGAAAATGCCTATAAATATAATTCTGATTCAAGAATCTCCTGTTTCGCCAAAGCAATTAACGACTTAGCGAATATTTCAATTATTCATAAGCAACATTAAGTTCATTTTAAAGTAAGAATTCTACAAAGCTAAAACAGATATAATACTAATTGATGTGATCATGGAAAATGTGAACACTTCATATGCTTTAATTGTGAATTTTATTAAGTTATGATTGCAAGAGTCTTTGTTAATTCAACTGTATGTTTTACAAGGACTGGATTAGAGGGATTTATGAAAAAAAAAGATGATGATTTATGGTCTTCATGCTTCCAGCATCCAGCTTTGCCAAAAGCTCTACCCTGGCAATTTCATTGCCTTCATCATCCTAATGTTAACACTTGTAACAAGAGATTCATTTGTGTGCACGGCTCTCTGTTAATGAGGATCGGTAAGGGTAATTTGCTAATACTTGTTGAAACAGAGCTGGACAGTATGTGTGGGAGGATCATCGCCCAAGGTCAGGCTTGTGGAAAGGAACTAGCGGTGGAGAAGCCATATCTTTTAGCGGGTGTGATGATGATCAGACATCTGCTGACACATCTGTAAGTCCAAAAAATCCAACGATATACCTCACAAGGATGGTTTCACAGTTTCTTTCAGTAGGGCATATATACATACATATAGTATAGGTTCTGACCAGTAAATGCGGGTGGGCTTTGACATTCACCTTTGATTCATACATTTCCAACTACACCAGACATGTGCAGGTTGTAGTTTTGTGTACGATTGGCTTGCTTTGTTTTATTAGATTTCAAATACAAACAACATCATGGGAAAGTTTTAAGCACGGTTTTTGTTAATAGCCATGTTCATAACACAAAGAGTTAAAGGCCAGCTACGAAGATGACATAATTGGCACATTACAGTAACAATGATCAACAACCAAAAGTATCTGTGTGTAGTAACAATCTGACTGCAACTGCCTATGCGGAGTGAGATACTTTCTTGAGGAGTGATGTATATAATATTCCATGAATATGACAGGCATTGTCAAAGATAACGTCTACGGGGGCTATGACTTACTGCTTTATTCAAGCGATAGAACGTGGACAAGGAAGCACGTATGGAAGTATTCTTAACTCGATGCGTACTACAATAAGAAACACGGGCAATGATATGGGTGGTGGAGTTGTTACAACTGTGCTCAGCATGCTTCTGACCGGCGGAAGTGCTATTGGTGGATTGAGACAGGTATTTGGTTTTAGTAAAGCTGATGTTACATTATTATTTTGAGTGTATCACGTTCACATGAGTTGCAAAAATATTTTACGGCTAATGGTCAAATGGACAAACCAACAACTGGGGCCTTATGCCATCGAATTAGTTAGCATCTGAAATACTTTTGTTTTCTCGAATTTACTGACAGGAGCCTCAGCTGACTGCATGCCAACCGTTCGATGTCTATGCAAAGCCATTCTCTCTTTAGTAGACAAAAGTAATTGAGGGGTTTCTGAACGTGTGTATAAAATAATCCATTTTTATGAGTAAGTGGGTTGATATCTTTGATTTTCATTGTATTTCGATTAGAGTTGTCTAGACAACTCTAATTTAACACGTGTGGTTACATATTTTGCATAAAGGTTTTACGTCTGTATACAGAAAACATCTGATTACATCTCATTACTTTGCAGGTGTTTCTTGTTGTGATTTGCATGTGAATGTTTTTTCTGTTTTTGTCATGCATGTGAATATGAATTTTAACTGTGATTGTAATTGCTATTGTGATTGTGTTTGTGTATGTATGTGTATTTGTGTTTGTGAATACTAATTTTGTTGTGTATTAATTTTTATTTTATATTTTATAACATTTAAATCTCTGCTCATTTTCCTATCCTTTTCATTTTTCTTTAATCTCTCATATCCAGAGAGAAAGCATTAAAATTTTCTTAAGAACCATTACATCATACCTAAGGACTATCAATGTGTTCTTCCCGATGGATCCGATGCTTATGCCCTAGTTAATATCGAAGGTCTTATAATTAGATCAATTGTATCTATAGTATTGTTCATCCGATGCTTATGCCCTCGTTGTGGAATGGGTGATCGTGAGGATTCGTCAAGATGCAAGGCCTACTAGTATCAATATCAGGTAATATTTTTTTTAATAAAGGACATGATTTTTTTCGTCTGATCACTTTGCTCATATTGATAAGTTACTTTTATGAATATCAGGCAGCAATTTTTTCTCTGAAGCATCAAGTCGTCCACCTGCTGATTTATTATCTTCATTCACCACAATAAAAAAAATTTATGAATATTTTATATAATGGGCTTCTCCTTGTTCTCCTTGTTCTGCGGAGGTGATCAATGCAAATGCTGCAAGAGCCCATATTCAGGTAGCGCTTCCTGCTTAATTCGGTATACGTTCACTTCTGTATCTTTTACTGGTAGTTCAGTCATGTTGGTTGTTGTCTTTACTCAAGACATGCATTATCTGACAATGTATAACCTGAATTGCAGGTTGATCCGATTTATTGTGCTAGCTCAGGAATGTTTGTTAACCTCAGTCCAAGGCTCTTGCACTTTCAGGAGAATTTTAGGCGCTGCTCTCGAGCTAAAGATCTTTGGTTTAGATGCTGCTCTCGAGCTAAAGATCTTCGATTTAGATGCTGCTCTCGAGCTGAAGTTCTTTTTTTTTTCGTTGCAGATTATAAGAATTGATATGAAGTTGGCGAATGAAGATGTGAGTATGCTTGCCTTTATGTCTGGGCAGATCACAGTCCCTTTTCTGCTTCCTAAGAAGTTAACGTGACATTTATCCAACACTATTTCTTGTTTAACACAATCTGAGTACTGAAAATATGCTCAGTTATCAAATTTCATATAAAATCTGAATCGCCATTATCCGTTGTTGATCAGGTTGAAAGGGTTTCTAACATGCTTAACTACTTCTTGCTACAACTGGTTGGCCCACAACGTAAATCTTTGACCTTGAAGAATCCTGAGAAGTATTAATTCCGTCCAAAACAATTGCTTAAGCAGGGTGGGTTCATCACTTGTCTCTGCTCATTCCATCCATTATGACTGAAAAGCAACTGAACATTCTGATTACTTTTTTTGAAGATTGTACGTATGTTATTGTGTATGTTAAATGTATATGGTTTTAGATGTGATTGTGGATGTGAATGTTGCATTTGTGTGTCTTTGTGTTTGTGCTTGTATTTGTGTACATGAATGTGTTTGTTTGTGTGTTTGTGTTGCGTTTGTGCTTGTATATGTTCATGTTAATGCGGTTGTTTGTTTTTGCGTGTGTCTTTGTGTGTGTGTATTTTGAATGTGAATATGTTTGTGTTTGTGCGTGTCTTTGTGTTTGTGTTTTTGTTTATATTTGTATTGGTTTATTTGTTTGTAATTGTGTTTTCGTTCTTAGATTTGAGTGTGAAATGTGTTTGTGGTTGTGAATGTTTTTGCGTTTTATATTTATATGAGGTTGTTTTTGTCATGCATGTGAATGTGTATTAATTTTTTTTTCTGTTTGTTTATCAATGAATAATGTTTATGATTTAACAAGATTTTTTTTTGTCTTTTACATCCCATGTACCTTTCACGACGTTTCTTGCAATCGTGCGCCGAGGGAGATTATAACTTTGGGTGTGTAAAGATTCTGGACAAGATAAGGTATTTAGTAATTTTTTTAATCAATTGATAAACTTCATTTATGTCAATGATTAAAGTTTATGACTTAACAAGATTTTTTGTTTTCTCACATCACATGTACATTTCATGACATTTCGTGCAATCTCCGCGACGAGGGAGATTATCAATTACGTGTGTAAAGATGTTGGAAAAGATAAGATATACGATAGTTATTTGTTTTTTTAATAACCTTTATTTATGTAATTCTAGATTTGTTTACGATGTTACAAATGTCATATGGCAGGTTGTTGGTTGATTGTTTAGCAGGCTTGCTCAATGAAACCGATTAAAGATTACAAAGAAACGATCTTAGTAGAGGTATTTTCTTCATCACGAACTTGTAAACACTTTATCAACCTTTTTTCGAGATCGTAGCAAACAACCTAATTCTGTTTTCTGTAAAATTTTTTGTTTTGTAGGAAATACTAATATGGGATCAACCTTTTCGCCTGTAAGTTTTCCTTGTCTATTATAATTGCTGGTTTTTGTTGTGAATTTCTTGTTTTTGTTTGTGTTTTGTATGCGTTTGAGCTTGTTTTTGTATTTTTGTATGTGTATGTGAAAGTAAATGTGTTTGTGTTTGTTTGTGTGTATTTTGTATGTGATTGTGTGTGTATATTAATGTGAATGTGTTTGTTTGTTTTTGTTTGTTTCTTTGTGTTTGTGCTTGTATTTGTGTTCGTGTGTGTCTTTGTGCTTGTGTTTGTATTGGTTTGTGTCTATGTTTGGGTTTCCTTGTGTGTTAGTATTTTTGTATGTGTTTGTATTTGTGATTGTGCTTGTGTACGTTAATGTGAATGTGTTTGTTTACTTTTGTGTATCTTTGTGTTTGTGCTTGTATTTGTGTACATGAATGTGTTTGTGGTTGTTTGTGTGTTTGTGTTGCGTTTGTGCTTGTATATGTTCATGTGAATGCATTTGTTTATTTTTGTGTGTCTTTGTGTTTGTGTATTTGAATGTGAATATGTTTGTGTTTGTGCGTGTCTTTGTATTTGCGTTTTTGTCTATGTTCATGTGAATGCACCCCACGATCTGCACAATACTCTGTGAAATCTGTGGAGGTAAACTCTCCTCCCCGATCTTTACGTAACGTGCCCAACTTTTTTCCTATCTCAGCCTCTACATGGCAGTCTCGATTTGATCTTTAGACGGTAACAGGTGTATCCACATGAAAAAGCTGTAATCATCAACGAGGAGAAAAAACTCCTTCTTTCCACTCGGCATCCTACACAAAGCTGATCCACCCATTCTATTGGCGGCAAACCTTGTACCATCTCTTCGCGTGCCATCCTTCTGAACGTCGGAAAGTTTAAGTGTCCAAATCTCGCGTGCCATCTCCATGCGTCCTCCGTACCTCGTGCCACCAAGCACACCGATTATACGACTCTGATGTAGAGCATATACAGGCGATTTGGTGCATGCTAGACCTTTGCAATTTGGTGCACCCCAGCTCGCGAATCTGCACAATTCCACCATTGATCTGCACTTGATGCCCAACTTCATCGAGTTGTCCCATGTTTATGATGTTGCTGGTCGACTTAGGAATGAAGTATACTCCTGTGAGAGTTCGATGTTCGCCTGTCTTACAAGCAAACAACACTGTGCCACAGCCCTCAATCCGTGCAACAGAATTATCGCCGAACCTTACTGTCCCTCTCACCATCTTATCTAGATTCACGAAATTTTCTCGAGAACTCGTCATGTGACTGGTTGCTCCGGTGTCAGGATCTATTTTTCTGCGTCGTTCTTCTCCTTTCGGCTGAGAGTGACCAAAATTTTCTCCTCCATTAGATGAACAACCTTGGTCGGTTGCTTCGTCTCTTGATCTACAAGTTCTGACGACGAGACATCGAGTTTCACCGGAGCAAGCATGCATGGCTAATGCAATTGTCTGCGAGGTTCTGAAGTTGTTGTACAAAACGTCGGTGGAAGGGTATCGATGGCGCATGGTGGGGTCTGTCGAGTGGAGGAACACATGAAAAAGTTGTTTAGGGTTTTCTCCAACATTAGAAGTGTTTCTTCTTCTTCTTGTTGGGCCACATAGGCCTGTTCTTTTTTCTTGGGCTTTGACCAACAATCTCTAACCAATGACCATTTTTTCCACAGTTTCGACATTTATCTTTCAACTTGTCCCTCCTTCCTCCATTAGACCCATTGTCGTCCCATCCTTTGCCTCGTTTTTTAACATAACACCAACCCACTTTTCCGTTGCCAGTGTAACCTTTTTCGTCACATCGTTTCCGAATAGCCTCCCACTCTTTCTTCGTAAGGTACAACTTCTGCCCCACCTTCACTAGAGGATCTGAGGCCGTATCTCTCCTCCACAGCATAAAGGCGACTTGTCACCTCCTCCACCGAGATCGAGGTGAGATCGAAGAGGGTTTCGATGGAGATGACTACCTGTTACAATCGATTAGGCACCACCTGCAACATCTTCTTTACCACCTCCACATCCATTACGGATTCACCAAGTACCCTGAGATCAATTGCAAGATTCATGATTCTCATGGTGCAATCGTCCACCGATTCCCATCGTTGAACTTGATCAAATCACTGTTTCTTTAAGTTTGATTCTTGCACCAGAAACCTTACTGGCAGCCTCGTCCAAGGCATCCATTGCAACATGATAAATCTGAATAGACTTTGCCCCTTCTTCCACATATTTCATTGCTTCCTGCCGTAGATTGTTAACGCAAGCAGTTAAAGATTCTTGACAATCATTCGCAACCTGTGGTTCTTCCTCATTGCATCTGGTTTTCGCTTCTCTGGTCCACCGCTTTAATATATACCGAGATGGAAGGGTAAGAACATTTCTTGCCCTGAAGACAACCAATATGTGTCTACAAATGATCCCTGAATATTCAAACATTTGACAGCTGCAATTAGCTTTCAACTCAAGAGAGTCAAAACAGACAGTATGGCCATTATGCAATTCTCCAAACTTAGCAACACGATAAGTGGTAACATTCCCCGAATCACTAATCCTAGTAGCAGGGTTTGCAAGGGTCTCAACGAACTCCTCCTGAAATTTCGCAAATATTACCCTTGTATAGAGGCTTGCTGATTGCTTCTCCATGTGAGACGACGTTTTCAGAGTAAGTACAGAGTTTGTTGTTTCATAATCTGCTTTCAGCTCTTTCTCACGCCAACTATCAATTGCTTTCTCATACTGCTTTATCAGCATTTGAATTGTTGTTGATGCATTTACAAACCCATCAAAGAACGATTTCAAAATGCCACTTCCTTCATTTGCACACAGCTCTACACAGAAGGTGCCTCGAATGTAAACAGGGATCCACTGTTGTCGAGCACTGTATATCGATTGAAGCTAGTCGTTGTCTAGCACATAATATCTTCTGATAATAGAGTCCCAAGATGTCTCAAAGTCACTGATTGTTTCCGTATCATTAATGCATCTTATAAATTCATATTCAAAAGAAGGACGAGATTAATTTATGTGAGCAAGTTTCTCTTTGGTTTCTCTAAGAATCAGCCACCTACAGAGACGAATGCGGGTCTCATTAAGGACCTGAGCAACACGAACCTGTATAAGCGGATCTGGTTCAATTGTAATAGAAACAGGAGGACGATCTGACATTGCATGAAGCCAAGTATGGAAAAGCTAGGCAAATGAGGACTTAGACTCGTTGAAAATCAGAGCACAACCGAATAAAACAGGTTGCCCGTGATGGTTGAACCCAGTGAAAACAGCAAAAGGCATTCGGTACCTGTTAGCCCTATAGGTGGTATCAAATACTACGATATCACCAAAGTAGGCATAATTCATCCTCGAACTTGGATCTGCCCAGAAAACATTCGCAGAAGCAAGATCACCATTACCCTCGATCGCATAAAAGAAAGCAGGATTTTCAAGCTGCATACGCCTCAGATAGTCCAATACATGCTGACCCATGCTTCCGAGGGTCCTCTGTCTGTATGCACTCATGGGGACCAAGCCACGTCTCTAACACAGTGATACTACCTGAGGCATTATCAAACATGATTACTCTGTAAGAGGCTAAAAGGTGGTGGACAACACAGGAAAACAACAGGAAAGGAAGAATTCAGTATTGATATAACTAAAGCCACAACGCCACAAAACATACACACAGGCACATGCACACGCCAAGCGGGGATAGAACACAAAAAACAGATGGAAGGATTGTACTGGCTCGATCAAAAAGTTGCAAGACAATAGCTATTTCTCCTTGCACTTCAATCATCTCATTATAAAAAAGGCTGCTTAAGGCATGATAGAGCATTTTATTTCATTTACTTTCCACATGTCGTACCAACCTTGTTGCGGGTTCAAGTGTTGGGGACGGAAAGAGGTTCATGTTGCTTGATGAGATGATAGAGAGACTCGGAAATGGAGTATGCTTCTTGGATTGGAACCTTAGGGTTTATCTTCCTAACGTTGATGGCTCGTCTTCGGGATATGCACCTGACGAACCACCACCATCACTACCAGAAGCCGTGCCGGTCCTCTCCTCCAGCGTCTCCCTCCTCCATCAAGGAAGAGGCTGGAACATACGAATCTTTGGTTCTCATCTCATATGTATTTGTTGATATTGATGCAAGTGCAGTGGAATTCAGCAAGATTGCAGTTCGTCAAGTAGATTGGGATTATTACAGATATCCTTTACCCTTTTACCATTTGTTTTTCTCCTTAAATCTTTTTCTCATCTCATATTTATTCATCCACGGTTTCAAGAGTTTCCGCTTTTCGTCCGCTTGAACAGACGGTTTCAACAATCTATCAAGGAAGAGGTTGAACAGTAAGAGGCTGGAACAGGGAAAGAAAAAACCCTAAAGCAATTCGGGCTTCCCGAAGCCCGCCCGAAACCCGTCGGGCCGGGCCGCGGGCCGTATTTTTTCAGCCCGTTTGAATTCGGGTCGGCCTGGGCCCGAACCCGAAAGCACCGGACCAAAACGGACTCGAGTCGGGTTCGGGCCGGGCCGGCTTGAATTACACCCCTAGTCATATTGAACGACCATTACTCTAATTTCTAGGCGATTTTCTAGGCGATTTTTTGGCTTCCGGCGGCGGCAACTTTTCTGGTTCTTCTTCTTCCGGTGACGGCATCTGCTCGGCGGCGAGTGTCCAGCTAGTGGTGGGCACCCGCGGGTACCCGCGAGATTCTCGCTACCCGCACCCGAACCCGTCCCGCACGAGTAGTAAGGTTTACTATCCGTACTCGTACCCGCAGGGTGCGGGTACCCGCTGTTCGGGGACCCGCAAAAACCCGCTAAAACTCGCCAAACCCGCGGGTACCAACAACATAACATAAATCAAAGTCTTACAATATTTAAAAAATTACAAAGCATAACAATACAATTCTAAGTCTTGAAACTTCGAAAATTACAAACTATCGTAGCAAAAAAAGTTTTTCACAAAGTTTATAAATCTTATTTCGACGAATATCCTTTGTCAATATATGCGGAAGCTCCACCATTAGTCGTCGGATTTGGAAAATCTACAAATAAAACAAAAGAACATAAAAAAACATACCATCAAATATATAAAATACTGAAAAATATGAACAAATATAAAAAAAATGGTACCATCTTCGAATTTCTCAATGTCTTCTAAAGTCAAGTCAAGTGTATGTGGCCCATAATCTCTTCGAATCCAATCTTGAGTACATATAAGAGCTTCAACTAATTGTGGTGTCAAAGAACTACGAAATGGATCTATCACCCGACCACCCGTACTAAAAGCAGATTCCGAAACAACTGACGAAATGGATCTATCACCCGACCACCCGTACTAAAAGCAGATTCCGAAGCAACTGTTGATACTGGTATAGCCAACACATCCTTTGCCAACTGAGAGAGTATCGGATATTTTGCCCCAGTTACACTCCACCAATACAAGATATCAAAGCTAGTATCCGTTCCTTTCTCACGTATATCTGACAAATAACTTTCCAATTCATTCCTACTCACCTCATGCCCTTCCATTTTTTCATATTTCTCAAACAAGTTATCCAAATATTCATCACTTATGTTTGACTCATGATCTTCAAGCTCAATACTTGTTTCAGACTGACTAATAGATAACTGTGAACTATTAGAGCAAAGTGACTCATAATACTTACAACTTCTCTAAAGCGTCCTTGATGTTTGAAACAACTGCATCAGCTTTAACATCATCATCATAATATTCCCGAATCATCCATGTAACATACACCAACTTATATCGAGGATCAAGGACACGTGCCACATAAACAATCAAATTGACATTATCCGAATGCCAATATTTATCAAACTTCTTTTTCATTCTCACTGCCATTGCCTTTTTACTTTCATCAACTGCTGAAACCATTTGCTTAATTTTAAAACCAGCACCAAATATCTCTTTCATGTACTCATTCCCTCTGACATATCGTGAACCCGATATTTTCAAAGTTGAATCATAAAAACATTTCAAAATCGATAGCAAACATCGTGCATAAGTCCAATCATCATTCGTTGGTGGACCTAATCCATTTTTTGTGAGGTCTTCTACATATTTATCTCCTTCTAACTCAAGCATATCAAAACCTTCTTTAAGTCTTAGAGCTGATTCTAACATTAAATATGTGGAATTCCATCTCGTTTCAACATCCAAACAAAGACCAACTTTTGTAGAAAGCTCTTTATGCGCCAAACATTCTTTAAATTTTGCAGCTCTATTTGTAGAAGACCTAACATAACGAACA
>CM071862.1:28774949-28818403 GCA_036759665.1 Gynandropsis gynandra | reverse complement strand
CAGATCTTAGGCCTGACGCGTGTAGGTGTGAGATTTTACGGGTTAACAGCGGGTTTACGGACACTTCGGCCCGATCGCCCGTTTACCCGCGTTTCATGCCTCGGAGCCTCGGTCCCTTTGCACTCCAGTCGTCCGGTGTTTCTGTATTTTGTTTTTTTCACCCCACAGTCGTTTTCTTCACATTGTTCTCTACTTTGTTTCGTTTTAATATTTGATCAGAGGGGCGAGGCGGGTGGCGAGGCGTAGGGCGAGGCGGGTAGAGAGGAGAGACGCGAGGTGAGGCACGTAAGACGGTTGGAGAAGGGAAGGCAGCTGGGGAAGGAGGTGTGAGGTGTGAGGTGAGAGATATGGGAGGGGAGGCGGCTCGGGGAAGGAAATGTGAGGTGAGTAGGGGTGTCAAACGGGCCGGCCCGGCCCGAGCCCGTTGCGGCCCGGTTCATTCGGGTTCGGGTCCGGCCCGGCCCGTTTTAAACGGGTCGAAAATCTTAGGCTTGCGGCCCGACTCGACGGGCTGCTCAGGCGAAGGAGCAGTTAGCGTTGTCTAGGGTTCCTGAACCCATCCCGCACCGTCTGCCCTCTCGCTCGACATCCGCTGCGATTCGCCTTGGCGTCGACCGTCGACCGTCGCAACCCTTGCTCATACCGGTTGAAAGTCGGCCGACGGTTTCTGAAAAACGACAGGAGAGGCAGGAGGAGGAAGGATCGACGAAGCTGAACGATGAAACGAGAGAGAGGGAGGCGCGCGCGGTCTGGGGAGAGAACCCTAATTAACTAAACGATCGGGCCGCCTCGCCCGGCCCGAAGCCCGACGAGCCAGACTCTATTCGAACGGGCTTTTTAGTCGGCCCGAGCCCGAAGACCCGGTTTCATTTGGGCTGTCAATTTTACAATCCGAGCACGTGTATTTCGGGCGAGTTTCGGGTGGGCCCGCGAGCTCAGACTGTTTTTTACACCCGAGAAAGAAGGGTAGAGATAAGAAAAAGAATTAGGTTTTTAAAAAAAAATTATAAATATTAAAAAAATTAAAAGAAAATTATAAATTATTAAAAAATTCATAAATTATTTTTAAAAATCACAAATTATTTTAAAAATTTATTAAAAAAGTATAAAGTCATAGCATTCATAAATTATTTAATTTTAAAAAGTATATCAAAAAATTATTTCTGATCATATATTAAAATTGGCTGAAATGCTTTTGCAATTAGTATCGGATATTTCAAGGAATATCTAAGCTCGGATATATTGTGCACTGTCGATTCTAATAATAATGAGGCATGTGAATTGTATAATACGGAATTTTTAAACAGTTTGAAATACTCAGGTCTTCCTAATAATTGTTTAACACTTAAAAAATGAATTTCCATTATACTTTTAGAAAACCTTGACCCAATATTTGGACTTTGTAATGGAACACGATTTCAAATAATTCAACTCGATATTAACATTATAGAAAGCAAAATAATAAATAGAACACATGCTGGAAACAAAATATTTATACCACGAGTTCCTCTAATTCCAACTAATACAAATTTGTCTTTCAACTTCAAGCGAAAACAATTTTCTATTATATTATGTTTTGCAATGACAAATAATAAAAATAAAAGACAAAGTCTCAGTAGAATTGACATATATTTATGAAAGCTAGTTTTTTTAACCACGACTAATTGTATGTAATATATAATACTGTTGTATGTTTAATATATGATAATAATGTGTATTTCTAATTTTAATTATTTAATAATATAGTAATATAACAATATAATAATATGTTTTTCTAATTTTAATTATTTAATAATATAGTAATATATAGGGGTGTAAAATGAGCTGGCTCGGCTCAGCTCGGCTCAGCTCGCCTTGAGCTCGCCAAAAAACGAGTTGGCTCAGCTCGGCTCGTTTTCTAAACGAGCTGGAAAATCCTAGCTCGGCTCGGCTCGCCTCTAGCTCGCCAAAAAACGAGCTGGCTCGCGAGCCAGACTATTTAAGTATTTTGAATTAGTTGTAATATCATATATGATAAACATATCAAACGAAACAAATAAAATATCGAAAATATGAAAACATTAATTCAAACATAATGTTATAAAATATCATTGTACTAAATAAAAAATAACCTTCTCGAATAAAAAGGATAAAATATCATTGTAATAAATTCGACCGTTCGTAACTTTACTAAATTGTTTCTTTATTTTTTTATATTAATTATTAGAAAATGGAAAAATACATTATAATAGTATTCTATGTTTAAACAATATATTATGTTTTATTAATATAATAATGTGTATTTCTAGTTTTAATTATTTAATTTAATTCGAAATTTTTATATTATAATTATATTATGTATAATGACTTTTTTTTTCTTATATCTAAATATAATGAAAGCTCCACCAAAGCATTCATATAATTTTTGGAATATATAAAAGAAATTAAAATGTCTGAAATATTTTTTAAATTTCTTCTGCCATTTCTCTCCATACTCTTTCTGCAATTTCATTCTGGAGAATTTTCTCTAGTGCCGCCTCCTGCTGTTCCAATGAGACATCATCTTCCTCGCCGGCTTCCTGCTTGAGCTGCGCCGTCGACGGCGAAGGAGTCGCCACCGGAGTCGTGATAGCCGGTCTAACGAGGTGGAGAGAGGCGGAGAAAATTACAGCGGCTGCGGTGAAGGTAACACAGGTGGTTTTGAGCAGAGAGGGTTTAGGGCTCGACGACAAAGCTCTGATGGCGTGAAATCTGGGAGATTGAGAGTTGGGTATGGTTTGAATTGGAAGAGAAATCGAAGATTGGAGAGGAAATTGACGGTGGAGACTGAGACTTGGGTATAATTTTGTTTGATTTTTGTCGAGATTGTAGCTGGAGTGAGGATTCCGGATGATGGAATGGACGAGAGCAGCTTTCCCTCTTGCGTCGTGGCGATGTATAAACGAGACTTGAGAAATGAATTCGAACAGGTTCTTCTGCCATTCAAGCGGATATGCAAGTCCACCCAGGTGAGATTCTTTGATTCTCTCTGCTATTTTCGGTTTATGATTGTCTTCTCGTTCTGTTAGGTTATTGAATAATTCTTTTTGTTTTTTTAATTTTCAAGTTTATTTGTAAGTGGGAGGTGCGAGCGGAGTAATGGTTAATTTAAGGCATAATGGTTAATTTATTCTTCTTTCTATTTTCCTATTTTTCTATTAGGTAATCATATTTCCAAAGGGCGTGCGTAATCGATTTATTTCTCAATGTGTTCGATCTCACACAATGCTGAAGCATTGAAAACCATTCTGTGTGGCGTGCCGTCGGAGATGATCTCTTCGGTCGCCGTGAAGAAGAATGCAAAAGAGGCTTAGGAAGCGGTTGAGTCTATGCGTGTCGGTTCTGATCGAGCACGTAAGGCCAGCGCTCAGAAAGTGTGCAAGGAGTACGAGAATTTAACTTCTCGTGATGGTGAGACGGTGGATGACTTTGCCATGCGTCTCTCCGGCTTAGTGAATCAGCTAACCATTCTCGGAGATCCTAAACCGTCACACAAGGTGGTTGAGAGAGATCGCATTGTCCATTGAAACTTTGTTGGATCAGTCAACACTTTCGTTGAAAGAGGTTATTGGGAGGTTGAAGGCCGTAGAAGAACGGTTTGAGTCGTTGGAGCCCACATCGGGGTTTGGGGGTAAACTTTTACTCACTAAAGAGAAATGGATTGCACGAATGAAGGAGCGAAAACGAGGAGATTGTTCCTTTAGAGGCTCCAAGTCGAAGAAACGTCGTCGTCGAAAACAACGACGTCGTAAATCCGTAACATATGGTGGTTCTAGTTCTAGCGAAAACCGAGATAGATCTAAAGACAAGTGTCAAAATTGGGGTAAGATGGGTCATTGGGCTAGGAACTGTTGATTCAAACCCAAAAATGAAGAAGCACATCTGACCCACGGGGATGACAATGGGTCTACACTCCTTATGACCAAGGCGTGTGAAACCACGTTAGATGCACTGACATCACAACCTACACCGTCAGGGTCACCACCATCATATAAGTGCCCTATCCACCTTGAGGAGACGAAAGTTATTGCTGATCTTAGTCGTGATGAGGAGTGTGAAGGCAATATACGGTTCTTTGACATCTGGGCAACGAACCACATGATTGGTGTATATGCTGTGTTTTCTGAATTCGACCAATCAGTGGTTGGAATCATCAAGTTTGGATATGGATATATCGTCGAGATTGAAGGATGAGGAACAGTCTTATTCTCATGCAAGAACAACGAGCATCGTGCACTAACGAGGGTCTACTACATTCCTCGTCTCACCACAAACCTGATCAGTATAGGGTAGTTGGGCGACTCTAGATGCCAGACGATCATCAAAGGGCACCTTGACTATTAGAGATCTGCAACGACGATTAGTGGCACGAGTCCGAAGATCCTTCAATTGGCTCTATTCGATCTGCCTCAATATTGCACGACCAGTGTGTTTGACAGCAAGAAGCTCCGAAGAATCGTAGAAATGGCATGCAACGTACAACCACATTAGTTTTAGTGCACCACGGAAGCTCGCTCAACACAACATGGTGCGTGGGTTGCCACATATTGGTCAAGTTGACCAAGTGTGTGACAGTCGCCTCGTGGGGAAGCAAAGGCGAAACTCATTTCCGGAAAAGGCGCGACGACGTGCGGTAGATCTTCTTGATCTCGTCCATGGTGATCTATGCGGGCCCATCACATCGATGACACTAAGTGGGAATCGTTATTTCCAACTGCTCGTAGATGACTTTAGTCGTTATATGTGGCTCATTCTTCTCGCAAGCAAGGACCAAGCTCCAGCGGTAATCAAAAGGTTTCAAGCTGCAACAGAGTTACAATCGGGACGAAAGCTCAAGGTGCTTCGTACTGATCGTGGAGGTGAGTTTACATTGGGAGAGTTTGGGGAATATTGCGCCGATAAGGGAGTACAACTTCAGTTAACGACCCCTTACTCGCCACAGCAAAATAGAGTCGTTGAACGCCGCAACTAGACAATTGTTGCCATGGCCCGATGCATGTTGAAGGCAAAAGGTCTTCCAGCAAAATTCTGGGGGTGAAGTTGTGACCACTGTAGTCTTTATCCTCAATTGCGCCTCAACACGTAGTCTTCATGAGAAGATACCATACGAGGCTTGGCATGGTGCAAAACCGACAGTTCATTTCCTCTGTACATTCGGTTGTATCGCACATGTTAAAGACACATGATCAAATTTGAAGAAGCTTGATGATCGAAGCACACCAATGATATTTGTCGGGTATGAAGCTGGATCCAAGGCATACCGAGTGTACGACCCAATCAGCAAACGGGTGCACGTGACACGAGATGTTGTCTTTGTTGAGGTGGTTAAATGGGATTGGAAGACCCATGAAAAGGGTGATACTACCGTTTCATAGGAGCCATTTAGCACCGAGTATATCACTACGAGTGAACCAGACCCAAGAGAAACGATTCAAAAGTCCCCTCGAATTCCTGATGCAACATTAGACGCCGTAGAGTTTGTGTCGCCGCACGATCAACAACATCCTCGGACCATCATCACCACGGGGGTTTGCACCTCGTGCCCTAGAGGTTGAAGAGTTGCACTTTACCACGGCAGAAGAGCCATCGTCTTTTGATGAGGCAGAGCAACACGAACATTGGCGACAAGCAATGCTTGAGGAGAAGAAGTTTTGCAAGGGCGCTGGCAAAAAACCGCACTCTCACGGGGAACAAGGTGGGCCCCTTTAGGAAGGACGACAGAACAGATTACGCTTTCCTAATCCCATCTCGATGTTCATTGCTATACCAGCTCGGTTAACTGGAATGTCTATTATCCATATTGGGAATCTTTTGAAAGCCATCAACGACATTGGTACTTGGGAACTCGTCGACCGATTCGTTGGACTTAAATGGGTTTTTAAGGTGAAGCGTGACGAACACGGAGCCATTGTTAAACACAAGGCACGACTGGTTGCAAAAGGCTATGTGCAGCGTGCGGGGATTGATTTCGACGAAGTCTTTGCGCCCGTGGCGCGCATCGATTCTATACGACTCTTGTTGGCCTTAACAGCAAGCAAATGGTGGAAAATCCATCACATGGATATCAAGAGTGCATTCCTCAATGGCGTGCTAAAAGAGGTGTATGTGACACAACCACCAGGGTTCGTCGACCACAACCATAAGAGAAGGTCTTACGCCTACATAAGGCCCTTTACAAACTTCGACAAGCACCACGAGCGTGGAACGCCAAGTTAGATGCAAGTTTACAGTCACTTCGGTTCAAAAGGAGTACCTCTGAGCATGCGATATACACTCGGAGTAGAAGAGCATCACGGCTTATCGTGGGTGTCTATGTGGACGACTTGATAATCACTGGGTCCGAAAAAGGGGATGTTGAAGCGTTCAAGGCCGAGATGAAGATTTTGTTCAAGATGAGCGATCTCGGATTGTTGACCTACTATCTCGGGCTTGAGGTCTATCAAAGTGCAACCAGCGTCATGCTCTGCCAGTCAGCATACACAGAGAAATTATTGGAGAGATGCGCCATGAGCAATTGCAACCCATGCAAGATGCCTATGGAAGGACGTTTGAAGCTTAGCAAGGAAAGTTCTAGTCCACTGGTTGAAGCAACCGAATATCGAAGTATAGTTGGTGGACTTCGTTACCTTGTGAACACGCGACCAGACCTTGCCTATGCGGTAGGGTACGTGAGCCGCTTCATGGAGAAGCCATACGAAGATCATATGACACAGTGAAGCACGTGTTACGGAGTGTTCTATGGAAAGAAGTGTGATGGTCAACCACGTCTGGTTGGATTCAGTGACAACGACATGGCAGGTGACATCGACACACAAAATAGCCCAGGCAACATCTTCTACTTCCTTGGTGATAGCCCTGTCACCTGGCCGTCGGCGACGTAAAAGGTGGTGGCTTTATCCTCATGTGAGGCAAAATATATCGCTGTGTCAGCTGCAACTTGTCAAGGCATTTGGTTCGACTCTTGAGTGACTTATTTGGCTCGGAACCTCAAGCGTCGGAACTTAGGGTGGATAATAAGTCCGCTATCGCATTGAGCAAGAACCCTGTCTTTGACGATCGAAGCAAACACATTGAGATTTCCTCAACGGATCTTCTTCATAGATCCCCGAAAGAAGCGGAAACTGATTCAATTTTGCCATCCATGGTGTCTGGATCGTACTGTTGTAACAGTTTCAGTAGTTCCGTCTGGGTTTCGATCCTGATTCCATGAGATTGGAATCACAGATTCGTTTTCTTCAACGCGGTTGGTTCTCTTTTGAGTTCTTTATCTAATATTTCTGATTGTTGCATGATAATTTTGCTAAATATGCTAACAATAAGAGTATTTGTAAATATTAGAAGACGATTTTTGGAATTTGTCTGGTTTTGTTTCCATCAATGAATATTCTAGTCTACAAATAATCTAGTCATAGTTGCAATCTTGTACGGACTTAATCCAAATCCTCAACAATTACGTAAACTTATTTATTTATTTGGTTTATTTTAATGCTCATAGTTGGGATCCTTTTTAATGCTTTTATTTGGTTTCGTGCAGAACATACATGTGGGTGATGCCGAAATACTATCAAGGTTGTTTACCATGGCAGAATGATCACATCTAATAAGCAACGCATGCCCTCGTCTTCTTTTCCGTGTAAGTTCCGCATTCACTTAATCACATCTTATAACTGATTCTGAATTTGTTCAATTATATAGTGTTTTGTTTGAGTCATATATTTGGGTTCATTGTGTTTGTAGAATGATTGTGAAATGGAGAAACATTTTTGTGTGCGAGCTGACAATTTGTCGTTCTTTTCGGAATCATATGCATAATCCAGTGGAATGGATGCTCGTGAGGATTCGTCAAGATGCAAGGCCTAATAGTATAAGGTATTAAATAACGTTTCTTAGCATTATCATTAACACCGCTTGTTAGTGTATAATCAGAAAGCTCATTGTCTTTTTGCATCCATGAAACAGAGGAATCTAGTCTTTAACAGATGCACCAATATCATTTTAACATATTCCTTTTACTGCAGATCTTGTTCGACTTCACTGATGGGTTTCAATTCGGTTTACCGATCCTTAGTGGAGATATTTCCACAGGTAAATGTCTTATCCTTTTCTCATAATTCCGAATCGGTTTCACTGCAATCCCTGCTTCTTCTTTTTTATATATAGTATTAGTTTGAGGTACTCTCTTGCATGATCTCTGCAAATTGTTCGTTTTGTTTTTGTGATTCAATGAATGAGATTATAATATCAACTTTAACTGATTGTAATCTTATGAAAGCCACTTATAGTAACTTTCTTTGGGTAAATGAATTTTATGCACCAAGCATAATTTTATGGCAGCAGTGCTCGTTTCATTGGTGTCTTAAGCAATCTTATGATTTTAGAATTTGAGGTATTGGTAGTTAATTAAAACTTGATGCAGGTTGATGCACAGAGCTTAAAGGCTGTTGCCCTCACTTTCGAGACGCGATTGGAAAACCTGTGACAAGAATGGGTGTGGAAGTCACCCATTATCTTTCCTTACATTTCATGCAGCGTGAGGTGAAGTGAGGGCGAAACACGTGAGGTGAAGTTTGTGTGCAGCGTTTCACTTGAGCTGTGTAGACTCATGGTTGACACAATGGGGGACATCGTGCCCAGTATGCAAACTGGAAATGAGAAGGGAGAAGGAATGTTGTAAGGTGAGAATGAAAAGCTCTGTGTGGCCATTCAGATAATGATTTTAATGACAGCAATGACGTTGTTGTAGGTGAATAGAGGAGCAGGCATGAGTGTGAGTAGATAGCCATTTGCAGACAAAGTAAAGTATATATAGGAAGGAAGGAATTAATAGAAGAAAAAGAGGAAGAGAGCTTTTGTTGATTGCCACTTTGTGTGCCCTTTTGTAACCGGAATCGTTTTCCTCTCTCTCTGCTCTCTGCTCTCTGCGGTGAAGGATTTTAACTCACTCTCTCTCTGTCGCTGTGATCTCCGTCGGTGAAGAGATACCCACCACGAGAAATAAGGGAAATCGACGGCAAGCGGACACTTTCTCTCTTCTCAGTCCCAGAATGGAAACAGGAGACTGCTTCATTATGTAAGCATTGCTTGCTTCTTCCTCCTCGCTGATCGGACAAAACCGCCGGTTGCAGGGGCAGCAAGACAAACTGGAGCAGCGGTGAGCACCCAGTCGATTTTTGCCGGCTCAGGCAGGGGGGACGAGCGGGCTGCACAGGTTAGGGCGATCAGACCTAGAGCAGGCAATCGACGATCTCAGCCCAAGGAAGGAGACAGGGGAAGCTATGGCTCCAGGTTTCCATTTTCTTTATCATCGTCCTTTTCGAAGCAGGGGGCGAGGAATCGCTGGCAGCGGGATTCCCATTGTTGACAAATCTAAGGTACATGATTTCCGGATTGCTCTTTTAATCTTTCTGATCGTTTACGTCCAGCATTTGTCTGATTATAGTTTGTCATCAGGCATTATTAGATAGGTGCCTTCTTTGTTGCAACGGAGCAATTGTCGCATCAAGTGACTGTTCAGATAAAAAATATGTCACAATACAAACGGTACAGCTATTACTTCAGAACATTGAATCACTCAAGGAGCTTGAAGAACAGTAATCTGCTTTCCATACAGAAGGCATAGAGAAAGGCCATGTCAGAGATGTTCTTCTAATTCATTTTGCTCCAATATTTTAAGAGGTACCCCTTTCTTCATTTCAAGTTTTGGATTTTTTTTGTTCTTGCAATTTATTCAAGGCTAGAAACCTTTGTGTAGTCAAGCAGATATAGCCTATGTTAGAAATTGATTGCATTAAGGAGTTTTCACATGTAATAGCAATGGCGATTCATGAGCGGATTCAAATGGTTGGAATCGTGAAAGCAATTTATTTTATTGATTGAGGAAGACGAATGCTTTGGGGTTGTTCAGCAATTTTTCATGTCAATTTCTTGAGGTTTATTAATGTCTGTTGTTTAAATTTTTAAGTGAAGCAGTCAAGGCCTGGCTCCAAAACCAGTGGTGAAATTAGTTAGTCAAGTTTCGCTTTAATAGATTATTTTGGATCATTGGGAAATATTTCCGTCACTTTTTTCTTTAAAAAAGAACTTTAAATCTGAACAGCTAGATTTGGTGCAGGATGTGTTGGTGACATTGGGGAAAATGCATGCGTATGATGCGCAGAATGGTTGAGGATCTCGGTGGAAAAGAGGGTCAGTTTCTCTAATCTGCAATCTCTATGTCCATTATATTTACAAAAAAGAGAGTATGTGCTATTGCCAGCCTCTTGCATAATAATGATACACCAGTTATTTTTTCTTCCAGATGTATGATATGGATGAGGAAGTAGAAATCCATCGCATTGTTAGAGATTCATTAGAGACAGCAGCTCCAAACTCTCAGACTACGATTGGTAAGAGTTGAAAACGTCAACCTAGGCATAGTTTTCTTTCAAGTTTTTTAACCCATAAAGCTATTGGGTTTGGTCCTATGTTGCAAAGCTTCATTGAAATAAGAATAGGTAGTCGGAAAGGTTGAAATTTGGTTATTTTTAATGTTAGCTTTGGTAATGATTTTGTAGAAGATGATCTTGAGAGGCCTTCTTCACCATCTGAGGGTGAAAATGTGTTTACTGAGTGAATTGTTTTGTTTTAAAAACACATGCATTCTGAAGCAAGATAAGGGAAATTCAATGAATCTCTCTATTTTAAAGTCTTCTAAATAAAGTACCTTTGAAAATTAATTTTTATTTTAAATAAAAGCTTTTACCTTTCTATGTGATTTTGTGATTATAGATCCAAAAGGCAAGTACGAGGCATTGGAGAAGTATGGTAAGGATCTGACAGCATGGCAAGAGAAGGAAAGCTTGACCCTGTGATTGGGAGAGATGATGAGATTCGTAGATGTATTAAGATTTTGTCGAGGAGAACTAAGAGCAACCTTGTCTTGATCGGTGAACCAGGAGACGACAAAACTGCAATTTCAGAAGGGTAAACATCTAAATATGATATCTTATTGATTCTTCCCATGATAGCTTAATAAGCCATCTGAGATGTGTATCCTAAGATACTACATTCTTTCTAAACAGGCTTGCCCAGAGGATAGTACAAGGAGATGTACCTCAAGCCTTGATGAACAGAATGGTAGATTCTTTATTTTAAATCAGACAGTGGGAAAATTATCTGCAAATTTTGATTCCGGTTGCATCTTATTTCATGTTTTCAGCTAATATCACTTGATATGGGTGCACTAATAGCTGGAGCGAATATAGGAAGTACATAGAGAAAGATCCAGCCTTGGAGCGTCGGTTTCAGCAGGTTTATGTTGACCAACCGACAGTAGAGGACACAATATCTATCCTCCGTGGTTTGTGTGAAAGGTATAAACTTCATCGCGGAGTTCGTATCTCAGACAGTGCCCTGGTGGAAGCTACGATTTTGTCTGACCGCTACATCAGCGGCCGGTTTTTTGCCTGACAAAGGTTGCTACTGTATTATCGCATTTGACTGAACTTTGATAGAATTGCTGATAGAGCTGGAGAGGAAAGCAGAGGAGTTGCAGAGCAAGATTGAGGAGAAAGGAGAGGAAACGGAGGAAGAGAAGAGGCTGAGAGTGAAAAGAGAGCTCGAAAAGGTCAGTTTCTAGGGTTCTCTCAACCTCAGTTCACTGTCCTTTTTCTTGAATTGAAAAAAAAAATCAATATTCTTTTAAGGCATAAGTTGCAAATATAGGTGATGATGATGTATAAGCTGCCTTTCTTCAATTGAGCGTATTGCGATTTCATATTATGTTCGTTATGGGAAGCATGGAAAACAATTGGTGCACCATAAGATTTGATTAAAGGTCCATAGGATAGTGTGGTTTCATTTTCTCTTGGAACTAATGGGAGCTAGGGGGAATGGTGTGGTTGTTCATGTGGTGGGAGCAGATTGCTTAGTATGGTTCCTTAGCCGATTTGTTTTTGCATCGTTTAGATGCATATCTTTTCATTTGTGTTTGCATATGGAAAAAAAATTAGAGTTTCAAAACTCGAGAATTGTTACCCTAATCTAATTTGTACACAAACGTAGGGCCATGTAAGGAACCATACTTGCATTAATCTGACATCCACTCTGGATTTTGCTCATGTAGTTTGTTATTTCTTTTAAATATCCTATGTATGCATAGTTATGTAAAAAAGTTAGTTTCAATTACAGATGGCGAGCACATCTTAACGCCTTCATAAGCAATCCATCGTTACGAAGCAAATATGCAAATTGTTCCCTCAACGCCGAGTAAGAATACTAAGAAAAAATAAATAGTTATTTGTGCCTTCTAGACTTGGGATACTCCTGATGGTATTTGCTTCGCTACTATAATACGTCGTTCGTTAATTTGTTGCCTGCTTTACTTGCTCTGTTCAGTCACAGGTTACTTTTGATGGAGAAGACAAAAAAGTTCCACCGATCTAAGTGATGTGATTTGCAGTGCACTTCTTCCAAAAGGTCTTGACCCTCACTCTATTCCATCCGAAGAGCTCGCAGCCTCTTTGGGGTAATATTTTCATTCGCGTCTGTTTTCAGGTTTGCCCATTCTGTGGTGTATTCTCTGATTCGTTTTCTGATATATTTTCTTTGTCGTGTAGAGCAGGTACATGTTCCAGCTTTTAAACCTTGTGATGCATAACTGAGCTGCTCTTTCACTCCATGACTCAGGTTTTACAGTAAGAAACTTTGTTGATCTTTGATTTTGGAAGCTTGCATTCCAAAAATTTTTAGTATACATGTTAAAATGTCTATCTGCAAAGCCAAGTTCCTCTGTATGCTCTTGTCAAACTCATGCCTATGTCACTACTACAGGCTTCTTGCTCACGTTTCAACCTCTTGGTTTTATCCATGTCTCAGTCTGAGTTTGGTTCCTCAATATTTGATACATATAAATAGTCAATAGTTTTTTACTTCATTTTATAATTTTAAGTACGCTCTTATTTCTCAATGCAACTTATAAATTTATATATCTAATTCATACATTAAAACTATTATTTCGGCTCGTGTGCATATCAAATCTAATGGCAGTGTTCAATTTAATAAATTTTATACAAACCGTAAGATGATCATATTTTACCATAAATTCGCGCGTAGCGCGGGTATCAGCTAGTGATGGTTAATATCAATACCATTGGTTTGGATTGGTTCCAATAGCAATGCTGTAACTATCAATGTCCTAAGATTACATATCTTTTCTTTTGGTACGAATTCATGACTTGAAAAGGAAAACCAGAATACAACGTTTTACACATCTGTTTCCACAGATGAAAGATATTTTATTCCGAGTTTTACAGCAGTTACAATATTTAACCTTGGAGGAGGAGGGTCCCTCACGACTTGCAAAATGCACGAAGCGTCTCATCCAATGCCTTCCGGTCATAATCAGCAGTGAACACACAGTTTCCCAGAGGACCCTTGAGAAGAATCAGCCTCAATACTCCGTCTGCCACTTTCTTGTCCACCTGCAATTTCAATATCCGTAAGAACATTTTCCATATCCCCCAAGATCCACAATGGGCAAAGTCCACTCACTGCCATTATGGACTTGAACATGTCCACAGTCATTGTCTCAGGCGGTGTTGTGGGCAACTTTGCTCGTTTTAAGATGGTGTTCACTCTCTCAACCATCGAGCCACCGATCCAACCAAGACGATATGACATGTCAACTGCCATTACCTAAAGTGCATATAACAAAAGTCAAGCTTGGCTCAGTTGATGTGGTTAAAGTGATAAAGGGATAAGCAATGTAGAAAAAAGGAAAAACGGTACCGTGCCAGCCGCTACAGCTTCCCCATGGAGCCACTCTCCGTATCCTAAGCCAGTTTCTATGGCCTGAAAAAAGAGAAGATTTTGCAGGAATCAAGCAACTGATGATATCACTCTATGCCCCATCCCATGGTCAATACACACACTTTTCTCTCGGGTTGTGGATGTTATGTACAAAGGTAGTACTCTTCACAGAGAACAATTAGGTAAGAAGATGAAGAGGCTTTATTCAAAGGTTCCTTTGGAATCAAAGAAAAAACTTTAGTGCTCAGATCCAAGCTTAGTCTAGTTTAGATCTTAATTTTCTTCAAGTGATTCTATCTCCCCTCTTCAACCAGGTCGGGTTTCTTCAGTGGGTAAACGAAGAAGAAACGTATAAATCACAATACTCACATGGCCAAATGTATGACCCAAGTTTAGTGTTGCTCGTAATCCACTTTCCTTCTCATCCAGTGACACAACCTCAGCCTTATTTTCACATGAACGCTTTATAGCATAAGCCAGTGCAGCCGGATCCCTGGGATGATACAATCCAAATTACTAGACTAGACTTATAGGGAGAGAAGCTGGAATTAGTATAGCATACCTAGCCAACAATGCCTCCATGTTCTTCTCCTGCCATTCGAAGAACTCGGCATCCCTGATAAGTCCGTACTTGATTACTTCAGATATGCCTGATGCCAATTCCCTATCTGGCAACGTGTTCAACGTGTCTGTATCTATCAGCACACACTGTGGCTGGTAAAATGCACCAATCATATTCTTTCCAAGGGGATGATTTATGCCTGTTTTGCCGCCAACAGAAGAATCAACCTGAAAAGGAAGGAGATCAAACCAAAGGCAGCAGTAAAATATTTAAGCAGAAAGCAAGAGACAAAATGAATGTGTACCTGTGCCATTACAGTGGTCGGGATTTGGATAAAATTAACGCCCCGCAGATAAGAGGCAGCAGCAAATCCACACATATCACCTATCACACCACCTCCAAGTGCAACAAACGTGCATCGTCTGTCCAGACGAGACTCGATGGCCTTGTCGAAGACTTTCATAAGAGTATCCTGGATAAAGCAACCAGGGAAACTATGATGGAAAGTCCATAATCACGGTTAAATGAGCTATTGGAAACCCTGGATAACACATACCATGTCCTTGTATTTCTCTCCATCAGGTAAAATCACGCTCTCGATGGAGATGCCAAGGTTTCCTCTTGTTAAAGCATCTACAGTCTTGTCCAGGTAAAGAGGCGCAACTTTATCATTAGTTACCACAAGAACTCGCTTCCCATGAACATGCCTATTCATTCCAATCAATAACACATTCTCTAAGAACAAATTCTGCCTATGTCGGAACAGGGACAAAATTAACGAACAAAGGCCTAGGCACCACTAAGTTTATCAAGTATCTCAGACGAATATCAGCGACAGATTGAAATGGTAATCAACATGTTACAAAATCAATCGGCCTGCCGCCAATGAAACGATATTTAACACATTTCGCACTCGAGGAAATGATAGTGACACGGAGTAGTGTAAAAGGGATCACCTTTGAAGAAGTTCGGGTCGATCAAGCAGCCCAGACCCAATGTAGATCGGATAACTCCGATTACCCAAATCGACCTCGACGATTGTAGGAGAAGCCGTAGGACTCTTATCAATGACCGATTCATCCATAACCTGCGTCGCACTGGCTCGGACCCAAACCCTCGCAGGAGTGGCCGAAGAAAAAGATAACCCAACCCGTGTACACTTGGAAGAAGAAGGTGGAAGGAAAATGGTGGGAGGAGCAATCAAGGCACGGGTCTCAAAGGAGGTGGGGTTCTTGGAGGAGAGGGAGAGCGAAAGGGTGTTGGCGGTGGCGAAAGCCATGGAATTGAAGCCGGGTAGGAAGTAGAGAGGGGTAGGAAGAGTAGTTGAAGGCAAAATACAAAGGTGGTTTGGTGAAGAAGTCGGAGACGGCTTGATTGAGGTAGGTGAGAGGCAGTGTAATCCTCTACGCCTCAGCGTTTATACTCCTTTGACCCACGCTTGAAAACCTGCCACGTAAGCAGTTCGATCAAACATAATACATCACCCTTACCGAACTCGTGCCCGCCAAAATTTTCAGCACCCCTCGAAAAAAAAAACATTCCAAAACCAAAACTATCTACATGGTTTTTACGGTATTTCAATGGAATGCAGAAGGAAGAAACGCTTACAGAAATCGATCGGACAAGGCGAGCGGCGAGCGGAGGGAGACGCTTGCAGAGATGGATCGGTGGCGAGCGGCGACCAGCGAGAGGCAAGCGGCAGAATGCACAGAATGCAGCAGAGAGAGATGAGAGGGATGAGAGATAGAGGAGAGTTGGTGTGAGAGAGGTTGGCGGCTGCAGAGTGAGTGAGAGGATATTTAGATATTTTGTGAAAATGAGGGTATTTAGGTAATAGGATGAAGGGCTAACCTGGCTAACAAACTTCCTTGGCTCATTCAAGAGTTCTGATGTGACCCCGAAAAATTGAGCTTCTCAATCCAATTCCTTCATAGCGCTCTTAGGTTAGGGTCCAGTTGATCCAGCGAGTTGCATCTCTCATGGGAACCCACTCCTTTCTTGAAGAGTGCAGATTTCTTAGCTATACAGGTGGAAACTGCGGTCCACTACTTCTGGATCTACATACTTCTTCAACCGGTACCCAGATGCTTGCCGCGAGAAACGGAGTGGGATCGAAGAAACCTCCCTGAAATTGGTGAGGGAGGCGAGACGACCGCTCCTCGTGCAGCCCAGCCAGGTACCGCCGCCGACCACGTCTCTTCCACCCACCGTTTCTCCGTCTTCCCACCACCTCAGCGGCTCCGTCGGCCTCCATCACTCATCCGGCCACAAAAAAAGGTGAAGGGGATGCAATAAACTAAAGGACATCCTGAAAAAGAAACTGCATGTGGTTTTGTGACTACGAAACAGCACGACGTGCGCGTTCGAAAAAGCGGCCTTCCAAACTGTATTTGTCAAGTGATCATCCTGTTCCGTGGGTAATAACCAGATCAGATGAAGATGCAAATTCCGTTCCTCGTGTTCTTCGGATTGGTACGTCCTTTTGCCTCTCTACTCTGATCGCATTGGCTTTTGCGAATTGCTTGTGTACAGAGGAATAAGTGCAGAGCTGGGTTGAGTTCATAGGTTTCTTGTTTGATTCGTCGCAGGTTATGCTCCGCGCTGTTCATGTCGGTGGAGCCAATTTACAGGCACGAACAGGGTATGGCACTCGTATCTTCACCTGAATGCTCGTCTTTTGACTATCCTCACCTGAATCCTTATGCTTCCATAATGTTGCCTTCGCAGCCACCGAGATCTTAAAACTTATCGCCCACTGCGTGATTGTCCAGGATGTAACCCTCTACAGGTTTCACTCTCCTCTTCACACCCCAATCTTATGAGTTTGAATTATTGTGCTGGATGGACTTCCAGATCCACATGAAATTTGTCAAATCATTGGTTGCTTTCTGATTGACACTTGAAATTATCTACTTTTGGCTTCAGGAGCTCTATATTCCATCTTCTGCTGCTGTTCACTACGATCCAGATCTTAAAGTAAGCCTTCCCATAGTTTCTGCCCTTTTAACAAACAGTCGTGCACCTAATGTTTCTTTTTGAACTCCATATTTCAGGATGTGAGCGTCATTGCAACTTACAGTGACCATTATGGAAATATTCGTCTTGGAACTGTGAAAATGGGGGATCTTTCAGCTTCTTGGGTTTTAGAGAGCCCCGATCAAGTTCATGGCAAGGGAAAAGGTCTGCAGGTACCAGGATTTGGTTTGTCTTTTTTATAAAACTATGTTACTCTTTCGATAAAGGAGAGTCATATTACCAATGGATGTGAAGCTCAGGGTGAAAGCTTTTGAGTGAATGCAACAGTCTTCACCTCCCGTTACCGAAACTTAAATTGGTCTAAGCATTCTCTGCCTCAAGCTGGTTAGCAGAATCCTTGCGAAACCCAGAACGATTATAGAAATGCTTTGTGTTTTGCTTGGATCGAGACATCTGACTTGCTCCCTTGAATCTATGCTTTTGGTTGCTGACATTTGATTTTGGTAAATAGGTAGTGATACCCAGGGAACCGTTTCAAAATGACACTAGACTGGAAGAGGCTGTCAGCTATTCGGCTCGCAATCAGTCTGGTCAAAGTGAAAAACAGTTTCCACGACTGGAATTTACAAACCCTGTGAAACTGAAGCGTCGGGTAATCTATCAAATGCTTCTATGTGGTCACTGTTTTTTTCTTCTTCTTTTTTTTGTTGGAGTTGACTGGGATTGTGGCAATTGTATTGCTTCAGATCTTACGACAGGAAAGGAGAGCTCAACGGACTCTGGAGTTGATTCGACAGGATAAGGAAACCGATAAGGAGATGCAAGAAGCAGCTATTGAGCGGTCGATAAATTTTGATAACTCGGTCAAGGGGAAATACAGTATCTGGAGGAGAGAGTATGAAAGTCCAAATTCTGATTCGACCTTGAAACTTATGCGAGACCAGATTATCATGGCAAAAGCATATGCAAATATCGCCAAGGCGAACAACGCGACCAATCTATATGATTCCCTGATGCAGCATTGCAGAGAAAATCGACACATTATTGGAGAAGCAATCTCTGATGCTGACCTTCCTGCAAGGTACATCTACACTCTCTCCTCAGTCTTTGATTAATGAGACATGCCGATTATCGTTGAATTTCATCTAAAGCACTTTTGCTTTCCAGTGCACTTGATCAAGCAAAAGGCATGGGTCATGCTCTCTCACTGGCAAAAGACCAGTTATACGACTGCCATAAAGTTGCGAAAAAGTTCAGGGCCATGCTTCAATCAACTAAAGGCCATGTAGATGGAATGAAGAAAAAGAGTGCATTCTTAATTCAGCTTGCTGCAAAAACGGTCCCAAGGCCATTGCATTGCCTTACTCTGCAACTAATGACGGACTACTTCCTTTTGGGTTTTGACAAAGAGGGCACTGTCAAAGAGGATGGTGATAGAGAAAAGTTTGAAGATTCTTCTCTCTATCACTATGCAATCTTTTCGGATAACGTTCTGGCTGCATCAGTTGTGGTCAACTCCACCATCCTTAATTCCAAGGAACCGCAGAAGCATGTGTTCCATATTGTGACTGACAAATTGAACTTTGTTGCAATGAAGATGTGGTTTCTCATCAACGCTCCTGCTGGGGCAACAATTCAGGTTGAGAACATAAATGATTTCAAGTGGTTGAATTCCTCTTACTGCTCCGTTCTTCGGCAGCTTGAATCTGCAAGGCTGAAAGAGTACTACTTCAAGGCAAACCATCCTTCATCTATCTCTGCTGGAGCGGACAATCTAAAGTACAGGAACCCAAAGTATCTGTCAATGCTGAACCATCTCAGATTCTACCTTCCTGAAGTCTATCCGAAGCTGGACAAGATCCTATTTCTTGATGATGACATTGTGGTGCAAAAGGACTTGACACCTCTCTGGTCGATTGACTTGCAAGGAAAGGTGAATGGTGCTGTTGAAACGTGCAAGGAGAGTTTCCACAGATTCGACAAGTACCTCAACTTCTCTAGTCCAAAGATATCTGAGAATTTTAGTCCGAACGCTTGCGGATGGGCATTTGGCATGAACATGTTCGACTTGAAAGAGTGGAGAAAAAGGAATCTGACTGGGATATATCACCATTGGCAAGACATGGTAAGGCCACACATATCCTTATGTTGTACATATGGGTTGGGGGATGTTTAATTGACTCGCTTGAAAACTGTACATATCCTTATGTTGTACATATGTGTTGGGAGATGTTTAATTGACTCACTTGAAAACTGTGGATTCAGAACGAGGACAGGACGCTGTGGAAGTTAGGGTCGTTACCGCCAGGACTGATCACATTCTACAACCTGACGTTCCCGCTGGAGAGGAGCTGGCATGTGCTGGGACTCGGCTATGACCCAGCGCTCAACCAGACGGAGATAGAGAATGCAGCTGTTGTACACTACAATGGCAACTACAAGCCATGGCTGAACTTGGCGGTGGCCAAATATAGACCTTACTGGTCCAAGTATGTCTTGTACGATAACCCTTACATCCATTCATGTAATGTGAGACAAGAGTGATAAAGGGTTGTAGTGGAATTCATTCTTTGAAAGCTCTGTATACATTTTCCTGGGAGGGTAATTAGAAAGCAACATGAATGAAGGAGATAGTAGGTATGGTCTAATTATTGGTAAGTGTGTATATCTATATTATGTATCTAGAGAGAGAGAGGGAGAGAGAGAGTCAAGCCTCGAGGATAATGTGTTCCCCCGGTTTTACATGAAGGAGATTTGATTCAGTATGTTCTATTGGATACGGCCGCCGGTAGAAGTATATGTAGATGCCAGTTGGAGAAATGAAAATCAAAGTAAGAAATTGAGAGCAGAAGTGAGAAGAGGGGCACTTATACCCATCAAATTGCGATTCCATTGGATTGGAAAGCATTGGCAAGTCTAGAGACAACATCATCAGCACTTTCACCTCCTTCTTCTGGCCTCATGAATGGATCTTTCTCATCATCAGAAGAAACTAATAAGCTTGAAAAGAAAGATATGTCGTCAATCTCTAATCACCTCAGAATGTAATCTAAAGCCACATTTTTTTATGTTCATATCTAGAGATGTCAATGGTTGGCTTAATCCATTAAAATAAAATGAATTTTATAATATAATTGGGTTGGATTCAATCCGATCCATCCATTTAATAATAAATCATATAGATTAGTTTAAATGGATTAATGATTTATTCATATAATTAATATTTATATCTATATATATATTTATACAATACATATTATAATTAATATTTCAATATTCAAACCAATAATTTAAGAAACTCATTCTACCGAATTTTAACTCGATTTCATCCAATTTCACCGAATTTAATCTCATTTTAACTCGATTTCACTCATTTTTACCAAATTTTAACACGATTTCACCGAATTTCAACTCAATTTCATCTAATTTTGACTTGATTTCACCCAATTTCACCAAATATTAACTCAATTTCTCCCAATTTAACTTGATTTCACCCATGATCACCGAATTTCAGCCCGATTTCATCCAATGTCATCGAATTTCAATTCGATAAAATTGGATGAAATAGAATTAAAATTAGGTGAAATCGGGTGAACGGAGTCAAAAATAGATGAAATCGAGTTGAAATTCGGTGAAATGGGATGAAATTGAGTTAAAATCGGGTTAAATTGGGTTAAAATTGGGTAAAATCGGGATGGAATTCGATGAAATGGAGTTAAATTGGGTGAAATCGGGTTGAAATCCGGTGAAATTGGATGAAATCGAGTTAAGATTGGATGAAATCGGGTTAAAATTCGATGAAATCAATCCAAAATGAGGTGAAATCAGGTTGAAACTGGGTGAAATCGGATTAAAATTGGGTGAAATCGAGTTAAAATTGAGAGAAATTGAGTTAAAATTGGGTGAAATTGGATTGAGATTCGGTGAAATTCAGTTAAAATTAGGTGAAATAGCGATAAAATTAGATAAAATTGAGTTTAAATTAGGTGAAATCGGGTAAGTGAAATCGATTTGAAATTCGGTGAAATTAGGTGAAATCGTATTAAATTTGAGCGAAATCGGATTAAATACGGTTATTCGAAACGATGGTGAGTTTGAAGTGAAGTGTGAATGCAACGACAGAGAGCATCTAGGTGAGAGAAATAAAGTATATATGGGTTTAACGAGTTAAATGGATAAAACCCATTAAACTTAATGTAAAAAGGCTTTATACCTAATAAACCTATATAAAATTTATACCTATTTTTTAAAAACTCGTCTCTATTTTAAATTTGTTGGATTAAGTTAACCCACTAAAAACCCAATCCAAATTGACATCTCTATTCATATCCGCTCAACCTGATGACCACCAATCAATTACCTTATCATGCGACTTGAGTTCATATGTAGGGCCAAAGTAGCGTTCTCGTAGATCTTCCATCATCTGCCCAGCAACGTACACTTTCAATAAGCTTACAAATAAACACAGCTTGTGCAGGAAAATGTAAAGAGAACATGAGAACTCGACATATATATATAATATACTCCCATGTGGTTAAAGATTATCCTTTTTGGCTTGTATTGACTTACCATTTGTAGAATGCCAAAAAGTCTTAGAGATAATTATAAAAAAATGCAAAAAAATAAAGGGAAATGAGAAAGAAGAAATTGTATTGCATTGAGGGCCATCAAAGGGAATATGGAGAAAGGCGACGACAACCCTTACGACGTGACTTGTTCTTGCGAAGGGAGACTAATAGATTCGGACCTTATCGAGATCTACGTTGCTTTCTTTGAGTTACTGCACTCACAGCTTCAACCCAACAAGTTAATGGCATGGCACGCAAAAGGCATGAAGGAGGGGGAAAATTATTGGCAGGAAATAACCTTGAGGAATATTTGTGCAGCCAATCGCGCCTGAGAGACACCTTCGGACGATAATTCATACTGAGGGAGCATACCATTGTCCTGACGGGTGTCACGAGGAAGACAAGGATCAAAGTGAGAAATGAGAATTGATGGATGAATGTGCAAGAGTGAAAGAGAAAACCAACCATGGATGAGACGATGAGTTCTATCTGTTAGAAATTTTATTCTAACGTTGATTCATATAAATATAAGTATTAGATAATTGTTATTGAGGTACACACGGTGATGATTAGTGTCGTATTGAAGAGACAATTATCAGGTGAAAATCCCTCCGTGCCATTCCGCAATTCTAGAAATCTAATGATGGTTTTGTGATTAATTACAAATTGAGGATTTATTGTAATTAATGAGAATCTAAAGGGTATGTAGCAAAAGACATGTCTTTTAGGACATGTCTTTTCATTATTACAAAAAATGTCTTAATACCATTTGAATTCATTCACCGTAATAACAATAATCACAAAACAAACAAATACACAAAAGGAAAATTCTCTTATATCATCAAAGAGAGATTGAAGGAGATTTCAGAGGAATAGACATTGGAGAAAAGATCCACCGAATGCAAATCATGGAAAAATCAAGTAAGTGATTTAATTATTGTTTGGTTGATTTAATTTCCTATTAGAATGTCGATAATTAATTCCGCATATAGGATTATCGAATTTTCTTACACTATCTCATTTGGGATGCTCTTGTCATGGCGGAGAACCCAATATTTGTTCCTCACTTCCATTATGGACTTGAACATGTCCACAATTGTTGTCTCAGGCGGTGTCATGTGTTGTGTGTGTTTGTTTATCAAGTATCTATGTGCGCCCTCCATGAACTCAAAACTCTCGGTTGCCTCTTTTCTCTTCCTTGATTATTCTAAGATTTTACCTTTTATTGTATGTTTATTCGTGTGTATTGTTTGAGATGAATAGATTAAAAGATTTATGACTGAATTATTTTTATTCATTATTTGGTTCCAAGGTTTATACAAGATTGGATTACAAGATTTAGGGAAACAATTTAAACATAGGGCATGAACCAAGGGAAATGTGTTTCATCCGTGAGTGAAATACGAGATTAGCACATAAGTATGTCGCTCCCATATTATCACAGTAAATTGTCGAAATAGACGAGATAGGAATGTCAAGCTCAGAAAGTAAGGATTTGATCCATTGTACCTCGGAGGCCGTTGACGAGGCAGATTTGTATTCGGCTTCCGTCGAAGACTTAGCTGCAAACCGTTGTTTTTTTTTATGATCAATATATAGGATGTCGCCCAAGATATACAATGTGTGCTCCCGTGGAGCTAAAATCATCATGATCATTGCCCTAATAAGCATCGAAGAAGGCATGAACAAAGAGATTGTTAACCCGAGAGTAGGGCTGGGAAAAATATCCGAAGTATTCGTATCCGATTCGTATTCGAACCGTATTCGATCCGAAAAAGTAAATATCTGTAAGAACGAATACAAATACAAATACCAGAGTTTAGATATTCGACAAATACAAATACAAATAGTATAGTCAATTATTCGTAAGTATTCGTATCCATAAGTACTAAATAGATAATTTATTTAATATATAGATATATATGATAAATTAATTTTAAGGATCAAATTATAAATAAAAAACATTATTATAATTGATTTTCAGATCAAATATAAAATATATAAAGAAATAGTTATTATATTTAAAATTTTAGGACTAAAAAATGTAAATTATAAAAGTTTTAACCCTAATTTAAGGACTAAAATGTAAATTATTTAGAATTTTTTATTAATTTTTTTAAAAAAATTGATTTTATTACGAATACAGATATCCGACGAATATCCGAATATTTGCGGATATTCGAATTTACAAATATTTGTATTTACGAATACGAATACGAATAGTAAAAATCGAATATTCGACGAATACGAATACGAATAGTCGAATATTTACGGATATTCGCTATTTGCCCATCCCTACCCGAGAGTAGAAGACACCATATGATTTTGTGTTGCTTAGATACCGGAGGACTCATTTGACAGCTTGCGAGCGTTCAGATGTGAGACAATGCATGTGTTGAGCAAGTTTGTTGACAGAAAAGTCCGGTCGTGTGAAGAGGAGATACTAAAGACTAGTCGGCGACTAATCGATTTTTCGTTTTTTTATTTTTTTTATAATTCGATTTTCAATGTTATACAATAACAAATATATATATATAATATAAACAACATATCATTCATAAAATATAAAATCATAAAAAATCATAACATAAATACATACAAAACTAACATATAACATAAACAAAAGACCTTACATAAAATAATAATAACAATAATAAATTATAAAAAATAAAAATAAAAGAAATATTTGAAAATTTCATTTTAAAAAAGTATATGTGTTTAATAATAATTATTAGTATATTAATAATTAAAATGGTAGTATTTCACCATAAACTTCTCAAATCTTCATAAAGTTCTCAAATCTTCCATCACGTATCTGTGCCCCATTTTCTATGACTTGAAAGCCTTGGTCCTCGTGTCTTCCTTTTTGCATTTTTACCATTTTTATCACATTTTGTTTCACCATTTGCAGGTGTGAAAGTGAGAAAGCAACACTAGAGAAAAAGGTATGGAAGGTGTGACACGGTGGTTGCGATGGTTTGGGTGGAGCATATATGGCACGACGGTGGTGAGGAGAGTCCTAAAAGGAATAAAGGGTTTCATTCGTTGTATGAGCAGAAATTTTCCGATGCTTGAAAAGCGAAGCGGCTGAAGTACACGCCCGTGGAGCTCTCAAACTCAAAATTTACTAGTGGAACCCTAACTATGAGAAGGTGATAAAAGACTTCAGGATTTACCGGTGGAACCCTGATAAACCCGAACCCTTTCTTCAGCCTTTCCACATATGCTCCATAGATCTCTTTTTTTTAATTGTTTTATTTAAATAAGCTGCCTGGACAACGATTTTCGTGGAATCGGCCGTCTAGGCGGCGATTCCGAATCATCTAGGCGCTGACCGATTTATATGTCCGACTATAGCATCTTCGTAACGGTCACTTGCCGCCGAGCGCCTAGGTGGCGATTAATCGGCTGCCTAGAACGCGTTTCACAACACTAGTTATTAGTGTCACTGTATTGAGATCCTTCACCTGAAAGTAAAATAGGAAAAATTCGACCGAGACATCGTTGTGGGTACAAAATTGATGTATGGAAATGAGCTTTTTATGCATATGAGGAACACAAAGGATATTTTTAAGGGAAAAGAGCTAAAGGAGGATGGAAGAAGCATAGAACCGGTGTGTAAAATATCAAGACCGCTATTATCACCGAGCACGACTCCGTCCGGATCGTTGTAAAGAGCATGGAGAGATATATTGGCAATGTCGGTGGTGATATGGTGTGAGGCACCTAAATAGAGCAACAACGTTGGAGAAGTGGATTGGTGATGCGAGACGTGATTAGTAGTGGCCTGCCATGTTGGTGGTCCCCGAGGGCCAGAGGGCATCACAGGCGATGGAGCCGAGCGAAGGAGACAACAAGTTTTGGCGTTGTGTCCATGGATACTGCAAAGTTGGCATTTGCCTTGAAAGCCTCAAGCAGAAGACGTCCGAGATTCGAAACTGCGATGGTCTGAGATTATTCTGTGCTCATGTTGCCATGTTGTCCGAGGTTTTTGCTGAGCATTGTTTGCAATGATGGGGAGGACTGACGGGAGGGGTTGAGTTTGAAGTTGATTGACTTCATGGTTGAGAAGATTCTCGTGGGGTTCAACAAAGGAGATTGGCGAGTCTTTGGTATTGGCAACGTCTTTGATGGTTTTGTAGTCATCACCTAGACTAGTAAGGATGAGTTCAAGGAGGTCTTCATGATCCATCGGTTTTCCGAGAAGCGCGATCTCATCGGTTTTCACTTTGAAGTTCATATAGTCGTCGATGGATTGAGATCCTTTAGTGTGGCGACACATTTGATCTTTTATTTGCTTCAAATGTCCTCGGCTAGATCGGCCATACGTGGAGGCGAATGTTGTCCAAGCCAATACAAACGTCGGAGTAGACACAATAAGCGCTTGGCAAGAGAGAGAGATCGACCCGAGAAAGGCAGCAAATATGAGACGATCCAGACAAAACCATGGGTTGTATGCAGGGTTGGGAACAACGGCGTTGTTGATAGTCATGGTCGTCGGAGGTGCTACAGTGGGTTCGAGGAAGTTTTCAAGGTTGTACCCTTGAAGAAGCATGCGGATTTGAACATTCCACTTGAGATAATTGGTTACTGTGAGTTTCGTGACGTTGGAGACATTGATATTGATCAATGTCGACATTGGATTTGCTGGATCAAAAGGTGTCACGGTGTCGGAAAGAGCGGTGCTGCTCGAAGAGTTGTCGTCGACGACCATGGATGAGCAAGGACGATATCGTCGAGGAGAGGGTTACGTTTAAGAAAAATTTGCCGCTCTGATACCATAAAAGATTTATGGCTGAATTATTTTTATTCATGATTTGGTTCCAAGGTTTATACAAGATTGGGTTACAAGATTTAGGAAAACAATTTAAACAGAGGGCATGAATCAAGGAGTACAATCAGAAAGCATGAATCGAAGGGAGAATAATTGCAATTTAATGTGTAAATATTTATTTTCGTTTTGTTTTAGATTTTATTTTTTACGAATCGTGTTCTTCTAAGATTTTATCTTTTATCCTTTTTATGTTTTTCTATTTCAATATTTATGCGGATGAATTGTTATTTTATTACATTTATTACTTAGATAACTTATCTCCCAATTCGTCTAAATCAGTTGAGAAGACGTCATACGAGATATGGGACAAACGAGCAGCCGCAAAATTTCAAGGTTGAAACACCTAACTAGCACATAGAGTTTTCGATTTAGTCTAACCGTCGAGCTCATGAGACATTTGCAAGCGGATACACTTTTTATTCGTGTGGATACCGGTGGAGGCAAGAATGATTCGTTGCTGCTCGTGACTCACATCATCAAGATTTGAACGACATCGATGAACAAAGATAAATGTTATAAAATCTTAATCAGGTCAATCAATCTCTGAACTGATATAAGAATGAAACCGAAAATTTTCTTTATCTATTTTCTTCCATTACATACTTTCCATGCATTTCAGTTTCCTTACAATTCGAGATAAGATTCCTAACCAAACCAAGATGATAAGATATTGATTTTCCTTCCCCTCGTTAAATCAAACCAAAACCACTAGAATCTTAGAGTTCAACGGGAGATTTCCATTTCATAAATGAGACATTTTCTCATAAAACTTTGTCGTCAATCAAATGGATAAAACTAAATTTTGCGCATGTTAACCCAAAGACAACATCCTATATCACTAAAAGAGAAGGCCTTTTAAGTGATCAAATCATATTTAAAAATCATTCTCATAGAACCATTTCTCTCAAACCATCTGAGGGTATCAAAATCACCAAATCATTTCTTACTTTTCTTTGTTTGCATAAAATAGATAAAGATAATTTGCTTCTTATTGTTGTCATCATTAACACTCAAGTTTCATGGCTCCAGTGGCAAAACAGTCAATATATACCGCTCGGTTACCGAGCGGTCAACGTGTCAGTTTTATCAGTCAAACACTTGACATAATCAGGTGCGGCCACTCACACATTAACCTCTCCTCCTCACGTCTTATGGTCTCACGTGATTAGGTCTAGTCGACCTTCTCATGTGGGCCCCACCAGCAGAGACGGTGGGTCCCGACCGTTTTCTCTGGGAACAAGACACGTAATCAAAATTCTAAACCACGCGACTCCTCGGGTTTCTATTTATTACAAACAATACCTTATGTTATATGTATTTTCAAGAAATACCCTTTCTCATTTTTTGATGTCGAATTATATCATATAAACATCTAATCTAAATAAAAAAAAACTTCCATTTGAGATTCTACATAATATTCCTTACTATATTCTTCGAAGAAATTTGTCCACTCAATAAATAGATCATTATTATATTTACTTCTAAACAACGAAAGATCTTATATCGCTTCCAGTACTACTCAAAAATTCATTCATATTCAATGTGATCTTACCTGAATTTTCGGATTCGTTATTGACTAATGAATAATTTCATTGGATATTATGTTAATTTAAAAATGCGGACCCAAAGATTTAAGAAATTTTAAAACAATCTAAACTGTTGAAATCAATTTGTAAAATGACATAAATATAGAGAAGCTAACTAGTAGTTACCAATAATAATTAATATTATTACTAAACAAAAAAAAAAGGGTCTATGTGGGGTCAGTAGAATCCGGAGTACATCATCCTCTCTCTCCGCTTCCTCTCTCAACCCTAAGATTCTCCCTTTCGATTCTCCCCTTTGATTCCACCATTAAAGCACCAAGCTTTTACTTCACTAAAGAACAAAAAGGAAACCCCACTCTGCTTCTCCTGATGGGTTCCGACATGGCTCTTCAGAAATTCTCCACAACAGACTCTACCATAGACGTGGCTACTCCGGATTCGCGTCCCCAATCGCACCTCGCCGTCGTCACCCGCAGATCCTCCTCCACCAACGCCGCTCTTGCTCCTCCATCTGCGTCCAGAGATCGCCACACGAAGGTCAACGGACGCGGCCGCCGGGTCCGGATGGCCGGCCTTGCCGGCGCCCTCGAGTGGCTCCTCCGCCATGCAGAGCCGTCGATCATTGCCGCTACCGGTTCCGGTTCCGGCCCGTCTGGCCCCATATCCTCCTCAGTCGGCCCCATCGAGATCACGTCCTCGCCGCAGCGGATGTTCGGGGTCCAGACGCAGACGCAAACGCAAACGCAGAGGCCGAACCGTGGACCGGATCAGTGTCAGCTGCAGTATCCCGGGAATGGCTACGCTCATATGCCGTTCACGGCGCTTCTGTTACAGCCGATGACGACGGAAACGATTGCGCCGGAGGCTGAACCGGAAACTTCGGAGGGGGAGTACCACAAGCGCCGTCGCCCCAACCAGTAAAATTAGGGTCCTTTTTTTTTGTTTTGGAATTTTGTCTATTTATTTATTAATTTATTTATTTTCTTGGATCTTTGATTAGAAAAAATAGGATGAGGGGTTTTGAGTGATGTATGAAAGCTGTGAACTTCTGTTTTGATCAAAATATATAAATCTTTATATTATATAATAAAAGAGAATGTGAAATGGCAAGTGAAGTGTATTTTATATTGATTTGGCATTTTTTCAAGTCATTGGATTATTGCAAAAATAAGGTGAATACATTCTTCTCTGAAAAATTTCATAAATCGTTTTCTAGTGTTGGTTCTCAATCCTATTGAGCTGGTGGTTCTCTTCACATCGGTAAATGCTCTACCAAAAGTCCTGTTCTTCGAAGGAGTACCGTTACTTGTGCACCATCCGGTAGAAGGGGTAGAGTTCACTTCGGCCTAGGTTGGGCCAATGAGGTTGGATAGACAGCATCAAATTGAAATTGTAATTGTGAATGAAATTGAACTAGTTTTCTATAGAGTCCTGTAAACTAGGAGGATCACGATTTAAGATCCTCCTAGTTTACAGAAGAGGATCCTAGTTTACAGATTTAAGATCCTCCTAGTTTACAGAAGAGGATCTTAAATCGTGGGATTTTATACCAACATTAGATACATTTCTATCAAACGCATTTCTCAAATATATTTATGGCTATCCTAAGGAGGGTTAAGACCTTGTTTGCTATTTCCTTCTGCGGGATTCTCCTCGTGCTCCCTCAGAGCATTTCGTTTGTTGGCCATCTTCTTTAATGCTCTTCGACATGAGTGTCATGGAGGTCGTGCAATGATCCAAATGCGCATTTCCTCTCAGAGTCCTTCACTGAAAATGATAGAGTTATCTTCCAAGAGATGACAAACTGAATTTCAAAGTAATAATCGTTCTGGTTGAAAAGAAGGATTAGTCGGAAAATGTATCACATTTGATGAATTCCTTGATTTGTGAACCCCATAACTGTTACTTTCCGTCTTCTCCAACTTGTACAGACAGAAAATGAAAAAGATTTGTTCATGTTTCTAAAGATTTTAGGCCATCGGGCTTCTGATTCTTCGATGGGCCGCCATCCTCATACTTTCCTGCTGGCTGGCCGTCTCCTTCATGCAATGCTGGGTCGCCGTCTTCTTGGGTTGAGACTTCGTCTGGGCCGGCCACTCCTGAGCCCACTTCAGTCCACACGGAGCAACAAGCACAGTAATAATCCCTACCCTATGCATAATCATTTAGAAAATTGCATGATGAGAAGCATATCAGAAGATATCATTCCCAAAATGAAAAAGTGGTGACTCCATCGTTTAGATGTCAACAAGTGCAGCAAGGACAGTACTTGCAATGAATATACACACAAGTACACAATTGTAATGCCCTTTCCAATCGCTTACAAGGGGCCGAAGGTACATACAACGAATTGTTGAGATCATACTGATCCAAGGCAGTGCTAAACCGATGGGATTTCAAGGCATCACAATGCATAGCACATCCAAATTATCATCTCAACCCATCCATCAAGCCTTCCATTTCTCTTCTCCCAAACCTTCTACCTTCCATATGGGCATTTTTACTCCTAGCTGCTAAGTAGAACACTAACCAAGCCACCATGAAGTATACCTCCGTGGCCGACTGGAAAACAGCAGCAAAGCCTCTCCCGAGGAATCGGATCAGAACCCATCTTAAACCGCCTGATTCGAGAGGAGGGATATCAAATACAGACCTTCCTTCACCATCTCCCTCCCCCTCCTCCTTGAATCCACAATGGCAACGTAAGCATCGACGGCTAATACCAACCCAATGAGCGCATCCAGTAGGAACCAAGCGAACAAGAAACCGGATATCTCCTTCTCAAAACCACGAATCCAAGGGGGCATAACTGTGAAAGGCATCAACTTTAGCCTCACAAAGAGCCTGAAGAACGAATACTGATCCTCGACTTCTCCGAAATACCACAATCCCAAAAGCTGTGTCAAGGCATCTCTCACTGCCCATCTCATCAAAATGAATCCCGTGACTCTCTTAAACCCTAATCTTGAACCACTCCAAACAACCCCAAAGAACGAAGGACACCTCCCAATAAATTCGTTGATCACCGTGACGAAAGCAATCGCTACGACCAATGAGTATACGGTCGTGAACCCTAGAATCACCCATCCATATGCAGCGGAGAGGAAACTCACCAGGAAGAATAGAGCCGCCGCGTCGCGGCGACCCAATTCCAGTCCCCTGATAAATAGCCTCAGATCCACAATACTCTCGAATTCCTTCTCGTTCTTCTCGCCGCGATACTCTTCGTTGTTGTCGCGATTGTGCTCAGATTCATCGTACACCGTCTCTTTTTTATCTTCGTGATCGTCCACCAAAGACGACTGCCGGAGAACGACGCCGGCTCGGACGATCTGAGGGAGAAACAGGCCGTTGTCGGCGATGGGTCGAGAAAACCCAGAAATGCCCTCGAACCCGGAGAGAATTACGGAGGTACCATTGAACGGAGAACGGAAGGGGAGGCCGTGGAGGGATCGGCGGTGAAGATCGTCGTCTGTGGAGAAGAAGTCATCGTCCAGGGTGCCAACGCGGGTGAGGTGGAGGAACGGGGGCCGGCGGAGGCGCGTGGGAGGCGCGTTTGGAGGGTGGAGTGGGAGGCGCGTGAGGATAGAGTGAAGAGCAGGGTCGCGATCGATGAAGGAGGTGAGGAGGAGGGAGCAGTGGTCAACGAGGGAACGGAAGGAGAAGAGAAGGAAGGTGAGGAAGAAGAAGGTAAGAGGGTGGGAGGTGATAGACGACGTCGTCTGGCCGAGGAGCTCCGTTGTCGTGCGGAGGCGGCTCAGCCGGGCGTCGTGATGGTGGTGGTGATCGTTCATGGCGGATTCTTTGTAGATCGAGATAGAGAGAGAAAGAGAGAGTTGGGCTTTGACACGGCGGATTCTCTGTCGTTTGTCGAGCGATGGGACCGGCGTTCTGAAGGAGGAGAGGCGATTGTATTCCACGCGCTCAAAAACTCGGCCTAGTTTATGTAGAAATTGGAATGGGCCTTTAATGGGCTTTGTAATTGGGCCTTCGATTCTCTCGCAATCATAATTTAAGAATTAGATAGGAGAACGTACACCAGACAGTTTAGCTCCGTGTTCCGCATTTAAATTATGCCTTTTTTTTGTTTTTTTAACAATTTTGATTTAAAAACTTCATTTTACTCTTTAATAATACTATGCTTAAATACAAAACGATAAAAAAAATATATGAGAGGAACAATTTTTTATTCATTCACAAAATATTCATATGATGCACAAATGATTGTTACTTATAAAAGTTTTAATATTAAATTATATTGTTAATTGCATTAAAACTAAAGATAACTAAACAGAAAATCGAGATAAATTCATGTATCGCTAGTATATATAATGTAGTAGAATTGATCTTTTGTTTTTCACGTGTAATTGTTGAATATTTCATACGGATGGAATGACACTACAAGAAATTTAATAACTTCATCCGTCCGCAAACACGCGTCGCGAAAACATATCCATCCGCAAATACAAACGGGAAAACTAGTCCGCAAACCGTCTGCATTTTCGAACTACAATGTCATCCGGAAATCGACGTGAAACTCGACCCGATTAAGGACGGAAAAAACTTTCGCGTTTTGGGACGGGTCGCGACCCGTCCCGTCCGCAAATTTTATGGATGGGACGCGACCCGTCATCAATATTTGCGGACGAGAACAATGTAGTCCACATTTTTTTAAAAGATAAAATTTAAAATTTAAAATTTTAGTTTTATTAATTAATTAGTGTTTATACATAATTTAAATTATGTATTCACAAGCTAGTTGGCGGTAATTGGGAATTATCGTCGTCGTCATCATCATTGTTTCTGACCGTATCCCAATTGATATTGGACATGTGTTTCTTCATCATCCTAAGTCATTGTTGACGTTCCCTTTTTTATCGTTCAACTTCCTTTTGTAGAGCGTTGAACAAAGAATATTTTTGTACTAATTGTTCTTGCATCTTTGAGATTGTGTTTTGAATTTTCTCGGTCGCGACTTTTTCCTTGCCTTCGGAGGAACTCGCATTTCCTCTTGTTATGTCGTAATGTATCATCAGGAGGAAAAACGGCGATGAAAATCAAACCAACTCGTCATTCGTCCATATTTCAACTGAAAAGCATCTGTTTCTCCCATGCAATATGGACAAGCCAATCAACCATGCGTTGTACATCATGAAGTGGTATTGTACATCATGAAGTGTCTGAGACTTTTCAAGATGTAGAAATGAACCCTTATGTAGAAATGGTGCAAAATGCATTCGTTGAAAGAAGCAGAGGTAAATTATTGAAGAAGATCCGAAAAGAAGTGAAAAGTTATTTTTGAAATGTTAGAAAGTGTTAGGCATCCACTTTATGATGGTTGTAGAAGTGCTCTTTCACGATTGTCTGTATCTGCACGTTTGGTGAATTTGAAGATTGAAAATAATCTTTCTGAGGATTGCATGGATTCTATATCGCAATTAGTAAGAGATTATTTTCCTGAAGATAATAATACAGTTGAGTCATATTATGAAACAAAGAAGATGATGATATTATTGGTTTATTGTCATATGAAAAGATTGATGTTTTCCAAGACAAATGTTTGATTTTTTGGAAATAAACGTAGGATTTGAGTAATTATCGATTTTGTGGAAAGACAAAGAATAGAAATCGGTTTCGTATTATCGTATGTGGTATTTACCAATTACAGACAAGATAAAAAGATTGTATCAATCTGAGAAGACCGCAAGCGACATGAGATGGCATGTTGTGCATTCAAGTCGTGACGGATAAATGTGTCATCCCTCAGATGGTGAGGCGTGGAAACACTTTAACAAGGTATATCATGATTCTGTAGTAGAGAGTTGAAACGTTTATTTAGGCCTTTGCGCTGAGTGTTTTAATCCATTTGGGATGTCTAGGAGAAATTATTCATTATGGTGGTATTATGATACCGTACAATTTACCACAAGATATGTGTATGAAACGTGAGTTTTGTTCTTAATAATATTGATTCACGGGCCTAAACATCCGAAAAGAAGCTTGGATATATTTTTTCAACCACTGATTGAAGAATTGAAAGAATTATAGAATGGAGTTTCAGCGTACGACGTTTCGATTACGAGGTGCTCTTATGTGGACAATAAATGATTTTTCAGCTTATGGTATGCTATCTTGATGGACAACGTATGGTCGATTGGCTTTACCATATTGCATAGAGGAAACATATGTATATATTTATATATATATGTATATATATATATATTGATACACAAATATGTATTTATATTCTAAATGTTCCAAAGAATAAAAAAGAAAATCCAAATTATATGTTTATATTTACAAAAAAATTGTTTTCAATTTTTATTAAATTAGAACACTTTCTAAGAAGATTTTACAATTTATATTGTAAGAAGATTTTCTTATTTTTAGGGAATTTTTTTAGAGTTACTTTTTTATTTGATTTAGACTATACTATTCAATATTATTTCATCAATAGTATGAAAAAAACCTAAAAGTATCATTTATAAACAAATCATTGTTTTATAATCATATCATCAGATACTATATTTAACTTTATAAGATTTGACTATAAAACTAATAAAGGTAAAAGAGAAACGCAAATCGATCGAAGAATTTTGTGTATTAACAATCATGAACGTATATATATATATATATATATATTTCAAAAGACTTGTGAGCCAAGATAGAAAACATAAATGTTTCCTTTGTTCCAGAGTAAGGAAGTTTGAATATTTCCTTTGTAACACTCAATAGTTCCATCTGTGAGGTATTTAATCTTGTATACTCATTTACACCCAATTGCAGTCTTATCTAAGGGTAAGGGTTCAATTCCAGGTCCCGTTAGCTTTAAGTGCTCTAATCTCCTCTTTCACAGCACGACGCCACTTCAGATATTGCAAGGCTTCGCGATAAGAATTTAGTTCAACTCCCGTAGATATATGCGCCAAAAAATCCCTGTGAAGTGGAGAAACCACAAAGCACGATACATAGTTGGTAAGTGGATAAAGAGAACCAGAGGAAGAAGAAGAGGACTTAGGTGCGATGGTAGAGAAGGTCTCGTCAGAGACGAAATTGACCATAAAATCTCGAAGACGAGTCAACTAGACCTTTAAGTGAAGTCCACAGCCTTGAATAGTAGGTACTGAAGGTCTAGGGTGAGAAGTGGATTGAACGAGAGTCAAATCAGACCTAGGAGAGGGCAATGAAGGCGGAGCAGGAGAAACAGAGGTGCCTTGTTCCTAAACAGCCACAATAGGAGGAGACTAGACTTCGGCGCCTGAAGAAGACGAGTCTAAACCCGAAGGAGATAGTGGACCGATTTTTCATCCTCAAATTTAGACATATCCAACAAAACATATGTGGTTGGAGAGGGACGTGAATCCAAAACGGAGGAGAGATGGAAACTCCTTCTCAAAGAAAATCACATCCCAGAAAACAAAGAAAAGTCAACCTTTCCAACCAGATGGACGACCAAGGAAAATACATCGGATCCCATGGTTCTTAAACTTGTCTCCATTAGTATGCTTACTATGTGCATAACACAAGGACTCGAAGACCTTAAGATGACCCAATGGAAGCGGTTTTCTATGAAAAACCTCATATGGAGTCTTTCCATTCAATACTCGTGACAGAGTGCAATTTATAAGATATCTCGCGGTTAAGATGCATTCTCCTCAAAACTCAATCGTAAGATGGGTATGAAATCACAATGCTCGCGCAATATTGAGCAAATGACAGTGCTTTCGTTCCACGATAATTCTGTTGTGGTATCACAACGCAAGAAGTCTCGTGTACAATACCCATTGTATTAAAATAGTCACGAAGATAGGTGAATTCGGTTTCGTTGTCACTACGCACCATTTGAACCCGCTGATGGTATTAGCAATTAACCATGGCTATCAAATTTTGCAACGTTGTAGAAACAACACCTTTATTCGAAACAAAATAAATCCAACCTCCGCGAGAAAAATTATCCACATAGGCTGGGCAATAATGTGCACGAGAAGAAGATGGAAGGGGATAAAGACCCATAAGTCACAATGTATAAGCTGAAAATGTGATTTATCTTATTATCACTTATTGGAATAATCAAACGAGTTCGTTTGGCGTGACAACATGCATCACACGCCTTAGTACATGACTGGGAAATCTTTAGAAATTTAAAACCCGAAAGTAAAGACAAAATTATCGAAGGAGCATATCCAAACTGTTGGTGCCAAAGGTTTGTAGTTTCCATGTTTTGACCAAACACTGACGCCACAAAACTCAAACCTCGATAGAAAAACAACCCCTCATGTCGTAGACCTTCACCAATGACCTTTTCAAGGTGCGGTCCTGAATCAGAAATGTATCATTAGTGAACTCAACCACGCAGTCTATTGCATCAATAAGCTGAGAAAAAAAAACCAAATTACAACAAGGATCAGTCAACGTCACAGATCCTTGTTGTAACGCAAGGACACTTTGACCATTAGAGAGAGTCGGTGAGACCGGAGCAATAGATCGAACATTGGTGAGGACATCGAGAAACACGGCTCAACTAGGTGACCCTTTTGGCCGCAATGAGAGCAAAGGACGAGAGAAAGTCCTTGCTATCACTGTGTCCTGCAGTAGGCTGAGAACGAACCGTAAAGCTCGTTACTTCATGGACTTCTTTTTCCAGTACTGCCATCTTTGAATCTTCATCATGTGCAACCGCGTTAAACGGACGAGACAAGGACGTCAAAGGATCTTGAGCAAATAGATTCGAGTGGACAGTAGCATAGATAGAATCATTGAGTCCTATAAAAATTGATAACGTTTGTATCGCTCACGCTGCTGTTCAAGTTGTTGCTTGATATTACAGGAGCAAGCACCACATTCGCAACCAATAATTGGATCATATAATGCCAATTCATCCCACAGCCTCTTCAATTTGGAATTGTAGTCTGAAACATACATCATTTTTTCATGACACTGTGAGAGTTCAATGAGTAGACGTTGCTCACGAGGTCCATTGGTAATAGAGTAGCTTTCTTTTATATCATCCCGAGATCCTCCATAGTCTCAAAACGACCAATCTGAGATCATATAGATGAATAAAAAGTATTGTGAATCCAAGAGCAGATCAAATAATTGTTGGTCCATCAATCTTCCAAATTGGAAGAGTTGTCGGCCGGTTTTTGTAGAGTTCCGTTGACAAAACCAAATTTCTTATGAGAACCAGGAGCCATTCGTATATCCGTAGCCCATTCATCATAATTGTTTTCAGCCTTGAATTGTGTTTGGATCAAGAGAATACCTGAATTATCATCCGGATTCAAATCATACGGGGATATTATTCTCCATGTTGCAACAACATCGATCGAGCCACTTTTTTTGCTTTCGGCACAACCATATTCGTCGAGAAATAAATGAGAGAAAGATGAAGAGAAACTTCAAAGAAAAACCGATAACGAATCAATCTATATGTCGAGATCAAATCATTGAAACAAAAAAATAATGGATCTTGGTATGATACCATGATAAAGGTAAAAGAGAAACCCATATTTTTCAAAAATTTTTGTATAGTAACAATGATGAATATATATATATATATATATATACTTATATATATATATTAAGAGACTTGTGAACCAACTTTGTTTCAAAGTAAAAAAGTTGGAAGATAAAGAAGTTTGAACATTTCTTTTGCTCTTCTAGAATCCTTTTAAAAACCAAAACATTAAAAGAATTAAAATAATTTATAAACAACATTCAATTTATTTAAAAATGGACTAACTCATTGAATTGCACAAAACGTTTTTTTATTTTAGAATCAAGTGAATTTTGAAAGAAAAAAAAAAGATAATCGATCTTAAGCCTGATTCATGAAACGAAAGTGATATTGTAATCGATCTTATTAAGACTAATTCATGAAACAAAAGTGTCAATGTAAATAAATAAATATTAAGTGTTCGCTATTTGATCTGATGAAACGCATCATACTTTACATATTTAACATAAGAAAATCTTATAATTTGAAAACTTACAATTTATACAATTATTATTTAAATGCTAACAGTTACATGTGGTGATACAAATCCCAATCGTTACAATAAAGCAACAAACATAAACAAAAAGCAAACCTTTAAAGATTAACAGATAGGAATGGGAGCTCCGTTCCATTCCTTGAGAGACTCCATCATTGGATCGATGATCTTCCCTTCGCACATTGCCGTGAAAACCTTGTCGAACTCCTCTCCCGGCGACCGGACTTTCTCGCCGGAGAGCAACGCCGTCCCCAACTCTTCCCTCACGAATCTGTACAATGGATAAGACCTGCATTCCTTGATCCTGTTGGGGATCGCCATCGTCCCGTTCTCGTAGGCGGCTCTCATGGCGTCCACTTCCTTTGGTAACACCGCCTTCAGCTCCTCCTCAAAAGCTCCGATCTTGTGGAAGATTGATGTGGCCGCGTTCTTCTCGGAGTCGGCGTTGGACAATGCGTGGTCCACAAGGATCTGTCGAAGTTTGTGGATGAGAGGGTATGTGGCGCTGCAGGGGTCGTCTGCGTAGGTGAAGACGTGCTCCCGGTCCACGACCTTGAGTAAATCCTTCTCGCAGAAGCGGGAAGGGTGGAGTTCTCCGTTGGCTCCTGTGGTCAACACCTTCTTCGCCACTTGGGAAACCGTGTTCTTCACCGTTTGCTTCAGATTCTCCTCCAAGTGCCTCAAGTCCACCGCTTGGCACAACGCCACGAGGTAAGTCGTCGATATTAGCTTCAGAATCTCCACGGCTTCCTGGGTTTTGCGGGATGAGATGAGTCCGAGGGAGTTCACGTCCTGGTTGTGTTGCTCAGCGGATTGGACATGGGTAGTTACAGGATTCGCAAGGTATTGGAGCTCAGAGCAGTACGAAGCCATGGCGATTTCTGCCCCTTTGAATCCATAATCCAAGCTAGGGTTCCTTCCCGCCGTGAGATTCGACGGGAGTCCATTGTTGTAGAAGTCGTTGACGAGCTCGGAGAACTGGGCGAACATCAGTTTCCCAATGGCTGCGATGGCCAGACGCGTGTTGTCCATGGAAACTCCGATGGGCGTCCCCTGGAAGTTCCCGCCATGAAGCGCCTTGTTTCTGGACACGTCGATCAACGGGTTGTCGTTGACGGAGTTGATTTCGCGCTCGATCGATTTCGTCGCGTAACGAATCACTTCGATCTGAGGACCCAGCCATTGCGGGGACGTACGGAGAGCGTAGCGGTCCTGTTTCGGCTTCTGCAACGGATCCATCTCGTGGATCTTCTGAGCAAGCTTCATGTAAGAACTCCCTTCGAGGATGTGCTCCATGATCGCCGCCGCTTCGATCTGCCCGGGATGATGCTTCAGCTTGTGAGTCAGATGATCCGTGAACTCTGGTTTCCCGTTCATCACTTCGGCAAAGATCGCCGACAAAACCTCGGCCAAAACAGCGAGAACATTGGCTTCGAAGAGCACCATCGACGCCAAACCAGATCCAACCGCAGTTCCATTCACGAGCGCGAGACCTTCCTTGGGCTGGAGATCGAAGAACCCCGAGGTGATTCCGGCCAGTTCGAAGGCCTCCTCAGCGGTCAAGATTTCGCCCCTGGGACCGGTGGCCTTGGAATTCGGACGACCAGTGAGGAGTCCGGCGATGTAGGAGAGAGGAACAAGGTCACCGGAGGCGGTGATGGTACCGCGGAGAGGGAGACAAGGTGCGATGTTGTGGTTGAGGAGACTGGTAATGGCTTCAAGGATCTCGAATCTGATCCCCGAGTACCCTTGAAGGAGTGTGTTGATCCGTACAAGCATGGCGGCTCTCGTGGCTGACTGCGGCAGTGTGTGGCTTCTCTCCCTTGCGTCTCCGAATATCCCGGCGTTGAGGAATCTGTACGGACACATAATTAGAGATTAATTAATCTTAATTCAAAATAATAGTCGGGTCTAAACCCGACCCGGTTTGGTATGGTTTGAATTCATGCAACGTGATTAAGTTAAAATGTGATATGTTACCTGATGAGCTCCTTCTGGAGAGCGACGCCATTTTTGGTCCTCCGGTGAGAAGTAGCGCCGAAACCAGTGGTAACGCCATAACTATCCGTACCTTTGTTCATGCTCTCCATCACCCAATCGCTGCTTGCCTTCACGCCGCCCCTCGCCCCCTCCGACAGCTCCACATTCACGCCTTTACCACCGGCGGAGATCGCCGCAACCTGACCGATTGTCAATGTCTCTCCGCCGAGCCTGACCACCGGCCTCCGGTAATCCTCCACCATCCTCCTTACCTCATCCAAATGGCTCCCCTTCATCTGCTCCGCCGCCGCTCCCCAGCTGAGCGGATCCACCGCCTGGGGAGATCCATTGATGGCGCAGCCGTGGATCTGGTGTGCGTTGATATGCGATGCGACGAAGTCCATGGAAGGGGAGAGTGAGAGTGAGATGGAGAAGGAGAATGGGAAGCAGAGGTCGTGAAGGAGAGGAGAAGAGAGGGAGATGGTTTATATAAGAAGGGGAAGGGGAGGAGAGTGTATGATGGTAGGTAAGCTCACGGGAGAGCCATAGATTGAAAAAGAGACTCTCATATTCAACGTATACAATGAAAATTAATTATGACAATAAAAAAACGGAGTGGGGTTGGTTGAGAGTAAATGAGGACCGTTGGATAAACGGAGAAGATTGAACGGTGGAGATTAAAAATCTTGGGTTTGGTTTGGTTTGGGTCCTCAAAGAAGGAAATACTTGACGACGCGCTGGTCGTCGTCGTCGGATGGTAGCTGTCCTGTCCACATTTTTGCGTGGTTGGTGAGTTTTTTTTTCTTTTGATATTTCATGAAAATGGGAGTAGGTGTGATCGCAAGAACGTAATCGAATTCATATATTTTTTTCTTATATTATTAATTTATTATTGTTTCATTTTTAATGTACACTGAGTAATTATTAATGTATCATTCTCCTTTTTATTACTTTAAGAAATGTTTTTTTCACAAGTATTGAAAGACCATTTCGAGTGTATTGCATGTGTGATCTCTTATTTGCAATGAGAATAATATTTACATACTTCTCATATAATATGTGGCAAAATCTTTGTCAATCGTCCACATATAATATCATTTATATACTTACAATTTGTAATTTATTTAGTATATTAGATGATATCCGCGCGATACGCGGTTTTGTGATAAAAACAACTATATGTATCATTCAATACAGATGCACAAATTCTAATTTTTAATGTAAAAGTTTAAACAATATATTTATAAGATATAATGTAAATTAATAATGTCATCTGTTTATAATATCATTGAAATTTTAAAACGTAATATGTTGGAGGTGTTGGGATCCATCCTTAATTGGAGAGTTGTTTTCTAGAGATTTCTAAAGAAGTATAGAAGTCTCTTGAACGTTACGGAGAATTCTAGAGAATTGTAGAACTCTCTAGAAATGTGTAGAAAAATGTGGAACCCTCTAGAATATCCTAGAGATGTGTGGAAGCTTATGGAAGAGTGTGGAAGGATGATGAAGGCGGTGGAAGAGTGTAGAGATTCCTAGAGTGTGTGGAGTATTCTAGAGAATCAATCTCCACCATTGGATGCAAGAAATCTCCACCATCCATTTGGAGATGGAGTAGTATAAATAGGAGTAGTGGCATCCATTTCCAATCATCCAAAAACTCAAGAGAGAAGCCACCTAGAGTGAGGAAACTTAAGAGAGCCTCTTTGTGAGAGAAGAGAAGAAGCTTGGGAAGAGTCAACCCTCAAGCTTGAGTGAGCCACCGAGTGTGAGACAATTTTGTATCCTACTATTATTGTATATAGTAGAAGAATCTTCACTTTGAGAATTGTACTCTTGTGCTCACATTTCTTGTTTCAATCTTAAGTGCCCATCTTAACTTCACGAAGCGGGAAAGTCGAGTTTTTCCCAACAGTGGTATCAGAGCCCGGTTCTCTATAGTCGTAATTAAGCTCGTGTAGTTCAGGATGGAGGATCATGTCACTCATGATGGAGAAATGTTCAAGCTCACAGCCAACAACTACTCGTATTGGAAACCGATGATGGAGGACCACTTGTATTGCAAGGATTTGCATGAGCCCATCATCCACAAAGACAAAGTAGAAGGTAAGAGTGACGCTCAATGGGAGTTATTGAATCGAAAGGCTGTTGCTATGATCCGTAAGTACATTGACAAAACTCTCTTCGAGCATGTTTCTACTTATACAAATGCCTATGAATTATGGACAAAGCTTGAGTCCATGATTCAAAAGAAAACACCTCGTAATAAGGCTAATTTAGTTCGACGGTTGGTGAAGCTGGAGTATAAGGATGGTCATAGTATGATTGAACATTTGAATAATTTCAAAGGGCTCGTCAATCAACTAACAAAAATTGATATGAAGATTGATGATGAGCTACAAGCCCTTTTACTCCTTAGTTCCTTACCGAAAAGTTGGGATACATTGGTGGTTACACTTAGTAACTCGGCTTCGGAAGGAAAGTTAACGATGGATACCGTCAGTGATAGTCTTCTTGGTGAATAAGCAAGAAGAATGGAGCGAGGTGAGTCTGTCCACCCCGAAGCTAATGTTGTTGAGAATCGGGGTAAGAATGAAATTCGTGGACGTAGCAAGAGCCGAGATCTGCATCAAACTCGAGGTAGATCTAAATCACGCTCAAAGATCACGTGCTATTATTGTGGAAAGATAGGCCACAAGAAAATTGAATGTCGATCCTTCAAGAAAGATCAGAAGGCGGGTAATGTCAAAAAGGACCAAATCAGCCCAACGAAGATGCAAGAAGAGAAGACCACTACTGCTCTAGTTTCGAAAGAAGATCTTCTGTATTTCGTTGGAGAAGCTAATATCTTGAACATCGCTTCCGATGATAGTTCTTGGATTGTCGATTCCGGTGCTTCCTTCCATGTTACTCCTCATGGAAGTTTCTTCTCATCTTACCAAAGTGGAGACTTCGGTACAGTGCAAATGGGAAATCAAGATAGGAGTAAAATCATCGGGATAGGAGACATCGTCTTGACAACAAACACCGGAAGCAGACTTCTTTTGAAAGATGTGAGACATGTCCCAGCCATGCGTCTCAACCTTATCTCTGCCGGAAAGCTAGATGATGCTGGCTTTATGAATTACTTTGGTGGAGGAACATGGAAGCTCACCAAAGGAAGTCTAGTCATGGCTCGAGGTAAGAAGGAAG
>CM071862.1:28747720-28773432 GCA_036759665.1 Gynandropsis gynandra | reverse complement strand
GAGATAGAACAGCTCGATGTCAAGACAACATTTCTTCATGGTGACCTAGATGAGGAGATCTACATGGAGCAGCCTGAGGGATTTAAAGTGCCAGGCAAAGAAAATTTAGTATGCCGCCTCACGAAGAGTCTATATGGACTTAAGCAAGCACCGAGGCAATGGTATAAGAAGTTTGAATCATTTATGGTGGAAAATGATTTCAAAAGGGCAGATAGCGATCATTGCGTCTTCATAAAGAGGTACGAAAAAGGAGACTTTCTCATACTCTTACTATATGTTGATGACATGTTGATTGTGGGACAAGATCGCACAAGGATAGCCGCTTTAAAGAAAGATCTAAGCAAGAGCTTCGCCATGAAAGATTTGGGACCGGCTAAACAAATCCTTGGGATAAGAATCACACGTGATAGATCAAAGCGGCTGCTATGGCTATCCCAAGAGAGGTACATTGAGAAAGTGTTGGAAAGGTTCAACATGCAAACATCAAAGCCGGTTAACACCCCACTTGCTGGACATTTCAAGTTGAGTTTGAAGCAAAGTCCAACAAGTGAAAAAGACATGGAGGAAATGAAGAAGATACCATACTCATCTGCAGTAGGCAGCCTCATGTATGCAATGATATGCACAAGACCAGATATCGCCTATGCAGTGGGTGTTGTTAGTCGTTTCTTGGCTAATCCAGGAAATGAACATTGGGCTGCAGTTAAATGGATCCTCCGATACCTGCGTGGAACTTCCAAAAGATGTTTATGCTTTGGAAAAGGAAAACCTGTGTTAGAAGGATACACAGATGCAGATTTGGCTGGTGATATTGATTCAAGGAAATCAACATCAGGATATTTGATTACCTTTGCAGGGGGGGCTATTTCATGGCAGTCAAAGCTACAAAAGTGTGTTGCATTATCCACAACGGAGGCAGAGTATATCGCAACTACTGAAGCTTGCAAGGAGATGTTGTGGATAAAGAACCTTTTGCTTGAGTTGGGAATAGATCAAGAAAGGTATGTCTTAAAGTGTGACAATCAAAGTGCAATTTACCTAGCGAAGAACTCAACATTTCATTCCCGTTTAAAGCACATTGATATAAGGGGAAATTTTTTGGGATCCATCCTTAATTGGAGAGTTGTTTTCTAGAGATTTCTAAAGAAGTATAGAAGTCTCTAGAATGTTACGGAGAATTCTAGAGAATTGTAGAACTCTCTAGAAATGTGTAGAAAAATATGGAACCCTCTAGAATATCCTAGAGATGTGTGGAAGCTTATGGAAGAGTGTGGAAGCTTATGGAAGAGTGTGGAAGGATGATGAAGGTGGTGGAAGAGTGTAGAGATTCCTAGAGTGTGTGGAGCATTCTAGAGAATCAATCTCCACCATTGGATGCAAGAAATCTCCACCATCCATTTGGAGATGGAGTAGTATAAATAGGAGTAGTGGCATCCATTTCCAATCATCCAAAAACTCAAGAGAGAAGCCACCTAGAGTGAGGAAACTTAAGAGAGCCTCTTTGTGAGAGAAGAGAAGAAGCTTGGGAAGAGTCAACCCTCAAGCTTGAGTGAGCCACCGAGTGTGAGACAATTTTGTAATCCTACTATTATTGTATATAGTAGAAGAATCTTCAATTTGCGAATTTTACTCTTGTGCTCCCATTTCTTGTTTCTATCCTAAGTGCCCATCTTAACTTCACGAAGCGGGAAAAAGTCGAGTTTTTCCCAACAGGAGGTAGTGATTGCACCGGAGTTTTGCGTATATTTTTTCCTATCCGTACCTGCATAATTTTTTAAGACGAAATTTAATTTATAACATGATTTAAAAATAATTATTGAGGTACGAACATAATTTGAGAATCTTTAAAACTAACTTATGTTTGAATTTTTTGATTGCCTTTAGATTTTGATTGGTGTAGATATTTGTAGTATGAAGGTCGAAATGTTAACAAAAATGATTGATACATTTACAAACGATAATTATGCAACGACATGAACAAAAAAACATTTATTAATTAATATAAGTGTTAGTTTTTTTTAATACCGTTTATCAAAATCTAGATGATACTCGCGCATAGTACGGTTTTGTGATAATTAAACTGTGTTTATTATGTGTTGGATATAGTTCATTAATGCAAACATTGTTTACGGCATTTGATATATGTATTAGTAAATACATGAATTCTAATTATCAATATAAAAGTTTAGAAAATATATTTATAAGATATAATGTAAAATAACACTGCGATTTGTCCATAATATCTTTGAAATTTTAAAACATAATTTATCGAAAAAGTTATTTCATATTTTGGATATTAGTTTTGCACATAATTGTTTATTTCGTAGGTGCATAAATTTTAGGACTATTTAATCTATTACATGATTAAAAAACAATTAATAAGGTATATAAATAATTTGGGGTTCTTTAAATATATTTTTTTTGAGTTTTTTTATTGTCTTTAGAATTTGATTGGTGTAGATGTTTGTGGAACATGACGATTGAAGTGTTAATAAATCTTATTGATACATTTACAAAGTGATAACTACGCAACGATATGAACCGAAAAATATTAATTAATATATGTGTTAATATGTTTTTTATACTGTTGATCATTATGAGAATTTTTTTCTCTTGTAGTAGTGAAGTATGATGATCCTCGTGTGAATCTTCACATGGGCAATGGTGTAAATTGCTTACTTTTCTTCTCTGTCCAAACTAATTTACAGCTCAACCGATGATCTGTCATGCTTGCATGAGTTGTTTTCTTGAAGAATGCTGTTGAAGGAACGTATGATGCAGTTATCGTGGATTCATCAGATCCGATAGGTAAAGAGCATTAATCAAACTTCCTTTGAACATGCAAATCGAAACCCGAAATTAATTTGCTTGTTATATGTGACATGTCATGCAAAGGAGCCCTTTGAATCCATGGCTAGGGCTTTCCTTTGAAACCATATAGATATCATTTAAGACATTTTTCAAACGCTTGTGAAATCTTTAAGGGCTCTGTGAATTTTATCTAAACTAGTGTTCGTACATACCCTAGATAATCTACAATGATCTCAAATATGTTTTTCAAGGTTTGGCCAAAAAACCATGGTTTCTTATGAAAAATGTTTTTGCAGTGGGGTTATAGGGTTCATGTTCTGTTCAATTGAAGGTCCTCATGTTGACTTCAAACATCAAATTAACCTTGAAGGTTTATAACTATGAGGTAAATTAATCGAAATTACTACAAATTTTACTATTGTTAAGCCAAGTTTCATGATCCAATAAATTACAATGGCTTCATCTTTGAATCCTTATGTTATTCAGCTCCATTCAGCCGCATTCAGCTTGCCCTATTTTGGAAGAAGGTAATCTTACTCTAAAAAATAAAGTAAAAGAGAGAATTTTTTTGGATATTCATGTGAAGGAGTCTCAAATAAAAGTTTTGCGATTGTTCGATTGACTATTATGATTGAAAGAGCTCTCTGTATTTAGTGATCAGTGACCACGTAATTTCTCATATATTAAATTTCTACATAGAAAATAAGCCATAAAAAATAAAATATATAAATAAACGAATATAATATCATAATTTATTTTAAATTTATATATATATATATATATATTTAAAATTTATAGTTCCAAAAACATTGACCCCAGTGTGTAAGTTATAACCTAGTATAAAAAATAAATAAATAAGAAAATAAAGTGTTTACGCTACTCAAGGGCAAAGACATCCGAGTTTCAGTTTAATTTTTGTTTTTCTGAAAAAGATAACAAACCCACCTGGCGTTTTCAGTTTTTTCTTTCTTTTTCTACTCTTTTTTTTTCATTGTTGCGTTCTTGCTTGTCCTCTCTCTCTCTCACTATCCGAAGAAATTTTTGTTGTCAGTTTAATTTTGGTTTTTTCTCTCATAAAAAAATCTCGAGATTGGCATCTGAGATCATTTTTGTTTTTTCTATCAAAGTTTAGTCAGATGCGATAATAAAGTAGCAACCTTTGTCAGGCAAAAATCAACAGCTGATGTAGCGGTTAGACAAAATCGCAGCTTCCACGAGGGCACTCTCTGAGATACGAACTCCGTCATGAAGTTCATACCTTGTAGGAGAAGTATGGTTGGACTTGACGAATGCGGTTGAATCTCTTTCTTTGTAACCCATCTTTTTGAAGTTTGAGAAACCACTTAGTTTGCCTATCGTCTTATGCAGGATCATAACCAGATATGGTGTCCGATATGCAAGCAAAGAGAGCTTCAAGAGAATCATCAACAAATCTATTGTAACATATGTGAACTGCAACTCAACAAAGGCGATGAGGTGCACATTTAACACGCATTCTCCTTTTACTCTTCTTAGATAATAACGAAATTGTTAGGTTTTGTGATGAACGGTGTTTTCTTGAGTCCGTATCTATGTCAAGTTAATTTGGAAATACTGCGAGAACGACTCACAGAAACACACTCTGACCATTTCGAAAAGGGATGTAGATTGAAACCTAAGTTCTGCATCTAGGATCAATTTAATTTAAAAGCATTGTATATAGTGTATGACTGCTGCAACACCTCCAAATGCTATCAGTTTATCTTTGTAAACCAAGTCATGTTCTGCTCATGTTGACAGACTATACATAACACGGTTAACATTTTGTGTCCTACATCTTTTAATCGTTGTGACTAAACAAATACAAATGTCCAATTACAATGCAGTAATTGTTTGTTTTATCTCATGTTCGAATTGAACTGAGAAATCTAGATTCATCCATGGAGATCGACGGGTGCTCATGAACTTTCTATAGAAGATATGAATTAAACTTTACATCTAAAGACTTGAATAAAAATAATCAATAACAATATATGAATACTATCAAACTTTTACAAAACAAACAAACTTATTTTTCCAAATAAATAAGACAGATCTAATATTCGGAATGAGGAAGAAAAAAATAATTTGAAATTTTACCATAAAAAGACAAAAAAAGAAGAAGAAAAATATCATATATGCATTATATAAATGATTTGGGCAACAACAACAAATACACACAGCTCGGTCCTGTGTTTGGTACAAAAGAATCAACATCAAAACATATCTTCATTTCATGCTCTAAGCAAACAAAGGATCAAAACAAAAATGGTTAAAGAAACAGAATAACCCACAAAAAAGTACCTAATTTGATGTGGTGAATGGTTTGATGGGACCCCAATGAGAATACATGCTCTACATCGACCACTCTTCTCCCATTTCAATAGCAATTTCATTCTCGGCACCTCCATTTTCAGTAGCTCGAATCCAAGTGGTATGCCCTACTCGTTTTTTTACCCATTAACACCACGATGAAAGTATATCTATAAGTTCTTAGAAGAGCTCTTATGAGTTGACTTGTTCCACGCTTCATGTTTTTTTTTTTGTCAAAGAGGAAGAGCAATTGAAAGAGATGAAACCAGCGAATGTGGTGTGATGGTGGCATAACGCAGTCTAGTTTACTCGGGTGTTAAGATAAGGTGCTTAAGTGGAAACTAAGAACGCTTACCTTGAGCAAGGCGGACACCTTCTCGGCAATGTATTTCTGCTGGAGATTGGCGCTTTTTTGATGCACTTTGTCGGGATGGATGCACAGGGTAGCCTTTCTGTAAACTTTCTTAACGAATGCATCGGCAACTAAATCGGTCAAAGAAACGGGTTGCCAACCATATTCTAGCCAAAGAACTTGTTCATTACCCCAAGCCTACATCAAAAGAGATTTATGGATTCAGAACATGCTTTCATATTTACTTGCTCAACGAAAGAGAATAACGAAAAGGTGAAGAAAATAAAAATACAACGTACATATTGCAACGTTGAAAGTAGAGCACGCAAGTTTTCCTCCTTCCTTGCAGCCCAACGAGTGATCTCAACATCTAGGGTGTCAGGGATCCGCTGAAATCAAAGTTGGAATTATGCATATGATGATTACACAGCACGAAACAATCGAGACAGTTCCCGAATGTGACTATTCATAGTAATGGTACACAAGAGGATCCTAAGTTTAGTGAATAAATCGACATGATTTTGACCAGGTGTAAATACGCAGCAATAGGAAGGGAACACATGGAAGTAAAACCAAACCACATAGTAGAGAAAACTTACATGTCTCTCAGCTTGCTCCTTGTGTGCTTGAATATCATGTTCATTTTTCTCGGCAAGTGCTTTTGCCTGATTAAACAGAATTCGTTAGATTCAGACGCCAGCATACTCTTTCTCTACTCTTTAGAAAAAATTACACACATAAATTTGATATTGATACATACAGCCCGCTCCTGCGTCCTCTGGTGGCATTCCAGTCTGGCTCGCCGTCTCTCTTCACTTTCCCCTTCAACCTCTTGGAACACGCCAGATTGAGAAGCAGCAGCTTTTTTACACAGATCGAACTCGGGACAAGCGGTATATGACGGCACGCAACAACCACCACACTACGACACATTCTTGTATCTGGTGCCCCTAAAATCGAATATTATTGTGGTGCCCTAGGCCTGTGCTTGGGCTGCTTGGGCCCAAGCACGGCCCTGCTTGAGGTACATCTCCTTGTACTATCCTCTGGCAAACCTGTTTAGAAAGAAAGTAGTATCTTAGGATACACATCTCAGATATCTTATTAAACTATCATGGGAAGAATCAATAAGATATCATATCTAGATGTTTACCCTTCTAAAATTACAGTTTTACCGACTCCTGGTTCACCGATCAAGACAGGGTTATTCTTAGTTCTCCTCGACAAAATCTGAATACATCTAGGGATCTATCATCTCTCCCAATTATAGGGTCAAGCTTTCCTTCTCATGCCATTGCTGTCAGGTCCTTACCAGATTTCAAGCTTCATAGCAACATCTACACGAATACTCTGCACGTACCCTTGAATCATTGTGGTCCACTCGCCATTGATTCGTTCATCGTCTGTGATGTAGTCGTCGATTGTCCTACTTCGGCTCTGGATTCCATTCCCCTTCGATTCATTCTTTTTTTCCAATTGTAATGTCGGTCAATTCGTTCTTCGTCCTGCCTCGGTCGAGTCTTGACCAATCCATGGTCGTTGAAATCGAAATAGACCAATTCGTCCTGCCTCGGTCGAGTCTTGACCAATCCATTGCCGTTGAAATCGAAATAGACCAAGAAATGTTAGAAAAAATAGTTATAATTCATTTCTGCAAAAAACCTGAAACTAAATCTGCTCCATTTCGATGTCAATATGTATATTTTAATTAACAAATAAAGGCTTGATCTAAATTGTAAGTCTTGGTTATATAACTACTTTTAGCGATATCAAGGCTTGATCAAAACTAATATGACAAATATAGGCTTAATTAACGAACAAAGGCATGATCTAAAATTGTTAGGACTGAGTCAAGCTGCTCCATTTCGATGTCAATATGCAAAAAACTTGAAACTAAATCCATGGCCTGACCGTATGTATTAGGTTATTTTACCGACGAATTCATGGCAAGGACATCAAGGATCTGCGAGCATAGGGAGGCGATGCATTGGAAAGCTTCTACCGCAGAGGATGAAGTCAGGCGCCGAACCGGTTGCCAGGGCTGTTCGTTCTTCGTCCTGCCTCAGTCGAGTCTTGCCCAATCCATGGCCACTGAAATCGATATAGACCAAGAAATGTTAGAAAAATAGTTATAACCCATTGCTGCAAGAAACTTGAATCTAAATCTGCTCCATTTCGACGTTAATATGTATATTTTGATTAACAAACAAAGGCCACAGAGTTAGAATTGGTCGGTGGCCGCAAAGGATGTGGTCGGGCGTCCTACCGGTTGTGAGGGCGGCGAAGATGTGCTCAGATGATGAGTAGAATGACTATAGGGTTTCCTTCGCGGTTTCGAGCAACATTTAGCACCGAGTTAGAATTTAGAGACCACCGCACAAAGCAAAACCTCAAGTTTCAATGAGAGCAGTCATCACAGAATTCCATGCAACAACGTTTCTCTCAGGAATTTCATCGAACACTTTCCGTGCGTAAGGAGTTTTATTACAAGAACCATAAAAAAATGAATCAAATTGTTTACAACATAGACATCAGAATCAAAACCATGTTTCGAACACTCAACCTGAATCTGTGTTCGTGCAGTGAGACCAAAAAATGAAGCGCAAACCTTGAGAAGAATTGGGAAAGTGAGCTTGTTCGGTCTGATTCCTCTTCTCTTAATCTCACAGCAAAGCCAAATCGATTCTCAGGGTAATCGCTTGAAGAATAGCCTCTGTTAAGCATATTTCAAGTAGAATGGTCGCCGACAACAAATGAATCCAAGCGAAGAAGAGAGAAATCGGAAGAAGAGAGAAACATGTGGGCAACTCGGCCATTTCGTGTTCTTATCATCTGTATCATGACTTGTCTGAGACCACAAACATCCCATCTTCTAGGCGAAGAAGAGGAAGAAACATCTGAGACATCGATACCGGCAAAACCCTAAATTGGATTGAAAGAAAGTAGCAGAAGCAGATGATGAATCTGGTATTGGCATTGAAGAGATGAGATGAAGAGGAAGAGAAAGAGGCAACGGAGCAATTAAGAGAATGAATGGAGGGATGAATGAGGAAAATTAACGCGGGTGAAAAGCGTGTGAAAAAAAAGGGTAAGGAGTTTTTTCGTTCCAGAGGACTCTAAAAAACCTTTGTTTTATATATATGATTTTACTATTGTTCGTTAATTTTTTTCGATTTCAACAATTTTTCTTTTATTATATTGAAAATTGTGGAAATCATAAAGTTTCATGTCAATGTAAAGGATACAAATTGTTATTACGTGGGAGATGAAGTTTAAGAATTAATTTGATATTCTATTTTATCAAGTTTCTATTTTTTTATAGATTTTATTTATAGGAACTTGATAGTTAAAATGATAATGTTGGGACTATATATACCAAAATAAGTTTAATGAACACAAATTTCAGCAATATTTGTCTTATTTGATCTCTAAAAGTTTTTCAAAGCACCAAATCTGATGGTAAATTAACATAGGATTCAACGTATATAAAATATTATTTTTCAAAAATTTAGAAGAATTCGAGTTGACTTTTAGATTTGGTAATACGACTGATTTGACATATAATATGGTCTGAAAGGGATCAATTTATAATTTTTTTATTACTAGAGAAAATATATTAGTTCCATTTTTTAAAATAATGAGAAGATCGTTTTTTGACTTTTTGGACTTTCAATTCTAGTGTTTCTTCTTAATTTGGAGTCAATATGTATTAATAACTATTTTACACTACACACAATAAATCTAAAAATATTAAAATTTATCGTTACTTTTATCATTTATTGTATTATTTTATTCCATTTTTCCTTTTTTTTAAATCATTAAATTTTTATGAAGTCCAAATTTAAAGTGTATATATCTAATTTAGAACTATAATTTTTTGAATTTGAAATTTTTAGCGTTTTATTTAAAATTTAAAAGATCTAAATTATTGAGGTTTTTCTAAAAAATATTCAAAAAATTACATAATTTGTATTATATATGAAAATAAAAATATAATAAATATGTTATTATATATTCAATATGCTTAATTTTATATTGATTGAATTTAAATATGTTTTATTATTTTTAATATTTTTTTGGAGTATTTTTAATCTTAAATTATATAATTAATATTATATATGATTAATTATTATTAATTTTGAATTAGTTTAAGTGTGATTTATAAATAATTATAATTATAGTTATAATAATTTTTATGTGAAATTAATAAATACGATGAATAAATATAATTTATAAATCAAATTATATATTTTGATAATTTTTTATAACAAAATTCATCTGAAACGATCACGTTTAAATTCGATTTTCAATTAAAATTTAAACTTAAATATAAACAAAAAATATATAAAAAACATGTCCATATTATATTATAAAGATTTATCTTGTCAACTCATTTCGAATCAAATCCAATTTTATGATCAATAATATAACTAATTTTGATTAATTAAATTTTGATACCACAATGTAATTTATAAATTTTTAATTAAAATTAATTTGCAATAAGGTAAATTAGTGTTTTATAACCTTCAATGTGGATTTCTAAGAGTATCAATGTTTTTATATTTTTTTCTTTATCATATGTACATAATATATATATATATATATATTATTTTTAATAAAAATTTGAATTCTTTAGTCTTAATCCCCATTAAAAATATTATGTATAAGATGAAAACTTAAACATAAAGTTGTAAACACATTTTATATACCTTAACCGTAACAAAAAGCTAATTAGAGAGTTTATTAAATAACTAATTAAAAATTAATCGATTATATAATAATGTTATAATATATATATATATAATTATCTATAATATTTTATAATTCGTATATTTTGAAAATTCTCTCCGATCCGACCACATCAAATTTTGACAACTAATCTGATTTCTGTGTAAACTGCATGTGGAAGTCTTGTGTTATCGGTATTAGATCCAATGTGTTCGTAATGTCTTTATAGGTTAACGGATTCATGGATTTATCATTTGATGTTTAATCCATAAACTGAAATCTCAAAATCGGATTAGATCTATAATTGGATTAAATAAAACACTTCTACCATACACAATATAACACTACAATGATAATCAGAACGTTTGATCGTCTGTAGAAATTGATTTCAGTAAGTTTTAGATAAAAAAATCGTTCGAACATGGTGGTTTTCATAATTTTTGGTGTGATGTTAGGTAAAGCAAACAATTGTTCAGGCATGAAATTATCATCTGTTATGTAAGTTAACATGATGATGCCTCAAACTCGGTTGATCAATATGACTTCTCGGGCTGAACGAAATCTCAAGGCAAAACAAAGGTTTTGACTAAATGATGGTTCAGTCGAGCCATTTTTATTAGAGCTGGTGCACTCAGCCGAGCAATTTATGAAATTGTTCGATCGAGCATCGAGACCACATGGAACGAAAAGCTATCGATTGAGCAATGAGTTGATTGGGTTGAGCAATACTATATTCGTTAATTGATCGATTATGCTAAATATACTTGTGTCGAGTGACACCCAAAGAGATCCATTCCACCGAGTTGTATGGTTGTACGAGTTATGCATACTCTCAGGGGTTAATCACAAAATGGCAAATCAGGTCGAGCAAACAATTACTCAGGTCGCTTGAACTCTCGAGGATAAATTGCTTAAATCAAGATCAAACCAAGCAATGTGTTGCTCGAATCGAGTAATTGTTTCGGGTAATGGTTACTCAAACTAAGCATGGGATATTTAGGCCAATTGTTCTCTCTATGACTTATAAATTGGTCAAGTAATGTGACTGATCAACTCGGCAATTGGTCAAATAAGTGTGTCATTGCTTAGACATTGAATTTTAAAGGGTCAGAAGTGTTTTGTCTAGTGGTTTTTCCGTTAAAATAGATATATTTGTCTGAATATGTTTTATATGGAACATTTTGACAATCATAAGGCATATAAGTTGAGATTCGACGAGTGTAATCTATTGCATGCGATGCATATTCATGATTGTAAATACGTCTAGACTACCTAGGGGATACATATCACAATTTTTATAATCATGAGGTGATGAATGAACTCAATTATGTCCACAGAAGAGACCTCATTACCAGGAGACTATATGATACAAAGTCATCAAGAGATTGCATGATCTAGCTAATTTGTTTGAGAAGCGGTCTGACTATTAGGGGGCTCATTCATATTAAAAGGATCGAATAATTAGTAATAATAAATATGATTCTAGTATTATGATATCATTGATTAGTAGTTAGAAGTATTTGGATGAAGTCCATGCATGACTAATGTGTTAAGAAGAGTTCTTATATCACAGTGTTTTTCCATCTATTTTATAGATCTCTCAATTCATAAAGAATAATATCTTCATTTCATTGCAATTGATATTGGAAGTCCATACGTTGGTAAAAACCAACTTTGATGATTGGTAATGTGACATTCGACTTGTTTTAATGCATGAAAAATTAGCAATACTATTGATAAGCTAGCTATACATCACGATGTTTTTTATGATTGGTACTGTGACCTTCATATTGGTTTCTATGAGTTTCAAACCCCAACACCAGCATTAAGATATGGATCTATTGCAGATCATCACACAAATATATGGATCACAAAGCAGAATGACGGAGCTTCAGTTATCCAAGGCTCTATTCAACTCCACATTAACTATCAACTCATTTATTAAACCCTATATGTTTAGGATGATAAATATTTTAGAATAACTTAAGAAATTGGGGATCAATTTGAGCAAGACGTTATCATAAGATCTGATTATGTAGTCATTTTCAAAGACATATTCATTGGTCATCATTAACTTTAATATGTACAATTTGGACCCGATTATGTCTGAGATGCTGAATTTGTTGGTTGATAATGAGTTGCAAACACTTGTGGGGATATCAATGGTTTTTGAATCTGTGATGGTTGTCGGTTCATATTTTAAGAAGATGAATAACTGTAATTGATCCAAGAGGAAAAGCCTTATGTGGCTAAGGGTGTGTGACCATACCCAAGGCTGACCATGTCGAAGTTGAATGTTTCTTTTGTAAGAATAGAGGACATTGGAAGATAAATAAGAGTATATTGCATCTCTCAAGGACAAGACTCAAGGTATAACCTTCGTGAAAAAATATTTTCATGATTTATTGGAAAACATTGATTCGATTATATGAGTATTAGATACCATCAATGGTTTTAACATCTATAATATATTGCGAGGTTGGAGATCAGTATGAGGCTATATAAGGGATACTTTAACCTACAAGGGGAGAATTGTGTAAGGTTTGCGATATTAGTTGTAGAAAAAGTTTTTATTAGTATACCTACGAGCAAGATGTTGTGTTATAGGATATTTAATATGTTCTGAATAATTTCTATTTCTATGTTGGATATATATAGATTAAAATCAATTTTATGTAATAACATTTCCTTCATATGTCATAATGAAGAATCATTTTGCAAATAGTTATGTAAAATATGTCATGTATGTTTTACTTGATGTGAATGTTAATATGATTAAAATGCATGTTTTCGATCACAAGAGGGAAAGTGATGATCGTCTGAATTAGAAATTTCTTTAGCATTGTAGGCTCGATCCTATCATGGAGAAAATGGTCAACTCATTGCATCGAGATCATTATCCAGGACAATATGATTATGAATCATATGAATCATGTCTACATGGTAATGTTCAAATTATTCGGATTCTATTAATGATAGCGGTTTACAAAGACTATGAGATATGAAAAATAGTTATGAAAATAATATTCCTAAATGAAGAACTCCATGAATAGGTCTATATGACTTACCATGTAGGTTTTACAGGCTTTTCCATGGATAGTATAGTATGCAAGCTGCAAAATCCATGTGTGGACTTACACAAACTTTTCATAGTTGGACTCTTATATTTAACAAGGTAAATGAAACGTTTGATCTTGTTAGATGCAAAGAGGAGTTTTACGTGTAAAAGAATGTAAATGGTAGTAATGTGATTTTCCTTGTTCTATATGTGGATGATATATTGCTAAAAGGAAATGGCGTATCGTCTTTGGAAATGAACAATTTTTCATGAAAAACTTGAGATGCATAGTCTATATTCTAGGAATAAGAATGTATAGAGATATATCCAAGAGATTACTAGGTGTTTTCCAATTTATATACATCGATACTATCATGGTATGATATAACATGGTAAATTTCAAGAAGAGTTATCTTTCAATAGGCACTGGAAATTCTCTCTCTTGGTCAGATTTTTCTAAAATCCAAGATGAATGAGAACACATGAATATGATCATTTTTGTTAGTACAATGGGAGCTATCATGTATACCATGACATGTACATAATGTGGCTCTTCACGCTAAGTGTAGCGAGTCGGTATTAGGTGGATCCTCGTGAAGAACAATGAAATTTGGTGAAAGCCATTATGAAGTACTTGACAAGAATTAAATATCAATTCCTTATCTTTGGAGACTCTAGCTCAGAATTAGAGGAGTTCACTGATGCGAGTTTTGAATCGGGTAAATTGATCACAATTATTTTACTATATGAGTTACCATACATTTCTATATCGTTTTGCATACTTTTAGTCGTTTTTACGCCTTTTTGGATCATTTTATGATCTTGTAGGTAATAAGGAAGAGCACACTTAGAAGAAACATGACAACTTCCGGTATGAGAACCAGTATTAAAGACAAATCCAGTGAAAATGCTCGGTCGAGCGTACTATAAATTTCATTCTAAATATGTTCTAAAAATGTTCTAGAGGATTTTCTCGGGTAGAGCAATCATTCATTTGGTCACTATGAAACCTATAGTTCATCTGATAGATTCGCTCAACATGAGCGTAAGGCTACTCGGCCGAGCATTAATCCCACGGTAGATGTCTTTTTGGTCTAGAGGGAATGCTTAACCCCAGCAATACTTTGCTCGACCGAGCAACCCATCTGAATAGGTCAAAATGGTTCACTGATAAATGGAGGATGCAAGATGAGAAATTTGGATCAGAAATCAACTATAGAGCGACCAAAAAGTAAGAAACAATTTAGGATCGTGCCCAAACAGTGAAGAAGTTATTTGCATCAAGAGCTAGACAACAAGTAAGAATGGATTGAAGCCGAGGTCATTGCTACAACAGATCGGCTGAACAATCCTAATCCTTTTCTTTTTCCTGTTATTATTATTAGTTTAGCTCAATGATGTAGATCTATAGGTTTGATCTCCGTTGTAGATTAGAGTACAATACTTGAGTCTAACAATACCATCCCAACTTGTAGATAGACAATAGCTTAGGTTAATTTATATGTTTACACACACACCTTTCATGTTTTCATGACCCTAGTTTTCATAGACAATTGGACTAAACATACTTAGTTCATGTGTTTGACCCTGATACTACACGTTGCGGAATGATGAGTCTAGATTATAAATTGTAAAACTTGACAAAATTTAGATCACACCTAGATTTAGGGCATTATATGGACGATAACAAATCTATACGTCAAGCTATGTATTTTGCTTGAATGGTGGAACAACCAATTGGAAGAGTTCCAAATAGGCTAGCCGGCTCAGTTACAAAGGTAGAGTAATTTGTTAAATGTGATGTAGTGAAATAAGTGGAATAGATGAGAAAGTTCACTACTGAACTTGGTTTGGTCCTTTCCATCAAGTAGCTTATTCCACTATTATGTGATAATGGAGTGATAGCTCAAACAACGGAACCTCGATATTAAAGATCAAAACATGTTCTCCGAAAGTACCATATGATACCAAAAATCATTAAGCGTGAGTTGCTTAGATTTTGAAAGTATAGGAAAAATAAAATACGCTCAGTCCATTCACAAAAGACATTCGGTTTAAAGGAATTTGATAAACATAAATTGAAATAGAATTGAGAAATGTAACATATTGTAATTAGATCTAGTTTAGTTTCAAGAGTTAAATTTTTTAGAGCTAGTATGCGTTCTTATGATGTTTGAAAATTTTTATTTTAGTAATATATAACGATTTCTATTTGATAGAAATCAGTATATCTCTTATACTAAGTCACATATATGGATGATACACATGGGGTGTGATGATGAAACTAAGATTAAATGGGATTTCCTATTGGTTGGGCTACCATTAATCTGTCGATGGTGTTTCTTAGAAAGGATTTGAATGTCATATTTTTCTTACACTTGAGGTCAACAGTGTAATTTATATGTTATTTGTCATTATTTGATTCCAGAAACTTTGTATTCTATAGTACTTGTTGAAAATATTTTGGTAATAATCATTTGCATTTTCAATTGATGTTTGATCAGGATGTGATCCGTGGAATTCTGGGTAAGAGTTTGAGTTCTATGTTGTCATAGATCGTAATAGACGGTAAAGTTTTTTTTATCTAGTTTAATATGATAAGAGAAAGGGATTTCTTGAGTTCACTTGACAGTTAGTTACGATTGTTATAAAATATAGTTAATAAACTATTGAGGTTTGACAGTCAAACCATATTCTAGGATTATTTAGAGTTGGAAAGAAAAAATGAAATACTTCATTACTTTTCCTCCCGATTCTTCGGAATAATGATGTTTAATTATGTTATCTGGTTGTTGAGGAGTGTTTTAAATGCCAATCTCGATTAGATAATTACTGGGGAAATTGATTACGAACTTAATGTTGAATCTATGAGGTTACACAGTGATTCTGTAGTCACTGATGCTCGTTCGACAATATGTGTGATAATCGGTTATGTTTTCTGCTAACAACGAAAACATAATTGATGGAAAGAATGGATCCATTGAAAATGGATATCTCTTTAAAGATTGCATATGTGATATGCATAGTGGTATACGTGTGGGACATGTATATGAATTATCAAATAATTGATATCTGGGCCAATTGAAAAATTCTTAAAAAAATATATGCCCTAAATGCAATTTAAAAATAATTATAAGGTTCATTAGACAATTAGTTAAAATTTAATCAATTGTATAATGATGCTCCAAATATTATGTATATATGTGATATATATATATATATGCAATTAGCCACAATATTCTATAAGTCATAGATTTACACAAACTTAAAAATAGAGAACCTTAGTGAGGAAAAAAGAACGATAGAATTAAAGTTCTTTTCGTCCACTTCAACCGTTGACAATTAAATCTATCTAAATATAGATTATTCGTGGAGATCTCATATCTTAATAGCATGGCGATACATTTATACAAAACTTCTACCCCGAGGTGACAGGATTCGAACCTATGGCCCTCTGTACCCAGAACGATATCTCCTACGCTGTCTTTGTGGATTCCCACCGAATGCCACCCATGGATTCAGCCGCAGTTCAAAAGGTTAACCTATTCGGGAGTTCAAGTCCCTCTATCCCCAACTCTACTCCCAAAAAAAAAAAGAAAAGGCATATTCATTTCGGATTTACTCCCGAGCGAGAACGATAAAGAAATAGGCGATGGACTAAATTGCATTGATTTATCCTAAAGATTTCATTTAATTTTTTCACGAAAAGCAAACATGAGATAACAAATCCAGTCGAATCCCTCCTCGCCCACAACTGGGCCGATAGGCGAAAGGGCGAAGGATGGAGCGTGCAAAGTCGATCGTGTAACCAAAATTGGTACTATCGGGTCGGGTGAATTCAATAATAGACGTCTGGTGGCATTCCAGCCTTCCTTCTCCTTTCAGGGAATGTAGAGTCAAAGGGCCAAAGCATAGCTGACAATTGCTACTGCGGGCTTTACGCAATCGATCGGATCATCTAGATATCTCCGAAAGGAATCGGAGAGAAAGCGATCAGGTTGACTTTCGAGGTTTTATTATTTGATGTTTAGTTTAAAAAATATAAACCTATAAATAAAAAATTTTAAAAATAAACTAGAACTATAATTGATCGACCACAATATAAAAGATAATAAACTAGAACATTTTGATCGACCACAATATAACCCTACACATTTATCATCAAAGTGTTTTCTTTGTACGGTGAATATTTATTAATACGTACACATGTAAAGATATTTTTATCGATAACATGTTTGGAACAAGCATGTACTTGAGATTATATGCACATTTTATTGGTAATAGAGTCGAGTGATTGTATTATCTTACTTTCATAGTAAATAATAAAAAATGGGTTTGATTCCGATTAAGTAATGCAAAAAAATGGGCTTGATCCCAATTTGGGTGATTTTATTACACATAAGAATATAAGCCAAACGTTATAATATTTCTATAAAAAATCATAAACATTCGAGTGGCAATTATTTTTTTAATTGGTGATTTTTATTAAATTTTTTAACCATGAAATTTATTTGAAAAATGAATGATGATTCCTTTTATAATTACAAAACTATAATCCATATATTTATCATTTGAATATCATATATGGTTATTTCTTAATAAAATTTTTTCTTTCAATTCAAGTGGTTGTGTAATGGGCCATGAGTACTAATAATAATAATAATAATAATAAGAATAATAATAATATGATGATGATGATTATTATTATTATTACTATTAGACCACCAAATTTCATGAGGCTTGACGTGGAACAAGTCGAACAAAGCTACAGTGGAATGTATGGACACCACTCGTCTCACCAACCCACGCACGCCTTTCCAATCAATGGTCCCCTCCTCTATATGTATCTCACACAATCACCAAACCGGTCCGAGATCATCCAAAGTGTCAAACAAATATCATATTTATAAGACACACTCTTTAAAAAAGTATCAAAATAACATGAAAACCTTATTAAATTATATGCCTCCTCAAATTGTACTCTCATTGCTTAACCCAATCTTGATACATGAAGAGTGAAACGTTGTACGTGGAAAATGTTTTGTTAGTATATCCGCTAGTTGATTAGTGGAAACAACATGTGAAACACGTAGAGGTTTCATTTAAATTTGGTTTCGAAAATGGGAGTCAAGGATGAGATGTTTCATGCGAGAGTGGAATACGTGCTTCGTAAATAGAAAAATAATAAATAAAATTAAACATATATAAAATTTAATACAAATTATTAAAAGAAAAAATTACATATACATATACTACATAACATCTAATTTGTCCTCGTCTTCTTCCCATTCACTCACCATCTCGGGAAGGGTTACGTTTGAATCAAGTGTTGGTTCTTGTCATCTCGGCTGTCATCCACAAGTGGTGGAGATAGTGGTGGCTAATACGGTTAATACTCTATATGTGAAGTATCTTCGTTTTATAATCTCAAAGTATAGTATTGAGTTGCTCGATGCGTCGTTCTTAGGTGTATGTCTCTTAAATCGTGGGGGTACCCTCAATACATCCTTTACAATATCCTTTCATAGAGAACCCAAATCGTACAATTGCCTTGTATACGTCGAACATACTGCATATATAAAATAATTTAAAGTTAGTATGACAAAACAATTTCTTTTTAATTATATATTCATCGTAAATACATAAAATATTTCTTGTAAATAAATCTTATTCTTTTGTAGAGGAGTAAATTCATTATAAGATGAACCGAAAAATTGCGTTTGATGTGTGATCTTCTCCCACAGTCTTAACCATTTGGTCTACCTGAGAGGTGACAAACTCATGTTTGTCGGTCTCTTCCTTGGTGAAGGCCTTCTTCTTAGCATGTATCTTGACCACAAGCTCAAAATTATATATGTTCTTATCATCCTCTGCATCTGCAATGTTAGATATACCATTTAAATATTGACATATATAATATTTACATTTTCAATTATTCATACCAACTCTTTTTACCTTTCAAAAATGATTTTGCTTCCAAGGTGAAGCGATGCAAACCATCCGTTGAAACTTTCTCATCGTAGTGACATTTTTTTGTCTTCCCACTCTTGGTCTTGAAGTATTTTAACTTTCAATGTTGGAAAAGTTGTTTGAAGACCTCATTTGTGGCCCACGTTGGTTTTGTGTTCTTCTTGAGATAATTTATCTTGGTGTTGTCCATCATCAATTTGATTTGTGATTTATGTCAAAAATGTGGTGTAGATGCACGACGTGGGGCTCTTACGCCATATTTCTGATCTATGTAATATGAAATAAATTCATATTATTATATTGGATAAAATTAATAAATAATTAATAAAATTATAAAAAGTTAAAACTTACGAAGAAAATACACCCCACCGATGACATATAACTTATGATGTCACGTACTAGGCGTAAAAGATGTGATCATATATTGAAGATTGAATGATGGGACTGTTTGTATATTTTTCATATCATCCACGTCAAACCTATATACGAAAAACGATTAAATGTTTAAAATTATGTACATAAGAACAAAATTAATAAAACAAATTATATCATAACGTTCCATCTGGCCGTTCGAGATCGATGATAGGAACGTTAGGACGATCATCAAAACTATTGATCAAAGTATAGATATCCACCATATCATCTTCATCTTCAAATATTGAAAATGATATAATGATAGAGGACGATACAATGGTGAATGATATGGTGGGGAGCTCTAGACGAATCCACCAAAAACTCTTCAATAACGATAAAACGACGAGGTCTCATTGATTATACTTATGGTGTATGTGGTATTTGGGAGAGAGGATTTGTTTGATTTTGTAGTTGAAATGGTTGAAAATAAATTTGTTCAATGGGTTACGTATCAAACGTTTCAATGGACATCCGTTTAAAATTTCAATGGATGCCCATTGATACATACATCTGATAAGCGGACGTTAGAATCATAACCCTTCACCTGATTCAACGAGTATCTGTTGATAATTGTAATAGATTTTGTTTAAAAACCTAGTTAATAGGCAACAAAATATGAAAATTTAGAGGACTATGATTTATCAATGGACATCTGTTATAATTGTCAACGGATGTTTATTATTGTAGAAATGGCTGTGATGTGGATTGTCGTAATAACTACAATTTCCAACGAGTATCCATTGAGAGTATCAATAGATGCTTGTTGGAAGGCATATAACAATTACATAATAAAATATTAAAATTTTCAACGAGTTTTCTTTAATCTATTTTTGGATTATCATATGCTCATTGATAAATTTTTTAATGAAAAATCTATAAAAGTTTTCTAAGTCCTGAAAAGTGTAGACATATCAACGAGCATTGCGTTGTAAACTTTAAATGATGTCAATGTACACCATTTGAAAATGGAAAAATGTAAAATTTTCGTATGTTAAAACCCAAATGTTAAGTTATCAACGTTAATCCATCGGCAATGACCAAAATAGCAACAAATATCCGTTGATAATAGATTGTTATGCATGTAATTGTAGATAGAAAATCATATTTTTGTTTGAGTGGATAAAACCAAGTATAACGAGTGAAATTATAAACAAGTATGACATAGTATTTGAACCATCTAGTGATAATAGCAGATATGTCCAAACATTAGAAAATATAATTTCTAATGGGCTAGACGATGTTATTGAGGAGACATAGAATGGAAACGTGTGTCCTTTATTGCTAGATCGAGCCTCACGAGGTAAAAAATAAATACTTTGAGAAAAATATTAAATTTTACAATTATTCCTTTTGAGAATGGGGACATGGGGATGACTTAAACGAGAATGGTACTTGGACCAAGTGGACATAGACATGAAAGAAGTACACTATTTGGTTACGGGTTCCGAAAGTGGAGACGTTAAAAGAATTTTCGTGGCCTATTTTGCTTCATGATTTTGGTAGTTTTTCATTAAATTCCTAGAATGGGATTGTCAAATGACTTGCATTCATAGCATCAATGTTGAGTTTGTAATCATTAAGAATTCCATCAAGAATGTGTTTTAGTAGATTTCTATATCAACAAGTTTACCAAGTGGGGTCAATTCATCGGATTTTGTTGTAACAAAACACATATACTCGTCAATTGTTCATACGATGGCAAAGAGCTTCCACGCTTCGTGAACAAATATGGCCCGTGAGATTGTCATGATGGTGTGAGAGCATCGAGAATAGTTGAGAATAAGATCTGATCTTGAAGTCTGGACAGTGTGAAAGATGGTTCAAAGTTATGACACCGGTAATGGTAATAGTGGCTAACGGGTGGTGGATTGTTTATGGAGAAAAAAATCGAGACCATGGTCTTCCATTTGAGATAATTTTTAGATGTGAGTTTTATTATGTTGCTCATGTTGACAATGGGCAATGTACGTTGTAGATCATTTGGGTTAAACATTAAACTTTGTCTAATATTTATCAGAATGTTGAATGGTGAACCATGATCTTTGGTTAAGTAAAGCATAAGGATCTGATAACGACCCTGAAGAGGACGATAGTCGCGATGCTGAAGAATAATCAATGAATTTTGGATATTTTCTGTTTGAATCCTCTAATTTAACAATAATCAATGAATTTATTTTTTAAATTTAGTTCATCTAAATTCATCAGATTATTATTCAAAGAAAGATTTTTAATTTTATGAAATCCTAAATGTCTAATTACTTTAATTTTATTTTTTCATAATTTTTATCCAAATTCGTTCAAACTTATAAAATTTCAAATATATATCCAACAGAAAATTTATCAAATAATTTTGCTGATTTTTTTAATCAGCTTATACGTATAATTTATCCAAAATTTTGCTAAAATCTATAAACCTTTTTCATTTTATACCAACATAAAACCTACACAAAATTTCACTAAAATCTCCACAAATTTTATTTAGAATTTTCAAAATTCCAAATCATACTGTATATAACATATAAAATATCTAAAGTTTTGCTAAAATCCACACAAAAATTTTGTTTACATAATACATCTAAAATAGAGTATATCCAAAATTTTGGTTCTGTAATATAACCAACATAAAATTTTAGCTAAATTTTACAAATTCTCACTAAAATGAGTATATTGTGAGAATTTGTAATTTCAAATCTTAAAATCTTGATAAATTCAATGTCGAATGCATTATGGAAATTAACACATAGCATAAAAGTATGAGGCCCAACAAATTGATTTTGAGGCCCAAATAAAGGCCGTAATATATGTGTAATTATTAGATTTTAGAATGATATAATATTTAGGATTATAAGTGAGACTATACAATAGAAGTATATTATAAATTATTGTTTCACAATTATATAAAAGCGAATTTTTTAAAGATAGGTTTGATGGACATAAAAAATAATTCAAACTTATGCTTGTGGTTTCACACCACTTTAAATACCGTATTTTAATTTCAATATTATCTCTGCAAATCTTTATTTTAAATACATTTTAAAATATTAAATTCTTAAAAAATATATCTTAAAATCTTATTTTCATCGAAATTGCTAAAATAGTAGAGATTAAAATTCATTATCAACACAAAAGGAAAAATATTCAAAATTTATCCAAAATCTTCTAATGTCATAGAATATATGAATGTTAATTATTATATATATCTAACCAGCCAAAAAGAAATATTCGTGTTAAAATTGAAGTTTAACACCTTTATTTAATAGTTCTAATAATCAAGTAAGTTAATAGCAAAAACTTTTTTAAAAAATCATATATTTCTACAAAAAGCATTACAAAATGATAAAATTTACGAAAAATCCATTGATATTATGCCGATTGCAATCTTGGATGTGGTAGTGGAAGAAGGTATGCTTCCACTGCATTTCCACTAGGATCCAAATTGTAAAGTAGAGATACATTACAATAAAAAGTATATATATGTATATACATATATATATGTATTTTTTTAATTTAAGTATACAAAGAATGATAAGATCACTTTTCGGAGAAAATAAAAGTTAAGCTTTTTTCAAAAGCTAATGCATGAGTAGCCAATAAATATTTGTTTAAAATTAATTGTTTATGGATACAAAGCATAATTATATGTAAAATATCTCTTTCCAATATTGGTGGAATTTAAGTTTTAAATAAAATGTAATTTCGTGTTGAAAATCATAATGTTTTGGAGTTTTCACAATGGAAGAATCTTGATCCTTGTCATTTTGTTTTGTCTTACTTCCAGAATATATTTATAAACATAAACAAGAAAAAATGGGTGAGAAAAACAGGCATTATTAATATATATATATATATATATATATAAATATATAAAGTGGATTTGGGAAAATTAGATGTCAAGGTCATCCGACAAAACAATTAATCACTGAGATCAACAAAATGTCTCATCTTTGGGAATGCCACCAATCTGTTGTTTTCGACGTTCACACGGTCAAACTCTTACATTATATACAATATATATATATTGTATTATAGATCTAACGATTTTACTTACCCATTTCGTTTATCGAGATCGAAATACACATTTCTCAATATATATATACACACACATATCAAACTTGTAGTATACCTAATTCATTTCCCGTTCCAGTTATCAACTTGTTTTTTAAACCAATAAAAAATATTTAAGTTGATTATGTTAGTGTAGATATTATGTAGATGTTATGTATTATTATCGTATATTTGCATATCTTAGAGTATTTCTATATTAGATAACTAATGTAATATATACTGATATTTTTGGAATGAAATACACAAAGAATACATTCTATTAATTATACGGTATCAGAGTTTGGTTCGTTCCGATAGTGTTATATAAGTTGTTCCACATCAACTAGAACATGAACTTTGGACTCATATATATGGTATTAAACAAGCATAAACTCTTTAGATAATGTTTGGAATTAGTTAGATCCAGATCTCATTACAAGAAAATCAGGTTTTAGGGACTGAAAAATCAGTCCATAATTCGTTCCTAAACAGGTTTAGGGACGGATTAGGGACGACCAGCAGTAGTCTCCAATCGCGCGACTCCAAATGCTATCCGTCCCAATCCGTTCCTAATTAAGGACGGAAATTTCAGTCCCCAATCCGTCCCCAATTAGGGACGGAATAAGTAGTTCCCAAACAGTCCCTGGATTGGGGACGATTTGTTTTCGGTCTCTAAAATTTGGAGACGGACCACTGAATCCGTCTCCAAGTTTAGAGACGGGCATTTGCGGTCTCCAAATTGGAGACGGCTGACCTGCCGTCCCTATTTTTTTTCAAAATAAAAAAATAAAATTTAAAAAAGTTCGATTACATTAAAAGATAAATATTAGTACATAAAAAATTACAAACCATACATATAACCAACATTTTTAATCCTAAGCCGTTCCGATTAGTCGTGGTCGGAATCACTGCTCTGAACTACATCCCAATCGATGTTAGGCATTTGCGCTTTCATCATGCGCAGAAGCTTTTCCATTCGCCTATCTGATCGTTCAGCATGCTTTCTTGATAGTTCAGCCTCCTTTAGTGCTTGTTCAACCCGTTTGTCGGATTCTTGGAACCTCTCGGATATTTGATGTCGGAGCTCGTAATCCCATACTTTTTCTTTACCTTTGGATGAAGTTGAATGTTTTGAGGCCATTGCTCCAAGTCCGAAAATACGACCTTTCTATGGCGTAACTTGGTGTAAAACAAATATCGAGAATTAATAACATTTATAAATAGTGAAATTAGATCATAGTAGAATGTCATTATTACCTCGATATACAACTCGTTGTACTCTTCCTGATTAAGAGTAGTTTGTGAGCCGTCTTCTCTCGGGGGAATTTGCGATACTCGCTCCGCTGCCATGTTTTCAATTTAATCGTAAACGCTTTTCGCCTTAGGATCTACCACGAACCATCTGACTTCTTAACGTGCGTACGTTCCAACAATTCTAGATACGATGGTTCGGATCCTTTCTCTTTCGCCTGAAAAAAATAAAAAAAGACATAGTTTAATGAAATGTTAATTTTATATATAAATGTATAAAAATTGAATAAAGCTTACCAGATCTTCGTATACTTCCGCAAAAGAACGAGATCTTGCCGTGTGTACGCTTATCCCGTATCCTGCTCTATCAGAACGCCGGGATTTACTTGCTCGCTCGCTCTTTGCCTTAAATTCTGGGGAATCCCAATATGTGCACATCTGATCCCAAATATCTTCCGCCATCCATTTGGATCTTCCTTTTATATATCGGTTTGCGTGACATTTACCTACGATAGACTTAAGACGCTTTGCCGTATTTCTTTCAAATTCGGACTTTACTAGTCCGGTAAAGGCGGGATTCCAATAAAATGTTTGCTGCAATATTAATAAGCTTATTATAATTAAATTGAATTTAAATTACTTGATAAAATTAAAAATTATTTAAAACATACCACAAATGATTTCCACCATCGTTGCTTAATATATGGATCGGTATGTGTCCAATTGTAACAAAACCGATCATAATCAGCTGTT
>CM071862.1:28737180-28739254 GCA_036759665.1 Gynandropsis gynandra | reverse complement strand
ATATAAAGATTGAAATTATAATATGTACCATATGTACGAACTTCGAACGGTAATAACTCTTGACAATTAAGTAGTATATATGTGTGGACATGATTATACTCCTCTGGTGTTAACCAATATTCATCGGATTTACCTCCTGTACGTCCAATCGGTGTAAACAGCTCAGGAATTATGTCAAATTGCGGATTATATTGATACAAATAATTTATGTGATCATCCGTTGCACGTCGCTCTTTCGTCTTAATATGCGACTCAACATAAAATGTGCTAAAAATGTGATTTCTTCCAGCAAGTATTGTTTGACAATAGATTCTTCGACCGCTGCTTTGTTTTTTGCTTTTTTCTTTAAATGAAAGAAAAACCTTTCAAAAGGACCGAGTATTGCCTCATCTAGTAAATGTATTGACAAATGCTCCATGACATCGAAGAATGAAGGCGGAAAAACTTTTTCCAATGCACATAATACTTCAGAGATATTGTTTTTCATTACTTCCAAGTCATCACCTTTTAAATTCCTCGAACATATATCTCTGAAAAATATGTTGATTACGCATAACACATCGTGAACATTCCGTGGTAAGAGCTCAGCAAATGCGATTGGAATTAGCCGCTGCATGAAAACGTGACAATCGTGACATTTCAATCCGATCAGCCTCAATCCGATTGGAATTAGCCGCTGCATGAAAAACGTGACAATCGTGACATCTCAATCCGCTGCAAATTGCAACGGATTCATAACGGATTTCTGCCCGTTGCAATTTCACCACATCCCTTGCAATCAGTTGGTTCTCGTTTCCAACGGACGGATCCATTGCCCCGTCCGTTGGAAATCCTGTGTTTTTTTGTAGCGTCCATGCTACGAGATTTCTTTGATACAAACGGAACCCTCCTTCGTTTTTCATGTCCCCAAACATCCCAACAAAACGTTAAAGCCGAACGAATGATGTGAAACATTAATCCGCACTCTACTTTTCCAAGCTGCTATGCCTTCGACCTATTGGGATGAAGCCCTTCGTACCGTTGTTCATGTTTTAAACATCCTTCATTTACTTGCCTTCATGGCAGACCTACCTCATACCACCATCTCCATGTATTCGGCTGTTTGTGCTATCCTAACCTCTTACCCACATTGCACACAAATTATCACCTCGTTTCACACTCTGTGTCTTCCTTGGGTACCCGAGTCAACACAAAGGATATCGCTGTCTCGATTTACAAACTCGACGCATAATTATATCTCGACATGTTGTGTTTGATGAGGTCATGTTTCCTTTTACATCTCACCCTATAACACATCTGTCCGAGTATGAAAGAGAATTTGTCACCTTTACATCCTTTTCTTCAATACCCAATCACACAACCTGTACTAACCGTAAACCCTCAAACATCACAACCCACTCAATGGTCACACGTAGCCAACACGGCATCACAAAGCAAAACGAGTTTTAAACCTCAATACCAACACCATTTCACCAATACCGAATTCCCATATCAAAGCCCTTGAGGACTCACATTAGCATGATGCTATGCAATGCGAGTTTGATGCTCTTATTAAAAGTGGTACATGGGACTTATTTCCTCGTCCCCCGGATGTTAATATGGCGCGTTCTATATGGCTTTTTTGCCATAAGTTTCATGCAGATGGTTCCCTTGCATGATACAAAGCACAATTATTGGCAAACGGGAAACCACAACAACTTGGCCTAGACTGCAAGGAGACATTCAGTCCCGTCGTCAAACTAGCCACCATTCGCACCGTACTCAACATTGTCGTCTCCAAACAGTGGCCGATTCATCAATTGGATGTGAAAAATGCATTCTTCATTGTAACCTTCAAAAGACGGTCTTCATGTTTCAACCACCGGGTTTTCGAGACTCTACACACCCGAAACACGTTTTTCGTCTCAAGAGGCCACTCTATGGTCTTAAGTAGGTACCACAAGCATGGAATAACATATTTACGTCATATATGTTCAAGATTGGATTCTCGCAAAGCAAATGTTGTGAATGTAGTAAAAATAAGATCGGAGTTTATAATTGATGTTTCAGGAAGTTGAGACAATTAAGGAAGCTT
>CM071862.1:28714680-28732180 GCA_036759665.1 Gynandropsis gynandra | reverse complement strand
AATCAGTAATTCTATAAGGTTGAATAAAAATTTCCATCACTACTCCTTTGATATAATTGCTATGCTTAGTGTGTGACTCGTTGGTTTAGGATTAGATTAAAGAGCGAAAAAAGAACTTACCTATAAGATAAGAGGAACTAATAACTATAGCATTAATAAATAACCTAAGCAACTCATTGCTTCGCATTATCTGAATCAAAAAAACCAGTCAAGATATGATAGACTGATCATATCATTGTAGCAACTGAATTAAAAAAATAAATAAAGAAATCTGATTAGATTATAAGTAATGAAGGGAAATAAAAAAGTATGCGAATAAATGGAAGGATGAGAGAAAGAGAGAAAAAAATGAATATCAATGATATATGATTCCAATTTGGAAGGTCTATGAGGTCAGTGTAAGAAAAGCAATGTAATAAAGCATCAATACAGAACAGATTCATTCATATTAATTAGATAAATATGTTCCAAAAACAAAAAATGAAGAGCAGCCTTGAGCCAATAAAAACTGAGAAGATTGACTAAAAAAAACAAATTCAATTAATTTAAATATTAATTAAATTTAAATATTAATTAAATTCAATTTTAAATTTTTTATTTTTAAATTAAAGGCTCCATTGTAGAATTCGGACCTAACTATTAATCAAGAAGCAATGGGAACGATGGAACCCATGAATATAGAAGATTCTATTAAAAAAAAACTTAATAAGTCAATAGGTGGGATGGCGAAATAAACCAGAAACGTATTTATCTACACTGATCTCCATTGTAGAATTCGGACCTAACGATTAATCAAGAAGCAATGGGAACGATGGAACCCATGAATATAGAAGATTCTATTAAAAAAAATCTTAATAAGTCATTGGGTGGGATGGCGGAATAAACCAGAAACTTATTTATCTACTCTGATTTTGATTCGGAGAACTCCGGGAACAACCATCAAACTGAAATAGATATTGAATGAGTAAATATTCGCCGGCAAAAGGTTTATTTTTTTTTGTTTTTCAAATTCAAAAAATTGGAGTCGATTAAATATGATAAAGAAACAAAAAAGACAAAAGAAAATAAGGATTTGTTAGAATATTCTAACTCCAATAAAAACGACATTCAACATTATGATATTACCTTATTCAAAAATAGAAATAGAATTTATCTTGAATTCCATTTTCAAAAAACTCATACACACAATTTTTGAATAGATCAGATGAAATCTCAAAAAATCCCATGGTTCACCTTAACTATATCTATATCTTAATACAATCTTTTTTAGTCCTTTTATTCGTGAGGAGCTGGATGAGAAGAAACTCTCACGTCCAGTTCTGTAGTAGAGATGGAATTTCAAATTTAGAAAAAAAACCATCAACTATAACCCAAAAAGAACCAGATTTCGTAAACAACATCGAGGAAGACTAAAAGGAATTTCTTATCGTGGTAATCGTATTTGTTTTGGCAGATATGCTCTTCAAGCACTTGAACCCGCTTGGATCACATCTAGACAAATAGAAGCAGGGCGGCGAGCAATGACACGAAATGTACGCCGTGGTGGATCTCTTTGGTTATTGATTTAACTGTCATCTTCTACAAGTTTTCAAATGTGATACATCTCTATTTGTGATTCGGAAAGGAAATGAACAGGTCATGCTTCTGCTTTATGTCGATGACATAATTCTTACTGCTTCCTCAACTCCGCTACTTCATCAGAACATCTCATCGATGAAATCTGAGTTCACCATGTCAGATCTCGACAAATTACATTATTTCTTGGGGATATCAGTCCGACATGGTGAGTACGACATGTTCTTACACCAATCTAGCTATGTTGAAGCTCTTCTCAAACGTACAGGCATGGAATTCTGCCATTCCACCATCTCACCAGTGGACACAAAGCCGAAGCTATCTCCTGCTGTCGGCAAACCTGTGTCAGACCTAAGCACATATTGCAACATCGTCGGGGTTTTGCAATATCTTACATTCACGAGATCGGATATCCAATATGCAGGTCAACAACTTTGTTTATTTCTCTGTGACCTACTTGAACCACACTACTAAGCCATGAAACGAATATTGTGTTACATCAAAGGAACTACGCATCATGGACTCCAACTTCGTCCCTCGAGTCTGACTAGTCACACATTTTATACGGATGTTGATTGGACTGGTTGCACTGATCTACGATGTTCAACATCAGGCTACTACATCTTTCTAGGTGATAACTTGGTTTCTTGGTCATCAAAGCGATAACCTACTATGTCTCGATCGAGTGCCGAAGTCGAATACCGTGCGATTGTAAACGCTATTGCAGAAACGTCGTGGCTGCAAAACCTGCTTCTCGAACTTCACTGCCCACTTTCTCGGGTCACCTTAGTCTATTGCGACAATGTCTTTGCCGTGTACATGTCGACAAACCCGGTACGACACTAACATACGAAACACATTGAGATCGACATTTGCTTCGTTCGTGAGAAGGTCGCCATTGGCTCTGTTTGCGTTCTACACGTCCCTTCATCTCGCCAATTTGCAGACATCTACACCAAGGGCTTACCAACCAACCTATTCTCGGAGTTTTGATCCAGCCTATGTGTACGATCATCCGACACTTCGATTGTGGGGGAGCGCTAGTGTAGATAATATGTATTATTATCATATATTTGCATATCTCAAGAGTATCTCTATATTAGGTAATTTTTGTAATATATATTGATACCTTTGGAATCACAATTACACAAAGAATACATTGTTCTAATTACAAATTCATTTAATTATGACCTGAGTCAGAACTAATTTGCGAATCGAAATTATTATAATATCATATTTTTATTAAATCTAAGCCAATGAGCAAATTATTCAATTTGGAAACATAGTTATTTTGTTGGTAGATTACAATATATAGTTTTTGGTACAGTCAAAACATGTTTTATGTAAATTATAATCAATATATATATAGGGGTGTAAAATGAGCTGGCTCGGCTCAGCTCGCCTTGAGTTCGCCAAAAAACGAGCTGGCTCGGCTCGGCTCGTTTTTAAACGAGCTGGAAAATCCCAGCTCAGTTCGGCTCGTCTCTAGCTCGCCAAAAAACGAGCTGGCTCGCGAGCCAGACTATTTAATGATTTTGAATTAGTTGTAATATCATATATGATAAATATATCAAACGAACCAAATAAAATATCGAAAATATGAAAACATTAATTCAAACATAATGTTATAAAATATCATTATACTAAATAAAAAATAACCTTCTCGAATAAAAAGTATAAAATATTACTGTATTAAATTCGATCGCTCGTAACTTTACTAAATTGTTTCTTTATTTTGTTATATTAATTATTTGAAAAAGAAAAAATACATTATAATAGTATATTATGTTTCAACAATATATTATGTTTTATTGAATGCAATATTATATATAATATATAAAAATGGAAAATATTTTATTTTTGTGCATGATTTTTTCAGCTCGCAAGCCGGCTCGTCAGCTCGCGAGCCCGCTCGTCTAAGCTTGGAGTCGTTTTGGGCTCAGCTCGTGAGCTCGTTTTTAAAATGAGCTAGAAAATATACCCAACTCGACTCGCTTAAATATGGTCCGAGCTAGAGCTAACTCGCGAGCCGGCAACTCATTTTACACCCTCTATATATATATATATATATATAAAGAATGTAGGCTTTAATGCTTTGAGAGATATGTGGCCCAATCATTTAAGTGAGTAAGTATGTGGGATCATTTAAGCGAGTGAAATATTTGGGTGTATATGTTTATTGATCTATTTAATACTCAAAAGTTCATCTATAAACATAAAAATATTTATGCTTTATTAATTTTTTATTAATTAGGTTGGAATTTTTGGGTTTTATGTTTCAATAAATCCTCTCATAAATCTTTTAATACATTGGAGTTTTACCATTTAATATATATAAATATACCTAATTAAATAGAGTGGTTTTATAATATTTTATATAATTAAATTATTTTTCATATGTTCGATATAAACTATATTTATTAATAAAGTTAATTCAAAAAAGTGGTTTTAAATTATTATTATGATTTTTAATCCGATTCCAATTTCCAAATCAAAATTTAAACTCAATAATCAAACTCAAAATTATCCTTAAAAAATACATTATAACGGCTAATTGCTATTTTGAAGTAACTGAAGCCTGCATATATATGTACATATATAAATACGAAAATATATGAGAGAGACAAACTGTTAAAATATTAACAATGAACTATGTATAACTTTTTTCTTCTTAAGATTATTTTAAATTTCTATTTATTAAAATATTATTTTGGATATTTTATAAGGAATTTATAGATACTATTAATAAATAATCTTGTTATTTAAAATTTCTATAAAAGTATATTATATATATTTTTCACCAGTTAAATTTAATCATCTAACCAGCCAAATTGGAACATTTATTAAAATAAATAAAATGTGGATTTAATTAAATAATAAAACACTGCTATTCTGAGTTAATTTGCAGCAGCAGAGACGGAATGTCGTTTTCATCAAAATCGGGGCGTGGACGAAAACGACACCGTTCAAAAGAAGAAAGAATCCTCTGAGACGCGGCGCTGTGGTCCAGCAGTGAATCTGGACCATTGAAGGCAATCGAAGAAGATCAGCCGTTGGATATAAATCTCGTAGAAAGTAGAGAGAGAATCCATCCCATCATAAGCCTCCTTTTTTTTTTGTTTGGCCTCACTGACACTGCTGCTGGAACTGGAACTGATTGAAAGCAACACTTAACGAGGAAGAAACAGCAAACTCCATTTTTCACCCTCAAAAATATTAATTTCAAAAAAATGTTTTTATTTTTATTTTATCATCGTTTTCTTTGCCTGAAGTTTCTCTTGAAACAGTCGTAGAAATTCAAAACACAGAAAAAGAGAAAAAAGATTGAATCTTTGTAAATTAATCTATCTGGGTTTGGAGAATTGACTCAGTTTGGTTCTGGGAATCTCTTCTTCTTTCTTTTTTTTTTTGTATGGTATCCACTTGCGAACAAGCGTTGTGTCTGAGGAGGAGGAGATGGTGAGGATCTATTCACTGCTTTGGTGTCTCCTCCTTTCTTCTACTTGTATCTTCACTTGTTCTTCAGCACAGGCACCGGGTAATCTCTCTCTCTCTCTCTCTCTCTCTCTCTCTTCCAATCCCTCCTCCGATTTGCCTTCATCTGTCTTCTCCTCAGGCTTCGTCAGCTTGGACTGTGGAGGAGCTGAGCCCTTCGACGATGAGCTTGGGCTGAAATGGACGCCTGATGATCATCTTGTTTACGGAGAATCCGCTAACATATCCGTCTTCAACGAAACCAGGACTCAGTACACAACGCTGCGCCATTTCCCTGCAGATTCAAGAAAATATTGCTACAGCCTTAACGTCACCAGTAGGAGTAGGTATCTGATCAGAGCTTCCTTTCTGTATGGTAATTTCGACAACAACAATGTGTATCCCAAGTTCGATATCTCCCTGGGCCCAACTCATTGGGCCACCATTGTCATCTCCGACGCAAGCACCGTAGAGGTTCAAGAGATGGTCTTTCTGGCGTCCACCCCTTCTGTCAGCGTGTGTTTGTCCAACGCCACCACGGGCCAGCCTTTCATATCCACTCTTGAACTCAGGCAGTTGAATGGTTCCATGTATTACACCCAATTCGAAGACCGCTTCTATCTCAGCGTCTCCGCAAGAATCAACTTTGGCGCTCTGAGTGAAGCTCCCGTGAGATATCCGGATGACCCATATGACCGAATCTGGGAATCTGACTTGCTCAAGAAAGCTAATTACTTGGTTGATGTGGCTGATGGGACGGTGAGAGTGTCCACCACCATTCCCATTGATACGACCAGCAATGACAGGCCGCCTCAGAAGGTTATGCAGACCGCCGTGGTTGGTACCAATGGATCTTTAACTTACCGGTTGAACCTCGATGGCTTCCCTGGTTTCGGCTGGGCGTTCACCTACTTTGCGGAGATTGAAGATTTGGCTGCAGAGGAATCGAGAAAGTTCAGATTAGTCCTCCCGGGGCAGCCCGATCTGAGCAAAGCTATTGTGAACATAAAGGAAAATGCTCAAGGACCCTATCGAGTTTATGAACCTGGCTATCCCAACATAAGCCTTCCATTTGTATTATCCTTTCGGTTTGCCAAAACAGCTGATTCTTCAAAGGGACCCATTCTGAATGCTTTGGAGGTGAGCAAATATGTGCAGAAGAGTGAAGGTTCCATAGATGGTAAGCAAGATTTATATATATATATATATATATTCTCTTCTCTTCTCTTCTCTTGTTTGATGGTAATATCAGATATATATAGTCTTTGATGATTTGATGCATTGCAGCAAGTGTTATGGCTAATGTGGCATCTCTCTATCCGTCGGCTGATTGGGCGCAAGAAGGCGGTGACCCGTGTTTACCTGCGCCATGGTCGTGGGTGGAGTGCAACTCGGATCCCCAACCACGGATTGTTACAATGTAAGCAATGTGTTTTGCTCAGTAAGGCTCTACCTTTGGAACATGCGTGTGTGTATTCACATCTTTGAGTCTGTTGTACTGCAGTAAGCTGTCGAAGATGAACTTGACGGGAAATATCCCTTCCGACTTGGGGAAATTGACCGGTTTGGTCGAGTTGTAAGTTATATTATAAGACTCTTGAACCCAAAAGCATACAACGAGTTCGTTCATTATTCTTGACCCTGCAACCTGTTGTTGTGATGACAGATGGCTCGACGGAAATTCATTGACGGGATCAATACCAGATTTTTCAAGATGCACAAACCTACAGATCATGTGAATAATACCGTCTTTTCTGGTCGTAAAATGTGTTGTTGCATTCATCTAAACATAGATTTGTTGTTTATGGTATGGCAGTCATTTGGAGGACAACCAGTTGACAGGAGGTCTTCCATCCTCTTTGGGAAAGCTTCCAAATCTGAGGGAACTGTAAGTGTGTGTTTGTGGGAATTTAGCTTCGATGATATGTTATGTCTTGATATGTTTTCGATGATTTCAGATACGTGGAAGAGAATATGTTATCAGGAACAATACCATCTGCTCTACTCACCAAAGACTTGAGCTTTAAGTGAGAATCTGTTCTGCTCATCTGGTCATCGTCATGAATGTATAGTCATATATATATATATATTCATGAAGGTCTCATCTTTCAGCTACTCTGGAAATATTAATCTGCGGGGAAGCAGAGAGAAACGGAAGCAGCTGGGTGTCATCATTGGATCATCCCTCGGTGCTTCTATTCTGCTCATAGCCACTCTTGTCTCTTTCGTCTTCATGTGTAAAGGGAAGAAGAAGAAGAGAGGCACGGGTATTTCCGTTTTCTGCTGCGTTAATGAAGAATCCATCTCAATTCTGGGTTTTTGGTTTTAATGGATCTCAATTTCAGGTGAAATAATGAAGCAGGGGATGCCCATTCAGAGAGTGGCATCGAGCTTGAGTGAGGCCCATGGAGAAGCGGCGCACTGCTTCACACTGTCTGAGATCGAAGAAGCCACGAACAAGTTTGAGAAGAGAATCGGATCTGGTGGCTTTGGGATTGTTTATTACGGGAAAATGAAAGACGGGAAGGAAATCGCAGTGAAAGTTCTTGGGAGCAATTCGTACCAGGGGAAGAGGGAATTCACAAACGAGGTAATGATGCATCATTTGGATTCAGACTAGTATTGGTCTGTCGTGGTCATCGTGTGTCGTGGTCATCGTGTGTCGTGGTCATTGTGGTCATCGTGTGTCGTGGTCGTGGTCATTCATCGAGGTCATTCATCGAGGTCATCCATGGTGGTCGTGGTGTGCAGGTGACGTTACTCTCGAGGATACATCATAGAAACCTGGTTCAGTTTCTCGGATATTGCCAAGAGGACGGAAGAAATATGCTCGTCTATGAATTTATGCACAACGGGACGTTGAAGGAGCATCTTTATGGTGATATGCCCGACATATCATGTCATAGATCATGTCATGTCTTCTCTTAACGACAACATGGGACCATTGTGTTTTTGCAGGTGTGGTGCCGCGTGAACGGAGGATCAGTTGGATTCAACGGCTGGAGATCGCTGAAGATGCGGCCCGAGGTTTGTGAGAGCAGAAAAGATCAAAGTGTTTAACTGACAGGGTTGAACTGACTGGTGTCTTTGTTTTTTGACAGGGATCGAGTATCTCCACACGGGATGCGTTCCGGCCATCATACATCGGGATCTCAAGACCAGCAATATCCTTCTGGATAAACACATGAGGGCAAAGGTTTCCGATTTTGGCCTTTCGAAGCTTGCGGTGGACGGAACCTCTCATGTATCCAGCGTTGTTCGTGGGACAGTCGGATATCTGGACCCTGAGTAAGCCTCCCTCCCGACCTGACATGAACTGAACTGAACTGAACTGTAATGGGGGCATCATATCATTTGATTTCAGGTACTACATCTCGCAGCAGTTGACGGAGAAGAGCGATGTGTACAGTTTCGGAGTGATTCTTCTGGAACTGATGTCAGGCCAAGAAGCCATATCCAACGAGAGCTTCGGTGTCAACTGCAGGAACATTGTCCAATGGGTCAGTAGTAGTAATTCTCTCTCTTTTTTTTTTTTTTTTCAAAACATAACCTCTCTTTTGTCTCATCTTCAACGATAGGCGAAGATGCACATAGACAACGGAGACATCCGGGGAATCATCGATCCGGGGCTGGTGGAGGAGGAGTACAGCCTGCAGTCGATGTGGAAGGTGGCGGAGAAAGCACTGCTGTGCGTGAAGGCCCACGGGAGCATGAGGCCGTCCATGTCGGAAGTGCTAAAGGACATCCAGGACGCCATCAGGATGGAGAAGGAGGCCTTGGCCGCCAGAGGAGGCGTCTCCGATGACTTCTCCAGAAGCTCGGCACACTCTTCGTCCCTCAACCTGGGAATGATGGATCTTGCAGGCACTGACAACTACGTCTCCATCGATGAATCTGTCCTCAAGCCCACTCCTCGCTAGCCCAACTCTCCTTTTTTTTATCAACTTTGTATAAACCAATTGTTTCAGATTTTTTCTTTTTTTATAAAGCAAGATCAACAAAAATATTATTCTCCAATCACTGAAAACTGTAATATTATTGTTTCATATCCAAATTTTTCTAAAATTTTATATTTTAAAGTTTATGAAATTCTACATTTGTCAAATTATATATAGGTTTATTTAATCACTTTAAAAAAAGAAAGACGTAAAACGACGGCGTTTGGAAGAAGCAAAAGAGAGAATATAAAGGAGAAATGGGGTAAAAGAAAACGAACGGTGTTGATAAACCTAATCTCTCATCGCAGTCGCTCTCCTGTCTCCTCTCTTCTCCAGCGTCCGATCAATCTCTCTCTCTCTCATCTCCTTCCTCCTCTTCTCCTCCAATCAATCAATCCGTCAATCAATCTCTCTCTCTCCCGCCCTTTTTCAAATTCATCAGGTATGTATCCTCGATCGGTCTCTCCCTCCATCTAATTCCGATTTCGTGTTTCCTGTTCGATCCTGATCGTTTTGTGTTTTTGGTTTCGGAGCTAGGGTTTCTGATGGCCGAAACTGAGGGCAAGGGCACGAGTCCCGTCGGCGGCGGGAGCCACGAGAGCGGCGGGGACCAGAGTCCGCGGTCGGGCAACGTTCGCGAGCAGGACAGGTTTCTTCCCATTGCTAACATCAGCCGTATCATGAAGAAGGCGCTGCCTCCCAATGGAAAGATCGCTAAGGACGCCAAGGAGACCGTTCAAGAGTGCGTCTCCGAGTTCATCAGCTTCATCACCAGCGAGTATGGGTTTGACCCTTTTATCCCTTTCATTTATTGCGCTCTGTGTCTGAAAAAGTCCCCTTGTCTGCAATTCAGATCGAGTTGTTTGATTTGCTGGTTTAGGAATTTGTTAGTGGTCTGAATTGTGATTTCATTTGTCAGATTAGAGTGCAAATCATCAACTTTTCCTGTCTGAGGATGGAATCATTAGATTTGTCTCTGTTTTTTCTGTCTGATTACAGTTATGTATGTGTGATTGAAGGAAAAGGTTATGCTTTTTGCGATGTATCACGTAATGGATTTTAGATTGGAGAGTGGATGGTTAAAAAGGAAGGGTTTTGCAGAATGATAGAATGAAGTGTGTTTATTTTGGTAAAGCAGAGCGAGTGATAAGTGCCAACGAGAGAAAAGGAAGACCATTAATGGAGATGATTTGCTTTGGTCAATGGCTACCTTAGGATTTGAAGATTACATTGAACCTCTGAAGATCTATCTGATGAGATATAGGGAGGTAAGTGGTTGGTTATGTGGAACTTATGCTCATAATACATCAAAAGAAGTACTGATCTGGTTTTGCTTTTGTATGGGGTTGGATTCAAGCAGATGGAGGTGGGCAATTTCTTCTTTGTCTTTTGTTGTTATTATTATTATTATCAGCTGTACGTACGTAAGCATCTGTATGGCAATTGTAGGGTGACTCAAAGGGATCGGCAAAAGGTGGGGATGCAAATGCAAGGAAAGATGGGCAAGCAACAGAGAGCCTTCACCAGCTTCCCCACCAAGGCTCCTTCCCGCAAGATCTTGCGTACGGAAACCCTCAAGTAATGTCTCTTTCTCATTTATCTTCTTCCGTTGGTTGGTTCAAAGGGTGTATGAATGGAGTGTGAGCTAATACTGATATGGCAGGGTCAGCATATGATAATTCCAATGGCGGGCAGAGAGTAGAACCCTAAACCCTAGAAGAAGAGCAGCCAGAGGAAGGAGATTCTGTTTGGGTTCAATGGGTCTATGAATCTGATGAGAGGAGATTCTGTTTGGGTTTGTATTATATGTATTCTGTGAGGATCTGTTTTTTCTTAATTTGATTGATTTTGGATTATTTTCTTCTTTTTTTTTTAAATGTGTCTTTGTGGTGTATATCATTAGAACAAAACCTGTCTGAAATTTGCTTTGTAGTTTGTAGATGTGTTCTGTCTATTATTAAGCATAATACTGCAATCTTTGAAGACAATATGATGACTTATGCCATGGCAAAAAAATCACACCTTTTTTTAGAGTAAATTAGCACTATGGACAGTCTAAATTAAATGTCTCTTGAAAAAATAAAAAATAAAAAGGATAATTCCTATACTTGGAATTAGATAATCTCAACAGAATCGATATTACATAAATAAAATAAAGCTTCTGTAAAAAATTAACTGCTAATATGCACAAATAGTTGAAAAACCTCTGAATTTATCCTTTTATGGATGTGTAACTTTTTTTGGTAATTTTGTTTTTTTAATTTAGACGTTTTGTTTGTTATTAATTCATCATAAATATAGAGCTTCTCTAGAAAAGGGACGCGTGAGAATCTAACGGTCAAAAATCAATGGATCTCGTTCACGTGGGGCCCACTTCCACTCAGATCCAAAGTGTTTTTCCCCCCGACGAATTTCGGAGAATATAAAAATAAAATAAAATAATAACAAACCGCCGGTGTTCTTTCAATTCAAACTGCAACTAAAACCCTTTTCGATTTCATCTTCTTCTCCAGAACCGTGGAAATCTCCGGCACTTGCATTTCGAGTACTTCGAATTCTAGCCTTCCATCTTCGTTGATCTCTGTTCATGGAAAACAACGAGGGCAGGAGAAGTGAGATCGAGATTCATGGCCTTAGTCTCATCGACGTCTCCTCTGAAGACGATAGTCTCCTCTTTTCGTCGTTCCTCGATCCAATTAGCAACGAGTTCTCTGGTAAATCTCTTTGCTTCATCTCTCCGATTCATCATCAGTTTTATTTGGATTTGATTTTCGCTCTAGATAAGATCTCCGAGTCCTACTGCTGGATAGAAGAAGCTGATGTAATGTGGAATTTGGAGAGATGAGGTTTTTGTTGTTCGTTGAGATGATTGATTAGCTGGAGTGATTTACTTTTGTGAACTTGGTTTTTTCTTAGTTCATGTTTGGAGAAGTTTGAATTAGGAGTTATAGATTCCTTGTGTGATTTATCAATGGTTTATGGGTGTATTAAGCTTATTCAAGCTTTCGGGATTCAATTAACTGTGTGATGTGAAAATGTGTTATACATCTTAGGCCCATGACTCTATGAGATGTTCTGACACTTGTTGTATATCGGAGCTTGATATTGCATTGAATTTTAAATCGTCTTGCTTTCATAATTGATACCTTCCACGATGAATATGTTCAGTGAATGATAAGGATGACAATGTTCTTGGGTTTCTGGGGGATCCACTTGAGTATGATGAAAAGATACCGGTCTCTACCTTAGAAGAGAAGGAAGAGGTGCTTCAACCTCGTGAATCACCTGAGCCTGAGAAATTGATGAAAAGTGGAAAGTATAACTTGCGTAAAAGTCTTGCCTGGGACAATGCCTTCTTCACGAGTGCAGGTAATTTCTTTTTCTCTTTTCTGTGGATATTAGATGTTTGTATTGTTGATTTTCCTTATCTTCATTGTTTCGAATCAGGTGTCCTGGAGCCCGATGAGCTGTCCAGCATGATAGAAAGCAATCATAAGGCTGAAAAACAAAATTTATCAACCATTCAAGAGGATTTGCAAAGGTCGACAGAATCCATATCTACATTGCAAAGTGATTGCACTCTGGAGAACAGTCAGGAGTTTGTTTTCTTCGAAGATATAAGAGCGTCAATCCAAAGATCTGCTATAGCATCTGGAGCCGCAACACCACACAAAAGTCAGGATTTGGTAGCAACAGATGCAGCAATCAGCCCAAGTAAGCGGACAAGTTCTCTTATCTCGATTTTGAAATCTGTTAGAATAGCTTTGTGGGTTCTTTTCTCTTCCTATTAATTCTAACCTTTGCAAACTGAAGCTTTCCTACACAACTAGATCAAGCTAGCATCTAGCCTGAGACATCAAGAGTGTTGATCTGCTTTGTTTTAATTTGTTATTGTTCAATACCAAGTGCTTTTTCAAGCTGTGTATGTTTGCCAGTGTGCAGTTGCAGGCAACATGTTTAATCTGTGATAAGTTATTTATATAAATGTTGTTTCTTAATTGACCTTAATTTGCTTTCATCATCTTCAATCTCCAGTGTCAAGCATGGTGGAGGATCATGCCTCTCAGGAAAAGGTGAGTCAAAAAACCACTTTAGAGTTAAGACTGTGGATTGCTTTGCATGCTTTTTCTTTGCTAAGCCTATCCTTGTGTCGTTGGCTTCATAGATGAGACCCAAAGCAAGTCCAAAGAAGCCAAGTATTAGGGCACAAGGTATAGGGAAGGCAACAAAGCAGGTATATATTCTTTCACCAATTTCTCTGGCACAAAATGACGACAAGCTTCTTTGTGGGTGTGTATGTGTACGTGTTCCTTATTGTAGCATTCAACAGCAGAAAACTGATCTCTTGGCTTTCCAGTAGTGTAGAACGTTGGATACATCATTACATCTCACTCCATAATTACATCATTATGGAGTGAAATGCCTTTATTAAATACATCATTACATCTCATTCCATAATCAATGCAAACAACAACAGAGTCTTATAAGTGATCCACTTTCTACAGCCTGTTGCTGCGAGAGGACTGAGTACAAAGCCACCCAAGGTTGTAAGCAGAGTCAGGCCAATGTCAACAACATCAATGAAGAGAGCCTCCCTAGATGTTAACAAAACTAAACAAGAACAGGATTCCAAGTTAGCCGGGGGTTAGTCAACCTTTTTTTTATATTCTCTAATCCTTTTTACATGGTCTCTGAAATTATTTGCTTCTTTACTCAGTCTCTTGCTGTGAACTTAAATTTTACAGGTAAACAGCCTTTAGGTTCCAGAATATCCATTTCCAAAAGTGCTAGACCTGTATTGCCAAGACCTGCAGCGTCTTCTAAATCGTCTTTGCGTTCTTCAGTTGCCTCTAAGAATGAATTGACATCTTCTTGTTCTTCATTAGAGAGCTGTGCTAGTGCTTCATCTAGCGTTTCTCACAAATCTTTCACAAATTCGACACGGAAGAAGAATGATTCAAGTTCCAGATTGAATTCGCCTTTGGCAAATAAGAACATACCAAGAGCTGCACTTAGAAATGTGACGCAGCCTAGAATTCCGCCCCTCTCAACCAATGGAACGTCCAAGTCCAAGCTTTCCTCGAATGTATCGCCTGCTAGCTCTATCAGTGACTGGTCATCAGAATCATCACAAGCTTCTACACCAAATAGAATGGTTAAAACCGTCTCCGGTGCAAGCAATAATAGAGCTCACACGATAAAGCCTCTTGACAATTCTAACGATGCCCGACACGACTCTAGGGTGGATGAATTCGTCCATGAAGGCACAAAACAACGAGTTTCAGCAGTTAATGGTGGTGTAGTTCATCCAGCTTCAATGAATCCGACGGGCCTCCGTGTGCCATCACCAAAAATTGGCTTCTTTGATGGAGTAAGTATCCAAATTCATGACATAGAGAGCAATTCTTGTCGTCGAAGAGAAAATGTGGAATTCATTTCTCTCTGTGGTAACATATTCGGGTGTTTGTGTTAAACAGGTGAAAAGTAATGCAAGAGTTCCCACAGGCCGTTCAAGTGCGTTGTTGAGCGGCTTGCCAAAGCAGGGAGTGAACAGTCCGAATGGACCACCGGCTAAAACTACACAGCCTGCAAGGCTTCCTTTACAAGAGTCGTCAAACTGTAAAACCAAAGGCAGTAATAATGGTTCCAGGAGTGGAAGGGTCGTCTCCATCTCATCACCAAATGTGCAGAAGAAAATGTATTTGAAAATTAGTGCAGAAGAGCAATGGAAGGGTGAGAAGAGCTCTCCATCATCAGGAAGTCGTGGGAAGCAGACGAATGGATTACCGAAAGAAACAGTGAAACTGAGTCCTGCTAATGCAAAACTCAAATCCTCGTGTATCGAGTTGCCTAACGAGACGAGTGACAATTCAGCAATAAGAGGAGCAGAAGGGTCGGAAGGGCATTCTCAGACAACAATTGTGTTGTGTGAATGATACGACATCATCCCATAAATGGTATGGTATGGTCTGGTCTTTGTTATTGGATTACACCCTTTTGGACATCATCATGTCTGGTCTTTGTGTTTTGGGAGTAGGTTCAGATGTAAATGTATCCCCCAAAGATGCTTCTACTTTGTATTTCTTGTGATACCCTCATACCCCTCTTTTTATGTATCACTAAAAACAACGAAGATGCTTCAACTGAATTGTTACGGATGTAAGCTTTAGTAACAAAATATTTCCTTATGAGGTCTAGATAAGGAGTTTGATCATTCCATGAGGCACAACCAATGCACGGGATCGAATCAGTGAAGACATTAACAACATCAAGATGGAGATTCATATGCCATGGATGTAGTGATTTGAAAGCATATTTAGAGTGGAAGAGGAAAACAAAGATGGTTTTCAATTGTCATCGGTATTCTAAACTCATAAAAGTAAAGCTAGTTTCGACGATATTCATTGAGTATGTGTTTGCATGGTGGGTTGAGCACATTCGTTCACATCTATAGTATGGAAGAAACCAATAGTGATATGAGATGAAATACGTGAGTGATTAGACGTCGACTTGTACCCTCTTACATAAATATTTAATTCTTAATATTTATAAGTACTTAATTTTATAAAAAAACATATAAATAAATAAAGTTAAGTATTTATAAAAATTATTTATAAGTATTAAATTTACAATATCAAACTTATAATGACAAACAATATAAAACAAATAAAATATAGAAATGGTTGTCGAGTGAGGATGATGTTTGACCAAGACAAGGGCAAAGGCGATGGCAAATGCGAGAGATAAAGCCAAGGGTGGAGATGCAACAAATATGAAGATGAGAAATGAAGGCGATGACAAAATATGAAAACGATGACAACATACGAGAGACGATAGAATATAAGAAAACAATGATGAAGGTAAAGACGAGAATGAGATACGCATGTAAGGAAAAAAGATTTAGATAAAGACAATAAACGATGCAATAGATAGAAGAAAGACAAATGAAATAACTATGGTAAAGTCGATAAAGATAAACACATGAATATATGTCATTGTTATTTTTTTTCTTTAAGTATCAAAATGACGTCGTTTTGACGTCAGTTTTTTTTAAAAGACCGCCTAGAAATTAATCGGGCGGGCAGGGAGCGCCTAGCGCCTAGGCGTCATTCGCGACATTTGAAGATCTCTAGTCGGGTTCTAGTCAGGGTTTAGGATGTCCTGTCTTCGGAAAGACAAGTTATAGGTTCTATTATCAGATTGCTAGTGTGTTTCATTTCAATTCCATCCTTCTAAAATTAGATGGCATATCTGTAATTAATTAAAAGTTTAATTATCGAGAGATTATATTAATAAGGTTAATGTTATTACACTACAAGAAAATCAGGTTTTAGGGACTGAAAAATCAGTCCCTAATCCGTCCCTAAACAGGTTTAGGGATGGATTAGGGACGACCAGCGGTAGTACACAATCGCACGACTCTAAATGCTATTCGTCTCCAATCCGTTCCTAATTAGGGACAGAAATTTCAGTCCCCAATCCATCTCCAATTAGGGACAGAAAAAGTAGTCCCCAAACAGTCCCTAGATTGGGGACGGGTTGTTTTCGGTCTCTAAAATTTGGAGACGGACCACTGAATCCGTCTCCAAATTTGGAGACGGCAGTCGCTCGTCCCCAAATTTGGAGACGGCACAGCCGTCGCTAAATTTAGAGACAGGCAATATTTGTCGTCCCTAATGTTTTTTTAAAAAATAAAAAAAAATAAAATTTTAAAAAATTCGATTACATTAAAAGATAAATATTAGTACATAAAAAAATACAAACCATACATATAACCAACATTCCGATTACATATAATCCTAAGCCGTTCCGATTATTCGTGGTCGGAATCACTGTCTTGAACTGCATCTCAATTGATGTTAGGCATTTGCGCTTTCATCATGCGCAGAAGCTTATCCATACGCCTATCTGATCGTTCAACATGCTTTCTTGATAGTTCAGCCTCCTTTCTTGATAATTCAGCCTCCTTGATTGCTTGTTCAACCCGCTTCTCGGATTCTTAGAACCTTTCGGATATTTGATGTCGGAGCTCGTAATCCGATACTTTTTCTTTACCTTTGGATGAAGTTGAATGTTTTGAGGCCATTACTCTAAGTCCGAAAATACGACCTTTGTATGACATAACTTGCTGTAAAACAAATATCGAGAATTAATATCATTTATAAATAGTGAAATTAGATCATAGTAGAATTTCATTATTACCTCGAGATACAACTCGTTGTACTCTTCCTGACTAAGAGTAGTTTGTGAGCCGTCTTCTCTCGGGGGAATTTGCGATACTCGCTCCGCTGCCATGTTTTCAATTTCATCATAAAGACTTTTTGCCTTAGGATCCACCCACGAACCATCTAATTTCTTAACGTGCGTACGTTCCAACAATTCTATATACGATGGTTCGGATCCCTTCTCTTTCGCCTGAAAAAAAAGACATAGTTTAATAAAATGTTAATTTTATATAAATGCATAAAAATTGAATAAAGCCTACCAGATCTTCGTATACTTCCGCAAAAGAA
>CM071862.1:28675719-28698548 GCA_036759665.1 Gynandropsis gynandra | reverse complement strand
CTCGCCCCAAAGTGTTTCTGGTAAGGTTGAATGACTAATCATACTCCTTACCATATCCTTAAGTGTTCGATTTCGTCTTTCAGCTACACCATTCATGCTAGGTGACCCCGGCATGGTGTACTGTGGGACAATTCCACACTCTTCTAGGAACTTAGCAAAAGGTCTTGGACGTTGTTCACCTGGACAATCATATCGACCATAGTATTCACCACCACGATCAGATCTGACAGATTTAATTCTTTTGTTGAGTTGATTCTCAACTTCAGCTTTAAAAGCTTTGAACACATCCAAAGATTGAGATTTTTCATGAATGAGATATAGGTATGCATATCTAGAGTAATCGTCTATGAATGATATAAAATATTCCTGACCATTCCATGATGGAGTTGGAAATGGCCCGCAAATATCTGTATGTATCAATTCTAGGACTTCTGTAGCTCTATATGCACCAATTCTCTTTTTCTTCGTCTGTTTACCTTTAATGCATTCAACACAAACATCGTAATCTGTGAGGTCAATGGTATCTAGGATTCCATCCGACACTAGTCGTTCAACTCTATTTCTAGAGATGTGACCAAGACGTTTGTGCCAAAGAATCCCTGAAGTGGCGTCATTAAGTTTACGCTTTATACCATGCGATTCAGAATTCAAACTTGTATGGTATGTTTCAACAGTGTCAAGCATATAAAGATTATCATAACCTGAAAGTGAACCGGTTCCAACAATATTTGAATTTAATGAAAAAGTAAATTGATTGTTTCCAAATGAACAAGAATAACCAAATTTGTCCAAATAAGAAACAGAAATCAAATTTCGTCTAAAAGACGGTACAACAAAAGTGTCTTTTAAATCCAAATAGTAACCAGTACGCATTAATAATCTAAAATGTGCAACTGCCTCCACTTCCACCGATTTGCCATTTCCCACATAAATGCATCTTTCAGCATCACTTGGCTTTCGGAAGCTCAGGCAACCCTGCATAGAAACACTGATGTTAGTAGTAGCCCCAGAATCTAACCACCAAGTGTTTCTTGACACTGAAGCTAAATTAACTTCACTTTTTCTCTGGACCCTTTGCAGCTTTATTCTTAGAACTTTCAAAGTTCTTTCTTTTGCCCTTTCCTTTAGAGGTATGAAGCATATGAGCACTTTCTGTCTTTTGTTGTTTCATCCTCTCTTCCTCTTGTACACAATAAGAGATGAGCTCATTAAGAGACCATGACTCCTTTTGACAGTTATAACTGATTTTGAATTGGTTAAACTGTAGAGGGAGAGAGTTCAAGACAAAATGCACAAGAACATCTTCCGAGAAGATGATCTTAAGAGTCTTGAGCTTTGAAACAATATTGGCCATCTCCAAAATGTATTCCCTTATGTTTCCTTTACCATGATACCTCATGGTGCTAAAGCGGTACAATAATGTACTTATCTCAGCCTTATCGCTTTGTACAAAACGCTTTTCAAGCTCATTAAGGAAATCTTTGAGATTGACCTCTTCACTGCCTCTAAAAGTTTCTGGAATGGTGCTCATAATGATCTGAAGACCAACGCGGTTTGAGCGTTCCCATTTTTCATAAGTTTTCTGAAGAGAAGAACTTGAATCTGAAAGGGAAATAGGTGGCTCAATCCTTAATGCAAGGTCCAAATCCATGCACCCCAGAACTATCTTGACCTTATCTTTCCATTCCTTAAAATTGGAACCATTAAGGACTGGAATCATACCTATGTTGGTAGATACCGAAGCAAGATTAACTGAAAAGAGAATATATGATAACATGATCAATTAAATCAATCAATTATTATAATCAAACATTGTACAAATACAAATCAAGATACCAAGTGCAACATCAATATCAAGTCTTTGGACAGTAATATCAACAGCTAGTGGTATTCTTGATGTGATGATCAAACAATGATAATTATACATGAATAATAAACCTATCTTTGGACATATTTATTATTACATGTAAGACCATATTATTATCATATATTTACCATCACAAATATATATGAAATTCTACCAAATATGAATCTACCTTTGGGTCGATTAATATTCGCATGAATTTTCACATATATAACATTCAATATATTTTTTTTTATGTGAAATATTCACAACAGAGGACACTTTGGTGTCATATTGCTTCAATTGAACATATAACATATTGAATACGTACAATATTGAAATTATGATGGACGTAAATATTGATTGAAACTTAAGCATGGGAATACGATAACGCATTATAACTATATGATAATAATAGGAGCATGCGTTAATTCTAATGAAAATTGCGCTTGGCCTAATGGCCAAAAGCTTCCTTATAGTCACTATCTTAACATGTCACGAGTTCGAATCCTTTCGGGTTTAGCTCCTTTATTATTTTTTTTATTATTATTTTTAATATATATATATAATTCATAGATACATACATGTGTATGTATCTCCTCCTTCCCAAACGAACAGAGGCCCTTTTTTTTTTTTAAATTCCGTCGACACCAACGAAACGCTACCAGCAAAACGACGTGGCCTTTTCCAATACCGTTTCAAAACGCCACCATGGACGAAAAGACACCGATGAAACGACGAAACCTTTTCTGATACCGTTTCGTCTAAACCTCCATCGACAGCCATTTTTTTTTCGGTTCAATCGCATTCGATCGGCAACCCAAAAAAAATTATCAAATCAATGTCGTGTCTCCATTTCGCAGACGATTATTCCACCGTCTGGTACTCAAACAACAGTGACACGAACTGCTAGAAAATTCAATGGTGGTCGAACCCAATGACCACCGTAAGCGGAAACCCAAATTCGGTGATTATTATTCGACCAACGTCGAATCTAAATGTCACCTACCCAAAAACCGAAGATATTTGGGTCGCACAAAACCAAAATAGAGGTATCGGGAGATATATATACAAAATTGATCGTTTGGTTTCGGAGATGGAGATATATACATAATATGTATGTATATATATATAAACAAAATAAACTCGTGAACAAGGGAAAATGAATACTGCGTGTGGCCTAGTGTCCAGACGCTCCTAATTGACTCCCATGACACTGGTTCGAATCCATCCACTGCTATTTCAATTAATTATTATCATTTCAATTTTTTTTTTAAGTTACAAATTCCATTCATCCCAATTTTTTTTTTAAGTTACATATACAACTTAAAAAAAAATTCAAGTCACGAAAATCAAATATAAAAAAAAAACAAATTGCATAATCTTGATCAAATAACAAATAAAAATAAAAAATTTTTGATTTACAATTATTTTATTTGTTATATAAGAATATATGTTCATTCGAATAAACAATGATACGTTCAATAAAAAAAAATCATGATTTCTTTCTAATTCTACACGCTCTGATACCAATTGAAGAATTAGAAAGTATATAAAATTGCGGAAGCGTACCTTGATCCATCGAGATACCGAAGAACTTCGGATTGAATCTTCCAACGAACAATTAATCGACAATTGAGAGACTTTTGTTTCTTCTCTTATGAAACAAAAAAAAATAATTTTATCTTTGTCTATATGTTCATTGGGGACCACAACCCATGTATTTATAGAAATACAACTTTAGTTATTTCTAATTTAGCCCCTCAACAAATTAGAAATTACAAATTGGTTTCTACACTTTTAATTCATAACAATTATACCCTTTAGCCATAAATTATATACAAGATCACTTTAGTTTTGGCTAATAATATAATGGCACCATACATTTGAATTATACAAATATGGCCCCAAAAAATCCTTACATCGAACTCGTGCGAGATACTAGAAATATGATTAAAATATCCAAACTTCATTTTGTTGTCTATGCATCTCCACATGGTTATATTAATAATCTCCGTATAGTTATATGCATCTCCGCATAATGTTCTATTTCTAATAATCTCTATCTAAAATTATTAAAAAGTAACAACAAGATCAATCACCGTAACAACGTGGCTGAAATTTTCTATATCTAATGTTACCATATGAGCGCAATGATGTGCTTCTAGTTTGCATAGAAGTTGCAGATTCTGAGTGTTACATTACAAATCCTCGTTGGAAGAAGCAATATATTATCGCGAACTCGTTTGGAACTTTATGATGTTTGCTAATTAGAGAATCGAAAGAATTTAAGGCGAAGAGCAAAAATATCAAGAAATATCGGTTCAGTGAGAAGGTTGAGGATGGTGTTCATCGCCAAATATTATGAGCAAAATAATTTATAAAAATAAAAAACATTGGTAAGAAATTTTTTTAATTTTAAATTTATATATTTATATTTTAAAAGTTTATCTAATTAATACTAATTTTATATTAAAGATGAAAAAGATGGGAAGAGAACCAACATTTTTTGAGTTGGATGTTTAGACACATGCCAAGAAGAATTTTGTGGTCGAGGAAGATGCCGAAAAACCTACGTTGGTCGACTCTTGGCTAGAACGGATGGTGAAGCCTATAACAGAGAAGATAAAAAAACACAAGTTGTCCGTTCAAATTCGGATGAACTCAATCCTTAGAAATGACAAAATATATTCCAGGTAAAATTGTATCTTTTTTATCCTCGGTTGTATAATTGCAAATCAATTGGTTTGCTATGTTCAATTGTTTTATACATTTAGTATGTCTGACTGTATAAAGGGTGATCATACGATTTAGGTTATCTATAAAAAGGTATTGTATATGATGCCATTACGGTACCCCTACGATTTAGGGGAATATACGATAGAACGATAGATTGAGCAACTCGGGAGTTCGCTTTGATATTGTTTAACGAAGATACGTCATATGTTTTTATAAACATCAATCTTCTGATATGACATGCCCAGATCCGTTTAAACATTCTTTCTTTCATAATATATTTCAGGTGCTTGATTATTTTTCAGTAAATATTTCCGTATTGTTGAAAAAAATAAAGCCATGCAATTATCTGTGGGAGTCGATCCCCCTCGGTCACAGACAAAAAACGAGTTTGGAAAAGAGAAGCTATGGTTCGAGAAAGGGTTCAACGGAAGGTTCGAGAGAAGGGTCGAAGAGAAGGAAGGATTGACGAGGCTCGGGAATGAGGAGAATTATTAAAGACCAAGTGAAGATGGGCTTACAAAGGCCTGCTACAACTCAAAATAAAAAACAAGTGAAGCCAAGCATCCAGCAACCGAGCTATCCTCCGCGACCTATGAAGCCTAGACGCCCTAATTTTCACCACAAGAACAAGAACTGAAGGAAAACAGAGGAAAACGACTAAGTACTCCTTTTGATGAGTCAAATAGCCTTATTAGGAGTTGACAAACTCAAGTTTAAGACCTCTTTTGTAAGAACATTTTAATATATATGAAGTATTGGAGGAGGTGAGGTGTATCACCTTCAAGAATCACTCGGCCAAAACACTTTCTAAACCCAAAACCAGAATTCTTTTCATCACCATTACCATAAGCATTCACAACGCATTCCAAAGGTTCACTTTATTTTATGCTTGCACTATCAAGCAAGAGAAGAAGAGATGATGTTCATGAGTCTCACAAATTAACTCATGAACTACAACAACTAACATTATCAACCACATTGTAATTTGTTTTTATACTCATCAATCTGAATGATAAAGATAAAACTTTCATATATAAATTGTTCCTCCGCATCCAATAGGTTGAAAATCGACATGTCTGAATGTTTGGTATCTATTCATGTGTTTGCTCAAAAACTCCAATAAAGCATCTAACACCATTTTTACTATGGATTGGTCATCGTTGTTTTATTTCTTTGAATTGCTTGTGATTCTTGCACAAATACACCTCTAAGTCCACTATCTTCATCGTGTAAGAATCAAATTTGATAATTCTCTACGAAACAATCCTTATAATGGTGTCTTTGCATCTTTTGCAGGGACATAATAGTGTCTCGTGTTCTTGAGACAAATATTGTATTGACACAAAACTCATGAATTGTTCTAATTCGTGTAAGACTTTTTGCGTAGCCTTCTTTGTAACCGGCTATTTTCGGCTATACATCCTCTCTCATTATTTGTATAAATGTAAATTTGAAAAGGATTATGTTATTAGAAATTATGTTTATAGTTCAAATATTGACGATAGAAAATTCGAGATTAGTGCACTAATCTTGTAAGTTCCAACGGATGTCCGTTTCAATTATTAACGGATGATCGTTCATCGTTAATAGTCGATTTTTTTTCCAAAGCATCGAAATGGTGCAGCGAGCATCCATTGATGTAGCTGAAAGATTTTCAACGGTTTATCAACGTATACCACGACGACTGTTCAACGACCTTTATCTGTTGAACTCCGTTGCAATATCTTAACGGGAAATATTTGTTGCCAATCCATTGAAAACCATGTCGAAATTTTCTACGGACATCAACGAACGCAACAACGACACCAATCCATTGACAGTCCTTCGATAATATCAATGGATTTTATTAATTGACTTTTGACCGTCAGAATCTGTTGACATCTGTTAGTATTACTTAATATATGTTTCAACGCATGGATCTGTTGATATGAACGTATTTTTTTGTATAGTGTCTCTCCTTTATTGTTTCAAAAAAGAACTCGAAAGACCTTATCAATAACAACTAAAATCCATCGTGCCATGAAGTTCAGCGGACACAGAGCCCTTACCGTCCGAAGATTAATTGGATCATAAAATAAAGCGTCAAAGTTTTAATCCTTAAAAATAGAATTATTGGTAGTGCCTATCGAGTAAGCAACTTGCAGAATATTTTAATAAAAAAAGATACATAATTAATAAATACATGCACAACCATATGTTGCACGCATCATGCATTATACACTGTGAACGAATTCTTCTAAACAAGATACAAAGATATAAGTCTTAGTGGTATGCACATCTTGAGATTCTCCCACATGTTTGGTCATATGTTTCATGACAACCCATCTCAAACATAACAATTGGCCTGCCTTCTACGTGTTATTACGTAAAATAAAAAAAAAATCATTTGGTTTTGTTGTGTTATTTTATATGGATTAGTACGTGATAATGAATTTATATACATAGTTTTGTGTAAATCGAAATTTTTAACTAATTTTTTGGTTAAAATATGCGATTATATTCAAAATAATGATATTCTAAGCTGGAAATAGAAGATGTAATAGAGGTTAGACGTTCACGTTCACCTTATATTAGTTGTTGAATTGGAGTCCAATGTAAATACCAATCTTGAAACGACAATGAATTGGAGTAATGCATGGAAATCACTTGATTACTTGCATTTGAAGCAAACAAATTCCCCCTTCTTCTCTACTATCATATTCGTTGCAGGCACTTTATTCTCCAATATATCATTAGAGTCAAGCATCTTCAGTCTTGGACCAAACGTACCAATGAACGCAGAGCCATCTCCATTGGCTCCTCCCAAGAACACAACAAGCAAAGACAGAATTGCATGGCTCCGTACAAATCTCCCACAGTTTGAGGTTTTTAGGGCAACCAATGTGTCAGAGCAGTTCCATGGAAGGGTTGTGAAGTTTTTCAAAGAAAGTTGTGAGGTTAGGTTCTTTATGACATGGATGGGACCAGCAGAAGGTTTTGGCACAAGGGAATTCTGGGCTGTTGAAAGCGTTTTCAAAGCTCATCCCCATGGATGCTTGATGATTGTGTCAGCCTCCATGGATTCTCCACGAGGACATAACATCCTCAAACCGCTACTCAAACGCCGTTTCAAGGTTACAGCAGTCACACCAGACTTCCCATGGCTGGTGCATGGGACCCCAGCCAAAGCCTGGTTTGACGAAATGAAAAGCTGCAAAAGAGATCCAGGAAGGATACCATTGAATCAAAATGTATCAAATCTTTTGAGGCTGGCCATTATATACAAGTATGGAGGGGTTTACGTAGACACAGATTACATTGTAATGAGAAGCTTTAAAGGATTGAAGAACTCAATTGGGGCACAGACAGAAGATGCACAGTCAAGAAACTGGACTAGGTTAAACAACGCAGTGCTGATCTTCGACAAGAATCACCCTCTTCTCTTTCACTTCATTGAGGAATTTGCTTCGACTTTTGATGGAAATAAATGGGGCCACAATGGTCCTTACTTGGTGACCCGAGTAGCTAAGAGAGCAGTAAAGGGAGAAATTGGAAAGAGATTTACAGTATTGCCACCAACAGCATTATACCCATTGAATTGGATGGAAATCCAAAGCCTGTTTAGGATGCCATTGAGCACAAATGAAAGCAGAAGATGCAAAGCCCAGTTGTTCAAATTGAACAGAGAGAGCTATGGGTTGCATCTCTGGAACAAGATCACCAGAAAACTTCAAATCCAAAAGGGTAGTCTCATAGACAGAGTCATTTCAGACCACTGTGTTATTTGCCCAGAGATGAAGACATGAAGACAAAATGACTACTAATTCATTCTTAGTATATATATATATATATATATATATATATATCGAATTGAATATATTGGACAAATCTACGGATAAACTACGTATTGAATTGAATATGAGTAAATTTACTTCAAAACACTTTGGATTTGTGTTGGACTCAAATACCCACCCCTACTTTTTTGGGCCCCCAACGTAAACCTTAAACAAGTTCAGGATTTATTTTAAATTTTATCGGTCTCTCTATCTTTCACTCTATTTTAATTAATACATTTTGGATGATAAATAATTTACCCAATGTCATTCAATTTCAACTCAATAAAATTGGAGAAAATTGAGTCAAAATTGGATGAAATCATGTTGAAATTCAGTGAAATGTGATGAAATTGAGTTAAAATCAGGTTAAATTTGGGTGAAATAAATTTGAAATCCGGTGAAATTGGATGAAATCGAGTTAAAATTGGGGGAAATTGAGTCAAAATTGGATGAAATCAGGTTGAATTCAGTGAAATGTGATGATATCGAGTAAAAATCCAGTTAAAATTGGGTTGAGATTCGGTGAAATTTAGTTAAAATTAGGTGAAATCGGGTTAAAAGGGGTGAAATCGAGATAAAATTGGGTGAAATAGGTTGAAAGTAGGTGGAATCGAGTAATTAGGTGAAATCAGGGGAAATTGAGTGAAATCGAGTTAAAATTGAGTGACAATTTGAAATTCGATGAAATTGGGTGAAATCGGGTTAAAATTTAGGCAAATCGAATAAAATATAGGTCAAAATCGGATATTCAGAATGACAGTGAATTTGAAGTGAACGATAAACGAGTTAAATGGGTAAAACCCATTAAAATGAAAGTAAATGGATTTTAAACCCATTAAACTCATATAAATTTATGTCCACTTATTAAGAACTTATTTATCTTTTAAATGGGTTGGGTTAACCCACTAAAACTAATCCAATTTGACATCTCTAGGAAAATTCAGCTAATGGATCTAAAAATCAAATTATTACAAAAGTGGTTAGTCTTAATTCTAAACAAAAGCTCTGAATATTATCCATCTTTAAAAGCAAAATGAAAAATGTTACATTTTAACCCGAACTTGTACTTAATTTTGATCCAATTTAACTTTAAGTGTTACATTTTAGTAAATTAGATGTGAATTTACTACACATAAATAATAAATATTAATTTTTAGATAATTTCATCAAAATCAAGTTACTTATTTGATTTAATTAATTTCGAATCATATTTGAAAAGGATTTTGTTAATTGTATCAAATTCGGATCAAATTGAGTTAATCGGACCGTTTAATTGATTTACATAATTTAATTTATATAATTAACAAACCCATATTCAATTTTTGACATCATGACGAGATGTTATGGTATAATGCTATTCATTTACACAAATATATTTGTATTAATTTTTAACGTTTTTTACACGTTTAAGTTTGATGTTCTTAAAAATACGAAAATCAACATCGTCAAGGTTCTTTGTAAGTTCGATTATACTATTCATGAAAATTGATACCAGAGGTGATACATCGCGGATGGTGGTGTATTTTTATTGTAATTGCTATAATATAAGATTTTCATTCATTATTATTGAATTTTTGTAATAAATTAATTGCTTTATATTTAAATTTTTAACGAGCATATAGATGGTAGAAAAAAGACACATCGTGCATTTGTAAGATAAATAAACTATATGCAATATGTGACCGAGAATTGCATATCGTTTGTTCATCTTCTGAAGAAATGAATCACTTTAAAAGGATAAAATTTATTTAAAAGTAAAATTTTAATATATAATTTTACATTTTAAATTTTAATTATCTTTATTATATAATGTTTTTTTAATGTTGTAATGAGTTTATTCGTAAGATACAATTATACGACTTTGACTCTCTAAAAATTTGCATCGTAGAAGATATCACGGTTGTACCCTTTCAATTTCAATTGAGGAAATGCGCTCCAATGAACATTGTCCATTAATACCTACCAATACGACATTGTTATTTCGAATTAAACGTAAACCAGATTTGAGTTAATCCATATTTTACAATGACAGTCAATAATAGTAAGAGACAAATATTGAATAAAGTGAATCATATTTACATCGCCCATTATTTAATCATTAATCAATTATATATTGTCATATTAAAGGTCAAAAACAAAGATGGATTAAAAATACATATTTAAAACCTCATCAAAATCAGTAATATTCAAACAATCAATATCGCATTTAAAGAATTTTAACAAAAATTTGTAAATTGTTATTATCTAAATAAAACTTCATAAAAAAAATGCACGAACGTACCGAAGGTAATAAGCGCGCACACACACACATATATATATATATATATATATACATACACACACCATAGGATAAGGTTCATTCATGTATGAACATGCCATTTATGTAAGAGTGAATAATAGCACGTGACAATGAGAGGAGACCACGTGCAACCCATGTGAAAGAGTGACTAGGTCCATGGCCATTCCACGAGCGAACATGTCCACGTTCCCTTTATTTACACGACCCTTTGCCATCAAGTTGCCATTTTATTTTTTCATTTTTTCTTTCTCCATAATTTATTTCTATATGAATGAAATAATTAATATCTAAAATTACAGTGTCATGCTGATATTTAAAACTATTTAAGTTAATTACATCAACCTTGTGTTATTTAGTGCAAGTGTTAACTTAATGAATGTTTTTCTGTTCACCCTTACACAATTTCAACAAAGAGTCCATTAGGAGATATGATATATCTTTGACATTATGTCTTGTTAATATCTTACAGATATTAGGAAAATCTTATAGATATTTAGAGTTTGTTAATATCTTTTGTATTAGTAGATATTCAAATATTTAGTTATATTGTAAAATCTATATAAGAATGTTGAAGACCATGGATAATAAAATAACGAAAAATATATTATATGTTTTAATATGGTATCAGAATTTAAAATTTTTTTTGGGTTTTGAGTTCATTTAGCTTCCTAAAATACGATGGTTATCGACGATGATAGTGAAGATGGAGACAACAATGACAATGCTTAGAAGGATGATGTTGTGGTTCATTTTTATTTTTTTTTTTCTTGTTTTCTCACCTTTATTTTGCTTGTGTCTATGCATAAGATGATAATTCAAATTGGGCTATTGATGATCTTATTGGATCTACTTCGAGGAAGGGAACCGCGAGCTACGAATAATTCTTCCCAATTGTTTCTTTCCTCCCCTCATTAAAAAAGGACTGCGACTTTACTTGATAGAAGCTTAGAAGAGAGATGAGCTAGCAGAGCCAGATATTCATGTCGCCAAACCATCACAATCACATTCGATGGAGATCGTGCTCTACATGACACCGCCGCCACCATCACCCTTCTACCATGAGTCTGGACCATCTGGCGCACCTAAATACGATCAGTATCAAAAGCAAGAGGAAATTAGTATGCAGAGCTACAAGCAAAGATGCGAGATACACAACAACAAGTCATACAGAAGCATGCACCAATATGATGAGATGCTTTGAGCCATATAGCAATTTCGTTTTCATTAGAGAAATTGAGTACAACATCGTATAATCATGAACTGACTTGAGTACAACATCGTATACTCATGAACTAAAGCGACTGAAATTGAGATAGAATGCACGAGAACACATTTAGCACAAACACGTGCATAAACACGTCACTACTTCTAAAATACCAAGGTTATGTATTCTTATACTATTTCTCTTTATTTTTTAAGGTCAGATTTCTTAGATTAGTTTAACATCGATGATAGTGTTCGATCTAAGTCTGGGAGAAAAATCTATACGAAGCTATAATTCGATTTTGTTCTCAATATAGTTTAGAAGGCATGAATATTCTCAAAATGTATTATGATCTCGATTTATACACTATTCCCAACATTATTTATAGATTATATTTGCTCTAGGATGAGCCAAATTTCAAATCTGAAAGAGTTTGATCACATCGTTTTTGCTCTAGATCTAGATATCTCTTAATTCTTAGCTTACATATTAGTACTATATGACTTGTATCTTTTTGGAATATCCAATCTATATATAAATATTAAAATAGCATGGCTTGACTTAAAGAAAATGTTTTTAACTTCTTAAGTTCCTGTGTTTCATGTTATTATCTGTTGCAATTCGAGCGAATCTTTTCGAGCTCAAATACAAGATTTACGAAATCTCTAAGCTAAATTTGAGTAGTGTGTGAGAAAGAGAGTAGAGTGAAAGATTGAACACCGTTGTTTACGAGTTCGATTGAATCGTTGATTCAATCTACGTCTCGAAAAAAGAATATGAATTGATTCCTTTAGAATGATAGTTTTCCAATTACAAAAGAAAGAGAAAATATGAGCGAACCAAGAAGATTAATTTGAGCTATGTTCACTGTATCTCCTCTTCAACTTTGGACTTTGCTGTATTTATAGACTCGTCCTCAACCTTTCATCTATTCCGATATTAGTCCTTAAATCCGTAATTTGCAAAATAACCCCATTCTAATGCAACAAGTACACTTAAACGTCAGTGTATTCCCTTGCATACATCATTATCCATATAAAATAAAAATAAAAAAATATGAAGATAAATTAATACATTCTAGCCTATTGTTTCATTGGCAAAACAAGAAAAATGCAAGTCATCTTTTAACACGCTAAATATTATCAACTATTTTAATCATGGAAGAGAAAAGTAAAATACAAGACAAATCCGGAAAAAAAAAATAAAGATAGCGCACAAATCATTAAATTGAATGGGACAAGTAGGCTATTTCGCCACTTCCCCTCGTGTGTACGGTACAAACTAAGCAAAAGCAAAAATGCAAAAACAAAAAAGATATTAGGAAGAATTATGGCCATTGCGTCAAAACATATAGGGAAGGAAGGAGAGTCAATGGCCGTGGCCTAGGGACCCAGCTGCAGCGGCGGTCAATGGCCGTGGCCTAGGGACCCTGCTGCAGCGGCGGTCAATGGCCGTGGCCTAGGGACCCAGCTGCAGCGGCGGCCGAACCAGGAGGAGGAACCGGTGGTTTACATTGGTAACACTTAGCAAAGAGGCCAAAAGTGTCAACTTGCTTGACGAAGTTAGTCATACTTGCCCATCCTCCGAACCCAAATCCCACCACTAGAATCCATACCACTATGAATGCATTCAATACGTACATCGCCGTCCAACTCGGCATGAACCTCGGTGGCTTCTCCGCAGCATTCTGTATTTTTATATATTCACATTTCACTCATCACAAACCCAAAATATTTATATATCTATAAATGCTGACCTTTTGACTGTGGATATATCTAAAGCCAACTAAGAAACGTGCGTGATCTTCCGTAAAATACGGAACTTTCAACCCCCAACTCATGTTGTTAAAGACGGTCATAGCCCTCGGAAGTAGGTTTAATTACAATCCTACCCCTACCACGAAAAACCCACGTGATCCCCCACTGGTTATTATGCTATGATTTAGATGTATATGTATGATGATGATGATGATGTATATGTATGTAACAAAATGAAAATGAAGGTGATGATGATGATGATGATGATGTATATGTATGTAACAAAATGAAAATGAAGGTGATGATGATGATGATGATGTATTACCCGGCGGGCGGAAGGGGATCGGTAGGTGAGGATGTGGGCGAGGGCGGGGATAATGTAGACGGTGAAGCTGACGAGAAGGGCGCCGACGGCGGAATTGATGGGACCAAAGAAAGGGAAAATAATTGCAAAGAACCAAATGGGAATGACGACAGGCAAACGAGCCATGGCCCTTAAGCATATACTCTTTGTGTCATGCATCCCTATCACCTTCTCCCACACGAAGTACAGCGGTGTGCATGCGAACCCGAACGTTATGAACTGCACCCATCCATCTCTTTTTCATATTTTAAGACATTATTTATATTTATATATATATATATATATATAAAGAGAAGAGACTATGAATGTGACCTGGTGAATGAGCATGAGGATAACGGCGGCGTCACGCCATCCGGTGCGAGGGAGGAGAGAAAAGGCGTTGGAGTGGTCCAGAAGCTCATCCCCAAAGGCCCAGTAAACGGCGGCCGCTGACGGAATCGTTAATGTGAATACGTAAAGCGTTGCCAGGAAGTAAATGTATTTGAACTTCTGTGGTTTCCACATCGCATGCATTATCTCTCTGCCATAACATATCAAATTACGCAAAATCAATTATTCATAAATTGACATGTCGGTATATTGTATTAATTATAATGGTAAAGAATGGATAATATTAATTATAATTGGCCGACAAAAGCTGCAAATGGAAGCGGCGATGAAACGAACAGAGGAACACCTAAAATCATAACAATAATGATTTTTTTAAAAAAGTTTACCACATTTTGTCAAAAGATATTTTAATTTTTGGACCGTCGATTTTGTTTTTTTGAACAGTAAATAATTTCAAAATTATACATTGATTATAATTATTAAAAAAGAACTTACACTGTCACTGCATGTCCACCGAAGGTGTACAAAATGTTGGTGGCTCCAGTAAAATAAAGCATCAGAGACGTTGGACCAGAGTGTGTCACACCTTCTGTCTATAGTCATTAATTATTAAATAATTACTCTATGGAGTAAAATAAAACATAGCTTTACAGCTAAAAAACAAGGATTATTAATTATATATATATATATATATATAAAAATGAGACCTGGCCGTGGATGAGGGCCGCAATGGCGAGGTACCAAGCAGTGTAAGTGGTCATGCCGAGGCCGAGGAATGACCAAATTCGATAATTGTGAAAGGAGGGTATAAATACGGTGGTCGCACAACATGCCCCGAATATATACGTCCATGTTCGCTTGTCCAAATGGTCATTTATGTAGTATATGTTACTGCACCCATATTAATTAATTAATTTAAAGAAAAAAAGAGAGAGATTATTATTATTATTCACAGACCTTGCACAAGCTATGAGTTGTATGACAGATCCGAATAAGAGGAAAGTACAGTTGAAGGCAAGTCCCACTGCCTTCCAAAATGGTCCTAATAACCCATCCAGCACTTCGAACCACTGTCTCACAGCACAAATAATCATAATATGCTCCTAAAATACCAATTTAAATTTTTTTTTAAAAAAAAAGAAAGAACCTGAATGACGTGGTTCTTGAAGCTCTGGCCCTCCTTCTCCTTTCGGGTTCGGTATTCAACGTAGAGAACACTGATGAGATAAGCAGTCCAGCTGCCGACCAAACCATAGAAGATCTGAAGAAGTATTCCCGACAGCATCCCAAGTTGACTGAATGAGTAGGGCAGTGTCAACAGCACTTGAGCCACCTACAAAGATGAATTCCTCTTGATGGGTCGTCGGCTTCGATCGTGTTGATGTGTAATGTAATGTATGAGTGGACGTACCTGGTTAGAGGCGCAGCTGAACCAGGCGTCCCAGACGGAGCCGCCATGCCATAGAAATGACTTTACGCTAAAGCCGCCGTTGGAAGACATGTCTTCTTCGTCTTTTCCGACATGATCAATCTCTGTGTTGTTCATACTCGTCCCGATCGCCTCCTCCGACATTCTTCTTCTTTCTTGTCTCTGCCGTTAGATCTGAAACACGAGTTTAGAAAAAAAACCCTTTGTTGCTTTCTCAGAATTTGTCTAATAAGAACAGATCACTAACGGAGAAAGGGTCGTCGAATTCAGACAGACCAAGTTTTGTCCTAAATTGGAACAAAGAATCTGAGGGACTGAAAGATCTCAAATTCAAAGCAAATCCAGGAGAGGCTGCAGCAGGAACAGAGGATTCGATTCGATTCGATCGTTGAGAAGAGATAGTGGAAATGGCAGTACGGGGAGAGAGAGAGAGAGAGAGAGAGAGAGAGAGAGATCTTTGGCTAGACCGAGACGTTGTTCTTCTGATCAATGAAGAATGAAATCTTAATATTAATACTCTCTCTCCATTAATTAAAAATTTATAAATTAATTTATCTTACTTTTTTAGTTTCCTTTTTTTCTATAAATGAAATTTTGAACTATTGTTTGGATACAAAGAATTTATTTATATGTTTATTTTTAAAATTTCCCAAATCATTACAAATCTAATGCCTATTTTCTACGTTACAAATGGTTATATTTAAGTGTTAAATACACAAGCGCATATACATATACATGTGCGTAATTAATGTAAATCTACTTAATTAATCTTTATACAAAGCCCCCCACTCTTATTCAAAATGTTTTATATATTTTTATATTGTTTTATTATAATATTTTGTTAAAATTTTTAAAATATAAATAATTCTGATAATTGATTTTAATATTTATATTCGTATTTGACAAATATCTGATGAAAATATTAATACTTTCAATATTTAATTTTAATATTAACTCAATATAATCATTAAAATTAATTAGAAAATATAAAAAAAAAATATACTCGGATATGTTTGTGGGTCTTTTATTGGGTGAGTGGGTGTATTTATGTAACTGCGGACAATATTGCAGGTCCTCTTTAATTTCATAGCAGAAACTGTAGACCCAACTCTGTTTTTTCTCCATTTCTATTGCATGTTTTTCCTTCGGATTTACGATTAATTTATTAAATTACACAATTTGCATTTTACAATTTAAAATACAAATTGTAATTAATATTTTAAAAAAAAAGCGGTTACTATTTTTCAAAATAAAGCAACCCAATCAATTGTTGGCCATTTATTTACTTTACCTCCCTACATATATATTTTATTTAACCGAATCATCAATATAATTTTATTTCGATATTGTTAATATTTTTCTATGCATATTCTTAGGTCCACGCGCCGGGAGAGGATGTGAAGACAGCTTATTCTGTCGACAGATTCGAAGGGATATTATATCTTTGGTTGTAGTTTATTTTACAGATCCAAAATTGTATCTATGTTTTAGTTTGTTGTATATGAGTTTATAATGTTTAACATCAGATTTTATGTACTTTTTTATGATTTAATATATGATCCAATTCTTTCAATTTTTAAATGGATACAATTTTGATAGAAATACCGAATGAATCTAGATCATATATCTGAATGAATTTGATTGATCATATCGAGAGATAGATTAATCGATTTAGAAATCATTATATCGATCATTATTGCATTCAACATTTAAATCATTTTATAGAGGTATTAATGATTGAAATATTGATCTAGACTTCGAGAGAAGGTAAATGATAGAAACAAAATTGTAATTTTTTGGAATCCTTAGAAAGATGTATTTTCTTATCGAATGGTTGAATGACGTACTATGAGCTTCTATAAGAATGATGAAAAGATGTGATATAATGTTTATTTTTGGCTACAAGTTTCACATCATTAATCATGGTTCATATAAAAGGAAAATTAATAATGGTATTTATGTAAATAAACTGATTATTATGATTCAACTGAAAGAATCAGACTTTCACAATATTCTTAACGAGATTTTGAAATTCGAGTATCAGATATTTGTTGGAATAAAGACGATACTTTTCAATTGTGATTGGTTCTATTTGATGATCATGGAGAAACTAGAAAAGGACGAAAGGTTACGCTATGAAAACATCATGTCAATTTTAGAAGTATGATTTTTCATCTTATCATTGCAAACCGATCAAATTATTTTACTCTCATATTTGAAACGAAAAAGACAACATGACAATTGTAGTGTAGTTGTTAAGGTTCATCATAGATGTACAATTTTACTTGATGCAGGATGAAATGAAAAACTCATATCTAAACTTACTGATATATCATTACTACGTATCAAATGACTTGCACCTCCAAACGAATTAGATGTAATACCGGAATGACGTGAACGGAGACGATGAAGAATATGATGATATAGATAATAAATGTGATGATTTAGAAGAAGATGATGATGATGTGTAATATAATTGTAAAATAAAATATGGAGAGTAAAACTTTTGTTCTTTTATCCTTGATTTAATAACATTGCAATTTTGTTACGCTTATATAATAACTCCATCGTGTTGTACATGGCAACGTTCCAATGTGAGAAATGTACACTAATAACTTGTAATGCTATCACTACAAGCCTTAACACGATTAAACTAAAAATTTGGTTTTCGGTAAGATAAATCGAATGCATTAGAAATGATTACGCGATGGTGTCAGGGTAACATAGCTCGACGTGATGTGTCGTCTCGTCATGATTTCCTTGCGTTGATGATGTAATTGCATAACCTGTGATAACAGTTGTATCACATAATTACATTATGTAATTTCATAAACTCGATTTGGCAGTTCATTCTCTCTCAATTTCACAAAGATTTTATTCTCACTCGTCATTTATGTTCTCTTTCACCATTTCTACCTAAGTTCCACCATTTATTACGATTTCTCACTGAATTGAACATTTGAGAAGGTATAGTTAGAAACCTTGGTTATTTGATTCACTTTGATTGTTGTTTACATATATTCATGGTGTTGCATAATTTAGTTGTATTCGAATTACGTTATTCCGGTGTACTAAGTTTTCATATATTAATTTCGATTAATGTTGAAGATTTAGGTTTGGTTAGAGTATATTTAAGATTCAATTGAGGTATAAATGTGGTTCAGGGTTCGATTTGACATTCAGTTTAGGTTTAAATTTCAGTTTAGGATTTGATTATGTAAATTTTTAATTTGTTTAAATTGGTTGAGTTGGTATCGATATGGTATTGAGTTAGATTTGGAGTTGGTTTAAAGTTGTTTAAAGATATTATTTTGTATCTAATTAATTTTTGTGTTTTACAACAAATCTTGTCATCATATATGAATGGTTCTAGTAGTTCGTTCTCTTCGCTAGGGGTGTAAAATGAGCTATCGGCTCGCGAGCCAGCTCTAGTTCGGACCATATTTAAGCGAGTCGAGTTGGGTATTTTCTAACTCGTTTAAAAAACGAGCTGAGCCCAAAACGAGTTCGAGTTTAGACGAGCTGGTTCGCGAACTGAAAAAAAAAATCATGTACAAAAATAAAATATTTTCCTTTTTTGTATATCATATATAATATTGCATTTAATAAAACATAATATATTGTTTAAACATAGTATACTATTATAATGTATTTTTCACTTTTCTAATAATTGATATAACAAAATAAAGAAACAATTTAGTAAAATTACGAGCGGTCGAATTTAGTACAATGATAATTTATACTTTTTATTCGAGAAGATTATTTTTTATTTAGTACAATGATATATTATAACATTATGTTTGAATTAATGTTTTCATATTTTCGATATTTTATTTGATTCGTTTGATATGTTTATCATATATGATATTACAACTAATTAAAAAATAATTAAATAGTCTGGTTCGCGAGTCAGCTCGTTTTTGACGAGCTAGAGGCTAGCTGAGTAGAGTTGGAATTTTCCAGCTCGTTTAAAAACGGATCGAGTTGAACGAACTCGCTTTTTGGCGAGCTGAAGACAAGCTGAGCCGAGCTGAACCGAGCCAGCTCATTTTACACCCCTACTCTTCGCACATCGGAAATTTGGGAAAGTGCTTTGACACTAAATTAATAATTTTTTTAGTCTATTTATTTAGTTATAATAAGTTTCTATCTAATTTACCAAAATCAATTGTTTTTTATTTATGTTAATAATATTTTAAATAAATATGAGTTAATGAAAATAGCTTGAAATTTTTTAAAATAAACTATTACTATTTTATAAAATTTATTATTTTTTAATCTATTTATTTGTTTATTTATTTAAATAAAGTTTTATCTGATTTTACCAAAATCAATTGTTTTTATTTTTACCTATGTTAATTCCAGTTATACCATACGGAATACCACAAATTCCTATCGACTCGGCTTTAAGGGCTAAACGGCTAAAGTCGAATCCAACTGAAATCGGATCGGACCCGCTACGAAGTCACGCGCTTTAGAAAGTAACACGCGCTTTAGAAAGTAACACGCGCACAATCAACGCCTCCGCCGTACACGCTGCCATTTCATATATTTTTGTTTGATTGCTATTTATTTTAATTTTGAACCATTATTACGAAACATTCATTTGTGATGTGTTTTGCTCTTATTCGATGATAGAGTTGTGAGTTGGGGTCATTAATCAATGACATTTATTTTTTTTTTGGAATTTTTGGATTATATATTTCATATCAATTGGAATTCTATTAGTTTGTGATTAGCTAATCCATAGAAATACAAAGTAAAGTTGGAATCAATAATACTTTGGGAGTAACACCATGCCTATATAATTGTGGTTCATATAAGTTTTCCAATATGATTCAAGAAAATATTTTCTTTTGGTTGTAATTTTTGTAAAAAAGAAGAAGAAGATAATGATATTTGGCTTTAAAGGAATGATAATATATATGAACCATTATAATCGTATCTTGGAGACTACGTATCACAATAAAATGGTGGAGGAGCCACATAACCACCGAGATTTTGCAATGTTATTATTATTTTCCTACAATTTAATAACTCATATAAATGAATTATTAGACTTTTAATATTAAGTGAAAATACTATTATATCCTATAAAGCTTTTTGGGAAGAAATTGAAAAACAAAAAAAGAAAAAGAGGGAGGACACCAGAAAGGAGAATAAAATTGTCTCCCACGACCCGGGATTTGTGAGGTTGGTGCGGCGCGGGTCGCCTCCTAGGCCAAACATTAAACCCTTTCCCTTTTATAGTGCAAAATACTTTTTCTCAACACGAAAATAGTAAACGATCTAAACCGGTTCAGTCCACATAAAACATGAATCATGGTCTAGAGAGTCAGCCACTAATAACCATTTTTATTTTATTTCCATTGAAAAAATATATTCTTTTGTATTATAATAATATATGGTATGTCCTATTATCTATGACTAACACAAATCATACACATATATGATTTTAATTATGAAATTTTGAACTAATTTTCCAATTAGGTGCCACCGCGGAATAAGTAGTGTTTCTATCTTGGAGTGGTTGTTCAGTTCTTACTCACTCTTACTGTTTGTTCAGTTCTTCAATATAGTTTGGATAACTTTTTCGCTCTTATGCACAATTTTGAAGTGTTTTTAAATTTCTATTTCATTCTACCTCTTTTTTAGTTGTCCAACCTTGTCATTTTCGTCCTCATTTCAATAGAGAAGCTTTTCGGACCAAGAAGTTGGTTGTTTTGTGCTTCTCCATGTAAATAAAAGCCAACTTTGACCACTTCCGAGCACAAGATTGTTCAGGTTGAACGAATGCACTAGAAAAAGCGATACTTCTAGATGGATGAGCCATCAACCAAGTTTTCTTATACTTGGATCAAGCGAATCCTCTTGAAGAATTTCTTTACATTACAACGACCGAGTGACCGAACATTTCTGCTGGATCCTCTTGAACATTTGAGAAATCAACTCCAATATGCTCGATATGCTCGACCAAATGCTTCTGCTAGATCTTTTCATGATGCTTGTTTCGTGCAAAATGTTGTCTTGTTTCTCCAAAATATACTCATAAACCAGTTTTGCCTGCAAGATTATAAAATGACCAAAAAGACGTAAAAATGAACTAAAATAATGCAAATTATATAGTAAAATCAGTGTGATCAAAGTGTGTATCAAAGGGTTGGTATAAGTGTTGGGATTTGAGCCGGAATCAACTGTCACCTGGTGTGATGCATAGAGTGTATAACAAAACATAATTCGACATATTGACATAAAGCTATAATATATATGAGATTAGATTGAACAAGGTCTAATCCAGGTTAAAAGAAATCTCTACACATCAGAATCCAAAAGATATATTGAAAATTACTAACTACAAATTTTCAGCAATCACTCAAGGTGCTTGGGTTGTTTGAAACGTTTGAAGGTGATTACTCTTTCTAAGGCGAAGATCGTTGAAATATTAGCTCAATTATTTGAAACTATCTTAGTAAAGAAGAAGGGTTGGCCTAGTTTAAGATATTCAGTTTAAAGAATTAACTCTAGTTTGGCAAATCATGGACACAAACAGGGCAGGGCATGTGTATAAGGGTCAATTTTTCGATTTTATCATCTTATTCAACCTTTTTCTTTTCTATAAAAAAGAAATATCGTATTTTTTAACAAACGCATAATTTGTTTGTTTTTGAGGTTGTAGCGAAAAAATCATCAAGATCTCTTTAAATCTTGGACATGAGTAGAGTATCGAAAATCTGTATACGAAATACATAAATTCTTTTATATCGTGCTTTCTGTTTTCTTCTTAGTTTTCATCCTATGTACAAACAAACTTTAAGATTTTACTTTTAAAGTTGCGAGTTAGAAATATCGGCAACCTTGTAGGATAATGGGGAGATGAAGAGTCCCACATTGGAAAAATAACATGAATGAACCCATGTATATAATGGGTTATCCAATAGTCATGTCTAAATGGATTACAAGACCATGGGCATGGGCTTCTTGATGGGCATGGGTTCTTCATGGGCTTCTTCATGGGCTTCTTCATGGGCTTCGGATCCTAATATTAATGG
>CM071862.1:28454871-28663465 GCA_036759665.1 Gynandropsis gynandra | reverse complement strand
ACTGTCACCTCATCATCCTATTATTATAAAATTTTGAATACAAATTAAAAAGAATTTGGGTTATAGAATAATTGAAAACTATTAGAAACTAATGAAATGAGATAAATAATAAAATATAGATAAATAATCATATAAATATGTTATATAAAATTATATAAAATACAAAATATTTTAATATTTCAAATTTTATATGTAAAATATAACAAACATATTTATGTGAATGAAATTTAATAGTATATTTACATGAAAATTTGGTTATGAGAAATTGAAAAAAGTTTGGAAATTGATAAAATGAGATAAATAAATAAAATAGAGAGATAAACCTATACATATATTGTATAAATCCATATACTTTTTTTTATTCACGAATTCTATGAAATATATTAATATTTCAACATTTATATTTGATTGTAGTTATATAATAAATTTGTGTACTTAGATGAAAGTTTGATTTTATTTAAATATGAAAAATATTAAAGACTATTGAAATGAAACAAATGATAAAATTGATAATCGTGTATTATATTATATCTAAAAATTTTTGTTCTAAAAATCACATATTTTTTTATATAACATTGATATCACCATCATATATTATTGAGTTATAATAATTAGATCCTACCAATTTTTTTATGATTTTAAACAAAAATATAAATATATTATCTATTTTTTGTAAAATGATATAGAAAATATATCATCACATTTAATTTTTTATATTTTTATATAATGATTCATTTGTGATATATAAATTCCAATTATATAATTGAAAATTGATAAAAACTCCGCTCATCGAGCGGATTCTATACTATATAAATATCAACTAAATAGACGGTGTATGTTCACTGAAAATGGATCGGGATCGCACTAAAACTATTTTCATATGTTACTTTATTGATATTGTAATTCCTCCATGATAAATAAACAACTATTATCATGTGTATCACATCAAATGATGTTTTATCATCGAACAACATCATATCTTATGCAGATTATGGTTTGGAGAAATTCTCATTCGCTTATTATCCAAAATGATTGGATATGGCATAAATCCGAACAAAAATGAGTATAAGGGTGTTTGTTTGGCTCTTTAAAGAAATAAAGACAAAAGTTCGATTGAACATAGAATCACCATGCGTGAAGTAGAATAATAAAGGTTACTCTGTATAAAATTATTCTTGATTCAAGCTTTTTGTATGTGATACTAAGAATTATGGTTTAATATGGTAAATAATTTGTTTTTCAAGTTGTTAAGAATAGATTGGAGTGGAAATAAATAAACAACATCAAATCTATAACATCTCATAGGAGTTTAGAAGGTGTGAACATAAAGAATAATAGAAGACGAGTGAATTATAAATTTGAACTAATTAACTATACTAATGAGGTATGGTTTCGGTGAAATGATAAGAGAGAATGGAAGAGGAAGAAGATAGAAGAGGAAATGATTCATTTATTCATGTTGATGATACGATAAATCCTTTGAAATTTCGTTGTCATTACTCATACAAAAAATATGATGGAATTTTTATTTCATTTTTATTATACTTTATATTGTAAAATAAATATAAATAATAAAAGAAAATGTAGAGAAAATTTGTAACAAAAAATTGGAAGACAAAAATAAAGCTTGCAAAGTTAATTAAAATTCTAAACAATAAGCACCAAATACTATGTATCACCATATTATATATAGTTTCTATTAGCTTCATATTTTTCAAACTATAAAAAATTAGTTTTTTCCACTTAATTTTATTATTAAACAAGATCAATTTTATGTTATAATATATTTTTTATTAGCATTTATTATCTATTATTCGATAAAATAATATATATGCAAACCATGAACCAAAATTTTTAATATTTCTAATATATCGATTTATTTTTCAAAGACTAATTTTTGTTATATATTTACAAATTTTTAACATCCCGCATATTACGCGGGTTCTTTTTCTAGTAGAATAAATATAAATACGGGTGGGTAAAGATGGAGAAGATGGACGTATCCTAAAGCATTTAGTATTATAATATATATAAAGAATAACTGTATAAAGATATATGAATTAATGTGATTCATTTGTGTATATGAACTATCATATTTATCTAAAAATAATACACTATTTTATTAAGATCACTTCCAAACTAACTCATGAATATATATATATATATATATATACGTATTATAGATTTATAGATTAATTTAGAACTAATTATGACAATTCGTTTATTTTTTTGAAAATAAAATGATAAACTATGTATCAAAATAGAAAATAATTCATATATAGTTTTGGAAAATATTTAAATGAGATTTTCTATATTTATAATAATCTCAATGTAATGTTTTTTATTATATAAATATCATCTTGTTGAAACTTTACTTGGAAAATTTGTTTTGAGAAAGATATAATGAAGCAAAGGTAAACATATAGATATCGTCTAATTGATAAAACTTAATAAAAAAGTATTACAACAAATATTTTATTCTCCATGAAAACACCATCATTTTGTTTCTTTTCACCAATGCATTTCAATTATGTGAATCGTCTCTCAAATCTTCATATAACTAAAGTTTAAAAGCGTACAATTATCATTTGATTTTATTTGTTAAACATTTATTTTACCGTTCCATTAAAAATCATTATAAAATTTCTTTGAATTAAATTAGAAAAAAATATATGTGATCTTGTCACTTTTCTTATATTTATCATTAAATTAAATTGTGCAAGTGGTTTTATACTGAAATAATGAAAAAATATACCTTTATATGATATCAATGTAAGGAATTTTTTGGGCCATATATGTATAATTTAAATGTATGGTGCCATTATATTATTAGCCAAAACTAAAGTGATCTTGTATAGTAAGTTATGGCTAAAGAGTGTAGGTGTTATGAATTAAAAGTGTAGAAACCCATTTGTAATTTCTAATTTATTGAGGGGCTAAATTGGAAATAACTAAAGTTGTATTTCTATAAATACATGGGTTGTGGTCCTCAATGAATATATAGACAAAAGATAAAAATATTTTGTTTCATAAGAGGAGAAACAAAAGGTCTCTCAATTGTCGAACAATTGTTCATTGGAAGATTCAAACCAAAGTTCTTCCATATTTTCGATAGATCAAGGTACGCTTCCGCAATTTTATATACTTTCTAATTCTTACAATCAAACGTCATACGGTAAACTATATATATATTACGGATTTGGATATTATTGTTAGTTTTGTGTAATTGATTTGTTGAAAACAATTTAATTATATGTATAGCGTTGTAAGAAAATATTTTAAGGATGTTCTTGTTTTTTTTCTCCGAAAAAAGTAGACTGCTAGCCAGATTCATTTAATAATTATTTTAAAAAATCAGTATATATATATATATATTATGGAAATGCGAACCAAAACATAATATATGTTTCTTTAAGAGTGAAAAAGTTCAAGGCAAAAGAGAAGGTTAGAAAGGGTTGTGGTTTAAGTATGGAATTGGCTGGTGCGAGGTGTAAATATTAAATGAAATGATAAAAAAAATGATAAATGTTTATTTTTTTTAGTTAAGGTTGGTCCAACTTGCATGAGAAAAAATAATTAAATTGTTGGGCCATTCGAATATTAAAATAATTATATACTAATGTCATGTACGCAGGGAACACAACAACAAATGTGCAGTCAGTATTGTGGACACCAAAACTCTTCTCAATATGGTTTAATAATTTATTATATAGATGTGTGAGATTATCACACTTTAAAGCCAAAGGTAGTAGTGATTACATCTTTTTTTTGGGTGCTATTTTGTATGTTTTTAATACGTTTTAGATAGTTTTTTTATTATATTACAAATATTAGGGATTTAGATAGTCTTTTATTATATTACAAATATTAGGATTAAAGAGTATATTTCATTGAAATAAAACAAGATTTCATCACAAAATAAGTATGAAAGAATGGAATAGAGAAAATGATCGATCCTAGTTTATATTCACTCGGTCGAACTTGTAGTATGAAAATGTAAAAAAATTTCAGAGAAATCGTTCAGAAAAATCGATGAACCACACGGCCAATACGAAGGAGCAATACTTTCTCCTGCGATTTCGCCTCGACCCCAGCAACATGAAATTCGGTCGAGAGATGAGCTAGAATAGGGATACCTTTTACCCTGTTGTTTGCTAGATCTAGGCATTAGTCAACTCGGTCAAACAGTGAGCCAAAACAGTTATGCTTTTTATCCCTATAGATTTGCTCGGCCCGAGCGGTGTCAGAACATGTCAAAGTTTTGTCCGACTTATAAGGAAAATACGCGAATACAAAACTACTCAGACTGTGTTGATACAAACTCGGTCGAGCGGTACACTGATTTTAACTAATAATTCAAACTTTGAATTATTTGAGAGATAAATGAGTCTCTTATATGAAGGGCTAACATATTGATGGGAGAAGAGACATAATATACAGACTTTTGGATAGTGCAAAGGAGTACAAAGATATAAGACTACATCGACGATTTAAAGGCGAGGTCATGGCGGCGACTAATCGAGAAATCAACTGATCTTTTTCTAACATTTTTCTTTACTTGTTTCCAGTTGTAGTTCTTTTATGAGATGTAGATCCATAGATTTGATCCATATTTTAGACTAGAGTTTTTGTATTTGAACTCATCATACTTTTTTTCTCAGATTCATAGTTTTTTGCTTTTTATGGTTTAATTCACGAATCATTCTATAAATTTTTGTTGAATCCCTTGAGTTGATTGTCACATAGAATAATTCGGAGAGAGATATGATATTATCTAGATCGTATGCATCAAATGAACATGAGTTATCATATCGAGAGGTAAGTTATGATGAGGATGATCTTTAGGATCCATCACAAGTCTAACAAGGACTAACAATGAGTGTAAGTGCAAAGAAGCTTTGGGAAATATTCGCTCACATGGACCTAAAATGATGGGTGACGGCTCTACGAGGATGTCAAAAAACACTGAAACAGGACTATAAAATGTCTCTACAAAGAGAGGAGGCCATAAGGATCAAGAAAATGGAGGAGCAGAAAATGCTCAGCTAGAGCAAAAAATCGCTCAACTAGAGTGCTTAGCCAAAGTAGAGAATCGCTCGACCAGTGCACTCGGCTAGAGTAGATCATCACCCGACTAGCGAAGAAAATCGCTCGACCCGAATGATTTCTCTAGATCAATATATTTAATTTTGTAAATTTGAGGGCCAAGACTCTCAATGGAGCGGTTATGCCTCTCCATTAAGCAATTTTACAGAGTTTTGTTAAGTTAGTTTATTATATCCAATTTTCCATTATGGTTTTTTCTTTATAAATAAATGATTCATTGTAAGACTTTTAATAAAGTATTAATCAATTGAGATTGTCTTTTCTTTTCTATTTCTTGAGATTAAGTTACTGAATACTTGAAGGGATTTTGATGTTCACTGACTTATCAATACCAAATCACAAGTGTTGTCGCGTTGTTCAATGAGTCAGGGATTTTCAAGTCATTTGTTCTTTCATCAGTCTATTTTCTATCTTTCTATTGTTTTCGTTCTTCTACTTTGCTTTGATTCAATTTAGTTTGGTTTAGATTTATTTTTTTCATTTTAGGAAAATAAACACAGAGGAAAGATATGAAAAAAAGGAAAAGTAACAAAAAGAAAAGAAAAGAAAAGAGAAAAAGAAAAACAACAAAAGAAAGAAAAGAAAACAAACAAAAAAAATAAAATAAAGAAGGAAAAAAAGGAAAAGAACAAAAATAGAAAAAAAGAAAAGGAAAATAAAATAAATAGAATGAGAAGAAAAGAAAAAAGAACAAAAAAGGAATAGAAAATTCTTGGAAAGGACTAAAAAAGTATATGAAAAAAATAGGAATCTTGAACATAATGATCACGTTATACATTTGTAGTATCATGATTTAGTTTGAAATTGTTAGGAATAAATCTCGAGTTTGTTGTTGAGAGAGTGAAAATCAAGTGAAACATTTTTTTTAGAGATTGTGAGCTTCATTCATATTTTTTATGTTCTTATATTTGATGTCAATTTCACGATACCATCACAATGAACCACCGCAAGGTGAAAGAGTAACGATGTTGTATACAAAAATGTAACTAATGATGATATAATTCTATAAGACGTTGCGGATGAATTCACTATCATCTGCCGACATCTTCGAATGGAAGGCACAACTCATGGATTTTGTCAAGCAAAATCGAGGAGAGTATATATCTATCATTGGAAATCCACAACATTTGGATATAGATGCATATGAATATGACACCACGACATGCTAATCGAATCAAGACTCATAAAGACAATAATATCAGCCTGATGATCCTTAATTTTATGGGATGTAGAAACGTGGAAGCATACATAGAGTGGGAGAGGAAAATTGAGATAATTTTAAATTGTTATCAGTATATTGATTTGAAGAAAGTGAAGCTAGCTTCGACGAAGTACGGTGGGTATGTGTTGGCATGGTGGGATTAGCTCACTCGTTCACATTGGTGGAACTGAGAGAAACCATGGGATGAAATTCATGCAATAATGACACATCGATTTGTATCATCTCATTACCATAGAGATGTGAATTAACATATATGAAGATTTATGTAGGGAGTACAAAAAATATATCTTGACCGAGAGTACAAGGTACCAATAAAATCAATTTGTGTAATCACGATATTATTTGTCTTAAAACCATCAGATAATATTGGTACAAGTGGATGACGAACATGTGATAGAACTGGACGACGACGTGGTATAAAGGGGTTGATTATATGCCTTAGAACTTAGAGGAGAGCTGCGAGGAACTTGGAGGGGTTGATATCACCAGTTATAGAGCTTTCATACGGAAACTCTTGTATCTCACAATCACGAGACCCGACATTCTTATACAATTCATAAGTTTAGACAAATCTTTTGTTCACCAACAACTTAACACTTCAAAGCAGCTAACAAGATTGTTAGATGCTTGAAGGGTAATCTAGGACAAGGACTTTTATACTCAGATAATTATGAAATCGGTTGTATGATTTTGCAGATTCTGATTGGGTTGCTCTTCTAGATTTAAGAACAACATTCTTTGGTTTTTTTGTTATTTCTTGGTGAATCTCATGTCTTGTTGAAGGTTAAGAAACAAATGACTATATCAAATATTGCCTCATTAAGACAATGTAGATCAAGTGTGATCACCAAGTTGCAGACTTATTCATTAAGACTTTCAATCAAACCCTATTTTGATTTTGGTGTCTAAAATGATAGCTTCAAGTCTTTACCATTCACCATGATTTTATTTTGAGACGGGGTAGATTTATGTTTTTAGCAGAGTTTGTTAATTAGTTAGGTGTTAGTTATTTTAGCATATTAATATAAATGTGTATTAGAAAATATTTGAAATACAATTCATATTCATTTAGTTTGTCTTCTTCTTCTCAGCTTCATCTTCTATGTTTTCCTTTTTTTCTCTCGTCTTCACTTTTATGTTCCTTCTCTGCAACTTTTTTGTGGAGACTTCTTCTCCAAATAGAATAATTATTTTACTATTTTCAATTAAGAATTGTTACTGCTATTACAAAACATTGTCCGTCTAGCTGTTCATCAATAAAAAATAAGAATTTTATCAACACAAATTTTCATTAATTTGAATTTTAATTACTTTGACATACGTCCAAACAACTCTATAATCGTACTACCCGTTGTGATATACATTTTCCATTACCAATCTCACCGATTAAGATTCATTACTTGTATGTTTCACTTTTGTATTTTTAATCTATGATAAGCATTAAGATGTTGAATAATGTTTTGTAATAGCAGTAACAATTCTTAATTGAAAATAGTAAAATAATTATTCTATTTGGAGAAGAAGTCTCCACAAAAAAGTTGCAGAGAAGGAACATAAAAGTGAAGACGAGAGAAAAAAAGGAAAACATAGAAGGTATATATTTTTTTTACTTATTCCGAAAAATTTGTTCAAAATATCATTTGAGTGGTGATACGACTTGATAGAAAATAGTGTGTTTTTTTATTTCTTTATTAAAATTAACTTTCAAGAATAAAAATTTTTAAATATGATTTTTTCATATATTCATCTTATAGTTCTCAAGTGAAATTATATTTTCAAAAAAATCTCGAAAAATGTTTTTATTTTTCCTTTGGATAATTAAGCATTGTAATTGTTAAAAACACAATATTAAATCTTATTGACAAAAAATAGTACCTTTCATCTGAACAATACTAACTAACAATCGATATCACTATAGAACTAGAAATCACATTTCTCATTAGCAATCATTTATTCTATCTGATGTGAAAGAGTCATTTGGTTGTAAACTCATTTCTTTAACACATTAATCAGGTTTGCATGTCATTAGGCAGCTCTATGTAACATAGTCCCATAGTTGCGAAGTCGTTTCTATTAACATAGTTGAGTTCATTGATGTGTTGTTTATGTGTGATCTAATTCTGATCAACTTGTATCGAGACTAAACATTCTGCAAGGATCCAGACCATGTATTATCAGAGTCTAACAAGGGAACTAAGAGTAATCTAGATTATCAATGTTACGAAAACCATGACCATGAACAATATGAAGTGTGTTATTTACTTAGTTACTATGCAATTATTTACTTCGAGATAGTGCTTCTAGATTATAGATTTGTTCGGACGTATGTCAATTTATCAAAGGTAACATAAACTATTGTTTTGGTTTTATCGGGGATTCAATCATCTTAAGGTTGATCTACCTGCTTTTCCAGTGCAAATATTGTTCTAGTATATAGTTTATTGGTGTCTTCGTCTAATAATCTATATTTTGAACGTGTTATTAGTAAGTCTACATACTCTCACAGTGCAAATTCCTATCCAATTTCTAAGTCATTCACATCTGTGACTTACACATTGCATGCATTATAGCTCGATATCTTGATTCCTAAATTGATTAACCTATTTTTCGATATGATTATTCATGTATATTTTATGCATACGACCTAATATAACCCGATGTATCCATCGGAATTATACCATGTGATAGTAAATTCTAGTGGCCATTCAAAAATGGAAAGAATGATAATATGGATTAAACCATAAAACTCAAAGAACAGTGAATCCAATCATTAAGTAAAATAAATCCAAATACACAACACTTCTAGCCTAAATATCGAGATTAAACTACAGTAAAAAAACAAAAGAGAAAGAAGGTTGAGAAGGCTCAATCGATCTCTCAATCAGTCGCCATCGCGACCTCGCCTTTTACTCGTCTATATTGGTAGTTCAATTCATTGATTTCGATCTCCAATGTTTTTTCTCCTTTTTATCATAGTCCAAAACCTCATTTTTTCGGTTGTCCGTTCTAGTCTTTTTAGAGCTCAATTTGTCCTTTATTAATTCAATTTTGAATTCTTTAGTGATTTTGAAACATCACTTCGTCGAGCGTTTTTTTTAATTCGGGCCAATCATTTGTTGTTTCTGCGTGCTTACCTTGTAAACCGAAACTACATTTGATGTGTCCATACCTTCTGCTCCACCGAGTGATGAGGTATTCAGGTCGAATGTTTTCTCTGGAATTTTGGTGCATCTTGCATTTTCTTTGCTTGACCGAACGATAAAATGTTTACGTTGAGCATTTTCTCAGTCTAAACCCATAATATTCGTTTTATGCTATAACTTGCATTGATTTACTATAAATATACTCCATATTTCCTATTTATGTCTATTTGTTTTGCTGTAAATTTTTGAAAATTAAGTCTAAGTTTTTTGAATTTTTAGAGTGACTAATTGCTGTATACACAACATTGATCGACCGAACGGTAACGCTGACAACAATTTTGGTGATCAATATAGTTTTGGAACGAATATTAATGAAGTAATAATGCTTATCTTTCATGATATTAAACAATATATTATTATTATTATATGATTATTATTATTATTAGAAAAACAATCTAGTGCCCTTTTAAGATATTATCCCAGCATATAAAAAGAGTGAAGAATATTGGATTTTTATAACAAATATACAATATATATATATGCAAAGATAAAGATGGGTTTACTTTTTATCGTTTGATTTAGAAATAAAAAAAGGTAATTAAGCAAAATAGGACTTTTTCCATAAAAGAAATACTAATTTACAACTTTGGCGAGGAACAAAAGCATTAGATCCTTTGATCATTATGGTCTTTGGGTTGGGTCTTAGATTCTCTTGTCAACATCAGACAAGCATTAAATTGTGAGAGAAGAGAAAAACAACTTTTAAATTTAGAAATTTTAAATAAATTCTTTTATTAGCTTCGGGAAAATTTTTAAAATATTTATGGTTAAAATTTTGATTTTTTTAAAAAAGTTTAAATTACGGGTATAACCCCAATAAAAAGTGAAAAATATGCCCAAAGACTCTGACATAATAACCATATATATAAAAACATACAATTTGTATAGATTGGTTGAATTAAGTTAATTCACCACAAGATTAACTAAATCTTGAAAAATAATGAGCTATTTTTATATTCACACGATAAAAGACCAAAGGCAATGGACAAAATTAAATAAAAATGTAATAAATATTATCTGGAAAGTAAAAATGAAAGTACCATGCGTCTTTAGGAGACCTCCCCAACTCCTGCTACATTTGGAGAAAAGCGTTGTAAACGCCGAGCTGGGACGCGTTCAAAACGCTCTGATCTTGAAATTTGCTCATGTATGGTACCGGAGACATCCCTAGGATATCTTCGGAAAACTCGTTCTGACCGAAAACCGCAAAGGCATCAGCGTCCTCAGCGGCCTGACGCTGCTGGTGGAAAGCCACCGACGGCGAGGACGGAGCGTTTGCGTTTGAGATAGTTGCGGCTGCGGAGGGAGAGTCGGGGACGTTGACTGTGTCGGTGGTGATGTCGTGGATGCTGGAACGGCGTTTGTCTTTGCCGCCGGTGAGCTGTCGGATGAAATACTTCTGAGCGTGACTCGCGACCTGCGTTGGCGTTCGCGTTGTGACGAAATTGCGTGCTATGTTTCTCCAGTCTCCTTTACCGTACTTCTTCAGACCCATCAAAAATTGTCTGAAGGACCAAACACATACACAGGCCATTAATTTATTGTGTATATATATATATATACAATTTGACTTGGATTTATCAACGATATATATGTGTGTACGTACGTATATACGCATATATGCATACGTTGTTGTATTATATGCTAATCCTATTTCACAATACACGTAAAATGTAAACAGTTTACCTATGTTCTTCCTCAGTCCAGGGAACTCCTTTCTTCCGCTCCTGCTCGGCCGGCCGAGCGCCGGATACCCTCTTCCCGCCGGAGAAGTAGTAACCGTTGACGTTGAAGGCATTGTTACATTCGACGGAGGCGTCGCCACCCCAATCCAAGGTGAAGGAATCGGAGGCGTAACCAGGGATGGGAATGAGTCCGGCTTCGATGTCACAGACATCTTCTTCGAGCTCTCTGTATTGCTTGATGACATCTCCGACGGTTTTGCCGGGAATCATGGCGGCGACTTTGAACCAGCGGTCGGGAGTGTCATTGTCGTACAAGGCGAGGGCGTTCTCGAACTTCTTGTTCTCTTCGGCGGTCCATTGGGTTCCTCTGCTCTCTTGGAACAGCCAGTTCGATATCTGAAGGTACGACGCCGGTGACAGAACTTCGATTCCTCTGTTCATCGTCGCCGGAAGATGAGACGCCGGTGACAGAACTTAGAAATTCTCTCTCTCTCTCCGAATGGAGGAATTGAAGGAGAGAGAAAAAGATGAAATTAAAGATTAGGAGATGAGATCAAAATGGAATTTGAAATGGAATCTAAGGAAGATAAGCATAAAAACACGACGAATCTCAGGAGGTGACTATTAAAGAGATTCGATCTCAAGACTCTCTCCCAATCCTTAAACCCTACAGATCTGTAGGGTTTTAAAAGATCTCAGTACCTTAGAAAATGAGCTCAATCAGATTCAAATAAGTGAAACCCAGATGAAATCTCAACAGAAAAACGACTGAAATTCGACGATCGAGCTTCAAATCAGTGATTGAAGTAAAAAAAAACAAAAGACAGAAACAGAGAAAATCCTCTCTCTCTCTCTCTCTCTCTCAAGAGGGACGATAGGAGGAGGAGAGATGAGTAAACGCTCTTGTCATGTGATTGGTTGATATGTATATATATATATATTCCTTGATTTAATTTTCAGTCTTAAATACATTTAATCTCACCATTTCGCAATTATAATTTCTTAAATTGTAAATTGTGTCATCATTAATTCCATTTTTGTAAAAATAATTACTATTTATACATTGTTACCACCAAAACACACAAATTGTTGCATTCCAAGTAAAGAGAAATAATAACTAAATCATGAATTATAATTTCAATCATTGATAAGTTTTTTTAGTAAAGAATAACCATTTTTTATAAACAGAGAAAATCGAGTAAAATTGACCGTCCTAGTCAAAATGTCAATTATTCCATTCAATGTCGCAAAAAATAATTACAAATTCAATTGTTCAAAAAAAACCTCGGTTGTAAAGTGATAAATAAAAAAAGACACGTGTCGTAGTCAGATATGGTGATATGTCATTCGCTCTTTTGGAATTAAATTTTTATTTCATTTCATTATTTATGAATTAATTAAATTTATTAAAATAAATTAATTAAATAAATTTGGGTCTTTTGCGGCCTAAACGATGCCTTATTATATAGGCCAATGAAATAGGAACATCTCCCATTAGCTTCCTAAGATTTTAAGGTCGGCGTAAGGGTATTCTCGTCATTTCACATTTGTGTTGACAATAATCCATTCTATCTACGTTTAAGCTCCAAACAATATCAACGCAAGATCAAAATATTCACATAGTTGAACGTCTAAAGGAAATGAATTCTCTCTTATTTTCGAAAAAAATATTCGTGTTCTATATTTATTTTTTACTAGTTCACAAAATATATCAAAATTTTATAAATTAAAAATTCGTAACCTTTGGATAAAAATACGTTTTCATTGACAATATTATTTGTTATTAATAAGAGCAAAATTGATTTTTTAATAAAAATAGAAAACATAAACTTTAAATTTAAATGACCTTGCGTAAACCATACTTTCTAATAAACAGAGACAATATTATATTCATATGTCATGCATATTTATAAGTAATTTCATGATTTTGGACAATTATTAAAGGTAGTTAATAATTTAAAGGCGTGGTATTGATAAGATAACATTGGAGAAAATATCAAGAGAAGATATTTTATTTTATCTCAACTCAAGGTATGTTCCTTTCTTGGTTACACAAAAAATAATTTTATATATTAAGGAATTAATAAAATCGTTTAGTAAATGTTAAATGTCATTATTCTTTGTATGTGGATTAACAAGCTCTTGACAATCATGTAGAATATATTTACTAATTAATACCATGTAAACATTATATATATACAAACCACATTGAGATTTGATATAAAATATTAATATTAAAATTTAATATGAGATTTTTAAATTCAAAACTCTAAATGGTTTATAATTGTGTTGCAGAAAGTTAGGATTTTGAATATATTTGTTATGTAATATTAGCTATTCAAATTTGTTAGTTTTCTATTTCTTCTCTTAATTCTTTTTAATAGGTTAGTTAAACTGATGTATTTGTATATATATATATATATGTTTGTAATCTTTTTCGGTAAATACATAGAAACTTGTCGTCGAATTTCTTGATACAATATCGTATCAGAGCACAACAACACCAACGAATTCTCGATCTCTGACTTTTTCGATCCGATCTTCTATTGCAATGTTTCACCATAGCTCCGACTTTGATTCTGATTTGACCCCGAACCCGATGACATCCTCGAAACCGAACTCGACTACAAACCCGAAAGTCAAAGAACTTGTTGTATCTGCCATCGAATAACCACGACAAACGATCAACCCCTATGACATTACGTCAAACGACAATCTCAGTCTCGTCCTTTCTCAGCCTCTCCTTTGAGGTGACAACTACGACGAGTGGGCATCAAACCTGCGGACTGCTCTCAAATCACAGAAGAAGTTTGTCTTTCTCGATGGGACGATACCAAAACCAGAACTCTGACTCCTCAAATTTTCCCGATTGGGACACAATCAACACTCTTCTATTTTCCTGGATCAAAAATATTATTCAGCCAGGACTGCGTCCTCAGATGACGCACCGCGAGGACACTTGTGATCTCTGGAATCACCTGAAAAATCGATTCTCTGTGAAGAACGGACATCGGATTCACCGACTTCGATCTGAATTGGCTTAATGCACGCAACATGGTTCGAGCATTGATGAATACTACGGAAAACTGAGCAGAATTTGGCAAGATCTGCTCCATTCTCGTCCTCTCCGAGCTTACAAATGCGGGAAGTGACTTGCGACCTCACTGCTCGACTCGAGAAGGATCGCAATGAGGACAGAGTTCACGACTTCTTCATAGGACTCGATGACTCAGCTTATGGAATTGTTCGTTCAAACATTCTATCCCAAGACCCACTTCTCGATCTGGTCACGGTTTATAATGCGGTCCTTCAAGACGAAAGCTCTCGCACTTTTTTGAAATCTCTTGATGAACGTTCCCCTGTGATGGCTTTTACAGCAAAACTAGAGTATTCACCACAAGTCTCTACAGAGGACAAAGCCAAATTAATGTGTTCGAACTGCAATCATTCGGGCCATTCTGCACTCTTGTTTCCAGCTGTTGGGTTTTTTTGGATTGGTGGGGTGATTCCCTCGCGTTCGCACAGGCAAGGGACGCAGCTCATCCTCTAGCTCTTAAGCGTCTAGCAGAGGACGCGGTACAACATTCTCGATTTGGGCATACATGGCACAAGTCACTCTTGCTTCCACCGGATCGTTCATCTAGGCTCGTATCACAGATCTTGATCGACAAATCGTCAACGACATAAACGATGGGCAGAGGAAGACTCTTGTTGCCTTGCTCAATGCAACAAATATCGAGCAACAGAGACTCAATCCGGTATGTCTCTAATCTCTCTTGGATTTTGGATTCTGGTTGCTCTCACCATATGACAGGGAATTATTCATGTCTCTCGAATGTCTCCGCTATGCCTCCGTCTCGATATATCTACCCGATGAAAAACAGAGCATAGCTTTGAAACAGGGAACCGTTCGACTCGAAAGGAATCTGGTTTTGACGGAAGTATTCTTTGTTGAAGGACTTAGTTGTAATCTTATCTCGATCTCTTAGTTATTGGAACAACGAGATTGTTCGGTGCAATTCGCTAATAAGTTCTGCTTAATTCAGGACCGCATTACCAAGATGTTGATTGGAATGGGTGAACAATATGATGGGTTATACTACTTTTGGGGTTTGGAGACAACTGCTGCTGTTCGAACACGTGAACTTTGTTCGACTGAGACATGGCATCAACGGCTTGGCCATCTTGCTTCGAAGATTTTAAGTTTGATTTCTGCTTTGTATTTTTCACCTAGTTCTCAATATTTCAAATAAAGCGTGTGAAATTTGTTTCTGTACCAAACAAGTACGAGATTGTTTCATTGAAAGTCCGAATAAAATGTCATCGATTTTTTAGTTTATTCGATGTGATGTGTGGGGATCTTATCGAACTCCTTCGTTCTCGGGTGCAAAGTATTTCTTGACGATTGTGGATGATTATTCTAGAGGTGTTCGGGTATATCTGATGACAAATAAAACCGAGTTTTCGATTCATATGAGGCAATTTCTTTCTATGGTTAACCGACTGTTTGATACGAAAGTCAGAATTATCAGATCTGACAATATGCGGCTTTACAGCGATAGTCAGACTGCTTTGTACATCAGCTCCAATATGGTGTTTCGCGAACATACCAAACACATCGAGATCGACTGTCATTTCATCCGCGACGCTATTCTATAATATGTTATCACGACACAACATGTCTCCACACGATTACAACTCGCTGATATCTTCACTAAAGCTCTCGATCGCAAAGAGTTTGACACATTTCTCGACAAGTTGGACGTTCACGATCTCCATGCACCAATTTAAAGGGGTGCTGTAGAAACTTAGGATTTGAATATATTTTTTACGTGATACTAACTATTCAAAATTGTTAGTTTCTTGTTTCTTCTTCTAATTCTTCTCATTAGATTAAACTGATGTATTTGTATATATATTTGTGATCCCTTTCAATAAATACACATAAACTTATGGTCGAATTTCTTGATACAACAAATTGTGTTAGATGGCAAAAGTAATCATTCCATAAATCTTACAAAAATAAAAAAAAAAGTGCAGCAACCGCAGTTTATATATTACTTTATCAAATGCCTATTATCCTTCGCATTTATTCTTTATTTCATTTTTTTTCTCAGTTATTTTTTCGGTAATTGATTCTACTAAATTTAATATTAATTTTATTGTTCTACCAAATTTTTTTCAATTTCATCTTATTCCTAATTTTATTAAATTACTATTCAATTTTCATGTAATATGATAAATTTTAAATATCCCATTCATTTGAATTAATTAATGAAAAAAATCTAAAATACTTACTAATGGTAACAAAAAATACAATTCATAATGTAATTCTTGAAAATAATACAAAGAAAGCCAGGAGAAAATAGAGAATTCCAAAAGTCTAATTAAAGTTTGCATAACTAAAGGATAATATATAGTTTTGCAAAAAACAAATCTTCAAGAAAGACGAAATATACAAAATTTAATTTTTTTGGTAGGCAAATGTTTTAAAAAAAGAGATCAACAGAATATAATACTAAAAGACATACAAAATATAAATTTATGTACCTTTTGTGATTTCTTTATAAATATCAAATATATCAATAGATAAATAATTGCATTCCTCGCCAACATTGAGAAAACAAAACGTACTTTTACATATAATCATCGTGGAACAGAAAATCATAAATTGACAAAACAATTATATCGAAAACATAGAGTCAAAATCTGATAATAATCTTAATTAATATCTAATAACAATAATAATATAAAAAATAGTTTCGGTTTATGTTGAAAGTTCCAAATTAATTAAAAATAATAGTATTCCATTGGACGAAGTTACGCCGCAACGAGCCTTTACAAATTATGGAACATTTAATAAAGAACCTAAAAGTATTGAAAAATGAACACTTTATTAAACTATATATTATAATAGTATAATATTTTTTTTTGTCTCCGTGACTACAATAACAATAATTAATATTTTGGGGTTATTTTAATAAATGTCAGAGTTATTTGTCCACCACTCACTCCCAACATACTATTAAATATTTCCATAAAATCAATAGAGAATAAAATATTTATTTCTTTTTCTTTAAATTAGACTTAATTTATTTTTTGGAGTGGTGGTGCAAGACAAATGACTGGTTGAGTAATTATTGTAGAGTTTCCCCAAAGGGAAAGAATCACTTATTCCCAAAATGGGGACAGTTTTTATTTTTTTGGGTATTTATTATTCAATTATAAACTCAAATAAATAAATTTATATATAAACCTTAATTTGGTTTTAAACCCTGTAACAAAGTAAAAACACATAGATGAGTATAAAGTTGTATTTATCTATCAGAATATGTGATTAAAAAGATGTATAATATGGAGAAAAAATATATTAAAGCTGCACATTTAATTTTTTTATAAACTGTTGAAGTTATGCTCAGCTGATATTATAAATTAATTATTAATAAAATTTGGGGAGGTGGGTCAGAGAACAACTTGCAAATAAATAAAGTTAAATAAAAAGAAAAGGGAAGGTGGAAGTAAAAAACCGACACGAAGTTGAAACAGAATATAGAGAAATGGCACACAGTTTGACACACTGCCAGCACAAGTGTTCGAGCATGCCCGTGGCCCATGGGGCTCCCCCCTTTCATTATGCGCTCCACACGCTTTTGTCATTAGTGGCTTTGCACAAAACATTCTTCCATTTTTAAATTATACGCATGCATGTATTTAACAAAAAAAAAAAAAACATATACACACATATACGTAGATATACAATGACATTTTTTTTATTATACTTCATCTCCAACCTGTTCATAACATTTATTTTGCAATACGATATGTAAAACATCTGAAAGGTTATTTTGATAAACAATGCTATGGAAAAATATAAAAGATCATAGCAAAATATATGTTTTACAGATCCATATATCGATATTCACATAAAAATTAGAATAATAAATTATTTAAGTTTTTTTAAATGTATTAGTATAAAACAAGTAATATCTGGATTTTTTTAAACATGAACTTATAGTTTATCTAATGAAATTTCCGTTTTAATAAGAAATATGTTAACAATATAAGATTTAATAATTTATCATAATTTTTTGAATTTTCAATTTTTTATTTTAAAAGTACGAAAATATTTATGCATGACAATGAAAATTCACGTTGAACTTATTTTACGACAAAACTCTGACGTTGTTGTCGCATCAATTTTATGCGGATTTTTCGCTACAACCGAGTTGCAAAATCTGGCTTTGTGTTTTTGGTATTCAACATTGTTACAATGACAAATTCGTGTGAAACCCGTGTTGGCTTTGTCAACGCCGTGGTAACATCATTGGAGCCCCATTGTAACGACTATGATGAGATAGAAATTATCGGTGCCACAATAAATTAATTAAAGCATTGAAAGAAATAAGGATAAGACCACATTTTATCTCCTATTCCATTATGTAGATGAATTGGTCGGTGCAACAAATTCAAAGACACCATGGGACACTTTGTAAGATATTTTCAAAGCTAGCAATCGAGTTAAACAAGTGTGTCTATGTGAGTTGTAGGCCATGAAGATGAACGACTCAGAAGACGTGTCTAGCTACATCACTTGTGTACTAATGGTGGTGAATGAACTTAAACGCAATGGAGAAACTCTCATGAATGCGAGAGTGGTGGAAAATATTCTTCGTTTATAGACCAATAATTTTGAGATTGTCGTATGTGCAGTTGAGGAGTCCAAGAATTTTGAAGAGATGTTTGTCAAAAATGTCACGGGTTATCTTGAAAGCAGCTGAATAACGAAAGAAGAAAAAGAAATAAGATGTCTTGAAAGAGGCGTTACAAGCATAAATGAAAATCAAGGAGGATAAGGAGATGGTTGCGGCAAGTATTTACAAGCATAAACAGTGGAGGTCGTGATCATAGAAATAATATTGAAGAGAAACTATCGAGGAAGATGTATTCGTTTAAATGTTATAATTGCGGCAAGTATGTGCAATATGCAGAAATTGGAGGAAAATATGAATATAGTCGATGAGACAAAGAAATGATGACGTTCTCATGATAGTTTATCAAGGGAATATTTCGGATAATGACATGGTGTGGTATCTAGACACATGAGATAGCAACCATATGTGTAGGCATAAATATCTATTCGTTATTATGTAAGAGATAGAAGATGAACAAGTGTTTTTTGGAGATGTCTCGAATGTGAAAGTTAAATGTCAATGAAAGATATGTTTTTCACAAAAGAATGGAAAAGAAGGTAATCATGGAGGACGTGTACTAGGTTCATCATTTGAAAAAAAACAATATTGTATGAGATAATTATTGGAGAAATAATTTTCGGTTTATTCAAAGGACTAAATGGTAAACTTAAGAGATAGAAATGGTCAAGCTCTCACACGTATGGAAATGGTAAAGAATCAAATGTTTAAATCCAATTTGAAAAATGTGCAAGAGATGTGTTTGCAAGCCAACTTGGAGGATAAAAAAAGTTATGTCACTTACGATTTAGACATTTACATTATGACATGCTAAAGAAGTTAGCAAAGAATAAAATGGTATGTAGTTTACCAAACATGGACTACAATAACATGTTTTGTGAAGGTTGTGTTCTTCCCAAGCAAGCAAAGAAATTTTTCAGAAACAGGCAAAATATCATGCAAAGAGACCACTCGAATTGGTACATACTGACATATGTGGACCAATCACTGTAATATTTTAAGTGGAAAGAGATACTTTATTATTCTCATTGATGATCATACAAGGAAGATATGGATTTATTTTCTGAAGGAGAAGTCAGAATCATTTGAGACATTCAAGAAATTCAAGGCGGTGGTGGAGAAGATTACCAGTCTACATCAAGGCTTTACGGTCAAACAGAGATGGAAAGTACATGTCGATTGTTTGCACAAATTTTGTGAAGAACAAGGCATAAAAATATTTTTGATAGCACCTTATTCACCATAACAAATTGGTTTCATAGAGAGAAATAATAGAACAATCATGGATATGGTTCGATCGATGTTGAAAAAAAAGACGTACCAAAGGAAGCGGTACAATGCACTGTGTATGTCCAAAACCGATGTCCGCTTAAACATTTGGAGAACCAATGGTATCATATTTTAAAGTGTTTGGGAGTGTGGCCTACGCTCATGTGCGAGACCAAATAATAACAAAGCTTGACAACAAAAGTAAGAAGTATGTGTTCAAATGGATGTAACAAGAAGACAAATGCATTCAAGTTGTTTGATAAAATTGATAAAAAGACGGTTGTGAGTTGAGATGTATAAGTGAATGAAGAAAGCATGTGGGATTTGACTAATCAAAAGGAGGAAAAAAAAAGAGTCATTGAATATTATACTAACTTTCACTCTCATGAGCTCTCATGTACATGTGTATCACAATGAGTCAATTCGACCGAGGATGCAGAACATAAAAATATCTACATGAGTCAATCAATTACCCTCGAATAAGAAATCATAGACGGGAAGCGGAAAGCTGCCATGTATGAAGAAATGAAAACAATCATAAGAAATAAAATTTGGGATTTGGTGGAGTTTTCACAAGGACACAAACCCATTAATGTCAAATAGGTGTATATGAAGTAACTGAATGCCAAAGGCGAGTTGAGAGGTACAAGGTGCAATTAGTTGTAAAAGGTTATAAAGAAAAAACGAGAATTGATTATGACAAAGTATTCGCTATGGTTGCTAAAATGGAGACAATTTGGTTTCTCTTATCTATAACTACACAACTTTATTGTTCAATCTACCAAATAGAACCTGGAAAGGAGAGCAAAATGTTGAAGGTGAAGAAGGCACTCTACGAATTAAAGCAAGCACCTCGGGTGTGGAACACTCGAATCGATAATTATTTCAAAAAAATTCGTACAATGACCTTATGAACATTCATTATATGTAAATTAAGAATAAGGGAGTTTTGGAAACAGGATGGAAGAATGCAAACTAGTAGCAACACCAATGGAGCTTGCTACGAAATACTCTAGATTTAAGGGAAGAGATCAAGTAAATGCGAGTGAACATCGTAGTTTTTTGGAGCCTATGATATTTCATATGTATGAGGACATGCATTGTGTATAATGTCAGCATAGTGAGAAGATACATGGAGGATTCAAAACATTCACATCTCAAAGCTGCTAAAAGAATTCTTTTATATATTCGTGGAACGAAATCACATGGATTATTCTATTCAAAGACTTGTGAATTCAAGTTGGTTGGTTACTCTGATAGCAATTGGTATGGATATATAGATGATCAAAAGAGTAGTGCAGGATATGTATTGTGCACGAGGGGTACAACATTTACATGGCTCTCAAAGAATTAATCGATCGTGACTTTTTCAACATGCGAGGCGAAATATGCAGGATCATCTTGGTGTGTATGTCACACTATTTGGTTAAGGAATTTACTTCAGGAGTTAAATCAACAATAACATGAGGCCATAAAAATACAAGTTGTAAACAAATCAACTGTTGAATTGGCTAATAGTATGGTTCATCATGGTAGGAGGAAGCATGCCTATACTTGTTTTCATTTCATTAAAGAACATGTGAAGAATGAATCAGTAAATAATTCATGTTGCAAGTCATAAAAAAAGTAGCAAACACTTTCATAAAACCTCTACTAGAAGAGTTGTTTCAGATCTTCAAAAGGATTATGGGTATGAAGGATCAAAACAGTTTGAGTTTAATAAAGGAATTTGTTGAAAACGTAGACTCGGTGTTAAGAACATAGAGTTAACAACGGTCAAAATTTGTAAGGCATGAAAGAGTCATGATAGTCATGTTTTCATGCAACAAATTTTCAAACAACTATTATGGAACTGTCCCCAAAACTGTCACGAGTCGTTGAGAGGTGTTAGCTCGTTTTTCAGAGATAACGCACGCACATTACAAGTCAATGATATACGAGTTTTAAAATATAATATTCTGCACATCTTATGTGTGTTGGAAAAAGTCTTTTTTTTATGTTATGGAGCATTTGACGATACATTAATGAAAAGATTACACTTCATGGGATCGTATTTTGCCCTCACATTCCGGAAAAATCAAAACACACATCGCAGAGTATGAATAAAAATTTTGTGTTCAAGTATGAACACTTTGGCATTGTAATTGGTAACATAAATATAACGTTTAGCGTTTATCAACGCTCCCCTAATCAACGTCATCGTACGTTCTAAATATTATTTTTTGTTTTTGTAGTGTTGGCAAAATAATTCAAAATTAATAATATATTTCAGAAATTAAAATCAAAATCTCACCACGATATACTAACAGTAACCCGTGTGTTTTAGATATCAATTTTGATATGAATTTGGTTTGAGTTTGAATATTTTATTGACTCGATTAAATTTAACCAAAATTTGATCCCATTGATAACAATTTGGATTGAAACAAATAATATCAAAGAAATTTAATTTACTACAATCAAATTAAATCCAAATTCGATTAAACATATAGCTCTCAATTTAGATAAATTACATATGGCATATAATAGATAAAATCCATAGTACAACAAACTCATATTACAAATAAGAATATAATTTATACTTGTCACATGGATTGCACATATCTTAAATATGCATGGAAGCTTTACATTGGAATTAAGACAATAAATGAATATTATATAAATGATCATACATGAAAAGACTTCCAATTGGCAATTAAATGAGTTTTAGAATGGTTTAATGAGCTTGCAATATCTACAGATATATAATCAAAAGATGGATTTTTATTTTCGAACATTTTTTATTTTGATCGGTCAGAGATAAAACATTTCGCCTGTTCAAACGCTACAAACGCTCTTCTCTGAAATCTTATGTCTGAATGAAAAGTTGTGCCTCTTGACTTGCATCCAAAATTATCTATATGAATGATCATTCGAAAAAACACAGATTTTTTTTTGTTTCTTTCACTAATATCTCTTAACATTTGAAAAACATACAAAGTAAATTCGATAAAAAAATTAATCTCTTTTATCGTTGAATCCTAAAAATGGAATTGTTCGAAAATTTTATGTCTTAAGATACTATAAATTGCAGACCTTGATGAATTATAATCTGCATTTTAATGAGCTTTGGTTTTAAAATTCATTGGTACTAACCACCGTTAAGAAATAGAATAATCTTGTAATGGGTTATGTATATATATACTATATATGAATGTTTTGTAAACGCATGTACAAATGATATCCAGTTTCCTCTGAGGGCGGCTCAAGGTCAATGTGAGAAGCCAATTTCTATTAAAAGGCCAAATTACAAATTCATCATTTGTTCCTTAATGCTTTTTCTAATCCATCTTTTTATATCCTTAATCCTCGTTACTATCCACCACCTCATCCCACATGCCATTCTCTTATAAAAATTATATTTTGCGAGCCCAAACATTTTTATATACGTACGGATATTTTCATTTTATGATCTATTAAATTATTTTCGAATTGCAGTAAAGCTATATAAAAAATAATTTATTGTTGGGGTTAGAGTTGTGAAACTGGCTTGCTTGCAATGCTAAAACTATTAGCTTGAGTGGTATCATATATTTATGTTGTTTTGGTTGTTGAATTAGTTAGGGGACGCAAAAATACGGAATAAAGCAGAAAACATCATTTTTAATCTTTTGATTTTGGCTCTCATTTTGTAAAGAATTCCTTCAAAGTATAATGAAACTTTTTTGGGAATGTTACCGCGAGTCGAGACATACTTTCTCACAATGAAAAAAAAAATCATAATTTCGTGTGTTTATTTGTGTATGTCGTATTCATTTTAATTGTCTATTCAATTCTCAATCTAGAAATCATTCACATTTGATGGAAGAATTTAACAAGTATGGGAGATAAATCTAAGTATTGGTGTCAAAGCCAATTCAGAAAAAGTAATTCCTTCGGCTGGATTAAGTTTTGAAAGTAATCTCTCGTAAATTTAGAGCTCAACGTGGATTAGTTGTGGAAAGATAGTTCTCTCTAAGGAGGCAATCTAGTCATAGTTACAGAAAACTCGTATTCAGGAAATGAGATTTTTCTATGTGGAAATAGAAAATCTTGGCAAACCTAGAAATAATAAAGTTGCACAATGTGTTATATGAAATGTATTCAATAGAAGCCAAAGACAGTCGATGAGAAATTCCATAATAAAGATGAAGAATCTATTTCAAAATTGGAAAAGAAAGGACCATCTTTGATTTTATCTAAGAAAACACGATATGTGATAACACGTAAAGTGTATCAATTTAGACTAGGTTTTAGTATCATTTTCGCATACATTTCTTGGTTAGAGTTACATTCCCGATACGATTATTCTTTATATACGCCCGTTTTGTTGGTTTTCAGGTTTTAAGGCGACAAGGCCTAAACGAGTATAAAAGGCAAATTCCTCAATAAAACCACACAAATTGAAGATAAATTCACTCGAAGCCGAAATCAAGCCTCTGAACTCAACGGAACACCCGAACAACGAGCGGAAAAGAGCAAAAACATGGATTGAAGAGTGCCCGATCGGGCACTAAGGTCTACCCGCTCGGGCAAAACCTACGGGGTTTATTTACGACACCTTGCACGACCCGGGCACGAAGGCAACATGATCGGGTAGTGATACCCGATCGGGCGTAAACAAGGTACCCGCTCGGGCGTTAATTTGTCCTAAAAATCCCCGAGAGTTTACACGACTCGGGCTGTTCAATCACACGATCGGGTGCTGATGCCCGATCGGGACGGAGTACACGACCGGGCGAGGCGCTACACGACCGGGTAAAAGGTGTACGCGAGTGGGCCGCCTTTCTCGCAACAAACTAGATCTTGGATTCAGACGAGCTAATTAATAGACCAGAACGGATCTAAATGCAAGGGGGCGACACCTAGGGCAAGGAAAGGCTTGGAAATCATCAGGAAAGGCTTGGGAGACGCTGGAGAAGGAGAGAAGCATCAATCCACACATCGGTAACACAATAAGGAAGATCGAGGCATCGAGTTTCCTAGGGTTTATCATGTCTAAGGTTGTGTTATTTCCTTTGTCTGTAATCTCCATGAGTGAGTAGGTTCCCAACTATGGGTTAGGGATATCGGATTGTAACGGTTGTAGGTTAAATTCGATTAATGAGAATCTGAACGGTCGGTTAATCGACTTAGGAATTAGGATTGCGTTCGTAACGCTGCCATAGTACGGTTTAATCACTGCTGGAAGGTAGGGTTGCACGTACGTATGGTTAGGAGGTTTAGGCTCAGAAGAATCACTCATCACCTTAGAGCATGAATTTCCCATTATTAAGATAATTCGATAGGTTTATGATCTTTAGTTGTTACATCCATACGATTCCCGGTATCCCGACACCCGTAGTGTTCTTCATCGCCAAGTCTTCCGAACCCCATTGTCATTGCCACCATTAGCTTAGTCTTTTAGATATTTCGCACCACGCCTCCATCTACTTTTCTCCGTCTTAGTTTAGTGATATTCTTAGGATAAGGCTGCATTAGTCCCTAGAGTTCGACCGTGGTACTACACGATCCGTATACTTGCGGTGAAGTGGTCTAGAAAATATATTGTTTGAGATTTCCGACATCAATATGTAAGGAGTTTTCGAGTGAAAAATATCATATTTATGTATTTGTCTTACCAAAACATAAAAGTCAAGGGTAAATAGATAGAAGCCATCATTTAGAAGGCCTTAAAACACGAGTTCTTACATAAATCTTTATCGGATGAAATGTACTCACACAACAGTTTTGTGGATTCATAATGAATAAATAAAAAAAACTTGGAGGAAAACATTGATTTGTTTCAAAAACAGGAAAATGCTCTTACTAACCTAAATAGCAAGCGATACAAGAAGATGAACATGCATTGTTTCTACTCAATTCCTTACCCGATAAATAAATACGTACGACTTTGAGATACACTAAAATCACTAAAAGTAGGAATTTTCAACAGTCAAATTCTATTAAAGAAGATTAACAATTCATTGAAATTTTTATTTTCAACGAACTTTGAACCATTGATATTGAGAAATTAGAAAAAAATAAATTCGTTGCAATATTGATATTTCCAACAGTTATCAACAACCTAAATTCATTAAAATTTTCAAGGAATTTTCAGCCATGACCTTTGAAATTAACAACTGACATCCGTTGATAATTTAAATCGAATTTTCTACCATCATACGTTGGTAGTTTTCAAAATATTTATTTTAATTTATTTTCATAATAAAAATTGATTTACATAATGGTTTTTTAGTATACAATCTTAATTATTATTTATTGAAAATAATATATTTCTTAATATATCGAAATTTTGTAATGAATATAGTAGGAAGAAATCTATAACAAATGATGAAGTTGCTTCAGCAACATACTCCAAATCATTGGAATTTACAACAAGGAAAACAATAGGTGAATTTGTTTATAGTTTGAGAGAAACCTGACAAAATGGTAATGAGGGAGACAAGAAAAACAAAAAAAAATATACTAATTAAAGTCCGATAATAAGTTTAGAACATGTTGTTGGTATTAAGACAAAGAAGACCGTTTAAAAAAGGGCTGCAAAACTAAAAAGAAGGGTCTTAAACAAAATCAAGACATCAAAAAATTTCAAACTGCTGTTGTATCACAAGATATATATGTTACATAAGTTCTAACTATTTCAAATTAAGATACTCATGACGAATAGATTTTGGATTCTAGATGCACCTTTCAGATGTCCCTTAGAAAGGAATGGTTTGGGGACCTTCAATAGTTTATTGGAGGTAAGGTTGTGATGGATAACAATGTAACCTGTTAGATAAAAGGGATAGGAAACATAATAAACAAAATAGATGAAAGGTCAAAAAATATGTTGAAGTAAGTGAGGTTTTTTTTAGTTTAAAAGAAGTATCATATGCTTGGAATCATTTGATATACTTGGGATGTCTTACAAAGTTATGGGTGAAAACATGAAAGTGTGTAAGCATTTCTAGTAGTTATGAGAGAAGAGTTGAAAGGAGAATTGTATGTTCTAAATAGACACATAATTTATGTGAAAAATTATATATATATATATATATATTTGAAAATGAGATCAATGAATCAATTTTATGGCACAAAAGGTTAGGATACATGAGCCTCAATGGACTATAATTGCTAGATAAGAATGAAGTCATTTTAGTAAATGATATAACAAATATTAGCCACTATGAAATTTATATCATGGAAAAGACATACAGAGTTATCCTAAAAAAGATCAACATACAACATCATGAGATCTCATACATTCATCAAATCTTTATCAGGTGTTCAATACTTTTAGACACTAACCATCTAAGTCACAGACATAACTTCTCTTTTCAAACACATCTCAGGAGCCAAATTATATGGAGACAAAATTACACATCATAGAGAATATTGACTTCCGGATTGTCCATATGGACTAAAATCATTGGTGCATAAAAAAAATAAACCTTTCTGGTTTCACACATAAACTCAGAAAATAGCTCGTTAAAGTCCTTCCAAACTTTACAATCCGATGAATGTTGCATTACCCTTTCACATGTCGAGTGTTATGTGTCATCTTGTTGATTTAACGGTTTTTGACTCATATAATCTTCTCAACCTATTTGTTATAGGCATGTGGAATATTTTCTTGTACGACACATATGAAGATGGGTTTTCAGACAAATCTATTTGCACCGCAAAATTTACATTCTAAAAGATCATTGTCTCCTCCAAAAAACAACATGCAACTATTTCTATAAATATAAATCTTTTAATGTGGCATGCCTAGATCTTTTAAAATACTCTTTGTTTCATAATATGTTTCTAAAGTTTGATTATTTTCCGGTTAATATTCACGCATTGTTTGACAAAATAAACCCATACAAAATTTTGTCACATTGTAATCTCTTTTTATACTAAATATTCTTAATGATAGAGATCAACGAGTCTGACATTCATTTTAACCTTCATATATAGGTTATTGTGTCACATCCAATAGGTTGAAAAAATTAGTGTGCCTCATTGTTTGACATCTCTTCATGTATTTGTTCAATAATTCCGGAAAAACATCTAACACCATTTTGATGTATCGATTGGTTGTTGTTGTTTCTATACAACCCTCCTCATTTCTTTCTATTTGTTGTGATTGTTGAACACTCACACTTCTAACACCGCTATTTCACCGTACAAGAATCAAATTTGATACTTCTATACAGAATCGACCTTATAAAGTGTTTGCAAACAATTTCTTTTGTAGGGATATAATATTGTCCAGCGTTCTTGACACAAAGGTTACATTGACACAAAACTTAGAAATTATTCCAATTTGTGTAAGAATTCTTGTTTGACCTCCCCTCTTACCAAATCTTTTCTTCTACACATCCACTCTATTTACCTATATATATTTCTATTTGGAGAGACGAACATTGTTTGAAAGTAGATTTGTAATTCATCTTTTGATGCTAGAGCATTTGTGATCGGTGTATTAATATTGTTATTTCCAACGATAATCCATTGAAAGTACCAACAGATGACCATTGATCACTAACGGTCGAATTTTTCAATGGTTGCATTGAAACTTTAAATATATCAATGGGAATCCGTTGGTACGTTCAACAAAAACCCGCTGAGAATCTGTATGAGCATCCGTTGATTTATATGCAACGTATAGTTCAACATATGTTCAATGGTCATGATTCGTTTAACTGTGTTGCAATGTTTCAATGGAAAAAATCCGTTGCCAATCCATTGAAAAACATGTCGCATTTTTAACAGACATCAACAGAAGCCTCAACGACACTTATCTGTTGATATACCGTTGACAATACTAACGATTTTTATTTTCTAAATACATGTTCCAAGATAAAATTTGAACGTCAGAAAATGAAGTATTATATAATTTCAATTGGAGTAACATATAAATTATATATTTATGTATATTATTTGGAAATTTTAAAACTTTTTAAACTGAATTTTTTATTTGAGATTTGTATAAATCTATTTTTTAATTGTTATGGCATATACATATATATTTAAAATATTTTATGAAGTAATGAATGAATTTCGATGAATTAATAAAATGATGATAATACAATATCCTTGTTCCCATCTCTTTTATTCAAACGTTTAAAGTTTTTGGTTTGAGCCAAAAAAATAAATCTTCCCTTTTTCTCACAAAACAATTACGAAATATGAATTTTTTTACAATTTTTTTGGTCCGATGTGGTGGCATCTTCTTCATGGATTCATCAACACTTTGGGAGATCCTTTGGCGGCGGAAAAATGGACTCTTTGGGTCCTTTGCCGTTCTCAACCAAGAATGCCATCTTCAACCCCCACGTCGTGTGAACCTCCAAGTGACAATGCATGAACCAAACTCCTACAAATAAAGCCCATTTATGTCCATATTCATGTAAAGATCCTTTCTTTATAGTCCAATTTTGAATTTGGTCTTCATGGGTATACGTGTGTGTGTATATATATCTATATTTACGTACCGGGATTATCAGCTCTGAATCGGATCGCCACCCATCCACCGGACGGCACACCTATGGTGTTCCTCTCCACCGGATCATCGAGATTGAAGCTTTTTGGGTCTTTCTTGGGATTGAAGTTACCCATTCCACGTCCAACTTGGAAGAAATTGAAACCATGGAGATGAACCGGGTGATTCTCCGGCGATATGATTCCGGTGTCCTGGAGAACGAGCTCAACCGTGGCATTGTAAGGAAGCTTGTAGAGCTTCGTACCCTTCTCAGTCGCCAGATTCGCCGGAGGAGTGCCCGTGTAGTTGAAGACGTGAGGCGGGTTCTTGGGGAAATCGGTTGTGAAAACTCCACTTATGTTGAAGTAATGAGCCTGGAGCAAAGCCGTGGTCGGCATCGTGAACGTGACGTTGTTAACGCTTGCGACCACGCGGCTTCCGTTGGCCGCTTTGCACGTCGGACACGGGTTGATCCCCAGTCCGACTGTGAAGAAGAGGTGGTGGTTGACGGTCTTCGGGACTAAGGCAGGGTATTTCTTAGAGTTGAGGCTACGTAACGAGTTGGTGAAGCTGTTCGCGACGGCTGTGGAGTTTTGCGCCGGAGGAAGTGTGCGGACGGTGGGGGAGGAGGAGAGCGTGCCTGAGTAGTGGAGGGTCGCGGTGGCCGTGATATTGTCAACGGCAATGGGTGCATCCATGAAGGGTGAGACCGTGACGAGGTATTTACCGGCGGCTTTCTCTGCCGTGAGAAGAACGTTAGTTGTTTGGCCTGGAGCGATGAGGACAGTGTCCGTTTTGAAGGGTTTAACGTAAACGGCGTCGACTTCAACCACCGTTAGGAAGTGCCCGGCGACTTTGAAGAAGAGCTCTTCATTGAGTGCAGCGTTGATGAGTCTTAGGAGATATGTTTTTCCTTTTTCCACGGATAGCTTGTAACCTTCAGACACAAACAAAAGGTTTCCAAAACATTAATCAATCTTTATTTCACCAAACACACACATATATATATACATATATATATTAATTACCTTGGGACGATGGACAGTTGTTGACCGGGCCAGAGTAACCATTGATGGTGTGAGCGTCAGAGACATTAGGAGCTAATCCGGATTTAAGTGCTTCGTTAATCACCTTTTCAGTATCCGATTTCCACCATTCACCTTTTATATATATATATCACAGAAAAATTCAATAAAATCCGAATTTTATCACAAAATAATATTTAAAATCTTACTTAGAAGAAGGATTTCCTCATGATCAGGTTTGGGGAAGGGATAAGGGACAGCAGGTTTGGGGAGAATGACGATGGCGCCGTGGACGGTGGCGCGTAGCCAGAGGATATGAGCATGCCACCACAACGTCCCACGTTGACCGGTCAAGGTGTAGTTGTAGACGTAGACTTGACCAGGTGGGATGGGACACTGTGTTATGTACGCCGGTCCATCGGCCCATCCCGTCCTCAACTGTCTCACCCCGTGCCTGCTCGCTCGGTCCGTCCAATGTTTTCAATTAATAACCTTAACTCTTTCGTTTTCAAATTTAAATAATGGATTAATTATTTGTAATTTACCAATGGATGGAGACATTGTACTTGACGTGGTTAACCACCTTGATGAGCAACGTGTCATCTTCTCGAGCGTAGATTGTGGGCCCTGGGTATCTACCGTTAACGGTCACGATTGGCTTGGTCGAACATAATCTCGTTGTGTTCTTCATCACAATCTGTCATATTTAACTGTCATTAGTGTAGTTTTATAACTACATGTAATAAATATAACAATATAAGACCTCTCTATCTATGAAATCATATACATGTATATGTATGCATGAAATCAATTCAAATGACCATTTGCGTATAAGGACAAGAAATTAAGAAAAAATACATAATATATGTATGAACAAGCATGTATACGTACGTACACATGCGTGTATATATATATACCGAATATATACTACTACTCAAACATGCAAACATATATACGTAATGTAGGTACTCACATTAAACTTGTAATGGCGAACTAAACTCTCTATCGGAGAGGGAAACACACAGAAGAACCATACAAGAACCGCAAACCCGACACGATAAAGCCCCATACTTTCTCTCTCTCTCTATATATATATAAACGATTTTATCTTTCTATATATATGTATGTATGTATGTATGTATGAGTTTTGTATTTGTCTCTCTCTGTGGCTGGATGAGTGAGTAGCCATCGGAAGTATATAAAGGAGGAAAAAAGAGATGAGGCGACGTCGTTTTAGATGGTAGGTCGATCTCAACCCTTTAAACCCAAGATTCCGTCTTCTGACACCAAAACCAATCTATCTCATAGACTCAACCCAAAAACAAAAAAAATATATTAAAATATTTATTTGGTGAAGTTTTTTAATAAAAAAATTATTACAATATATATATGGCATATTTATTCGAATTTTAGGTTAATAACGTCACAAAGTAAAAGAAAAATACATGATAACTTCAAAGTATTAATTAGGCGATTTATTGACGTTGGTAATTTCCTGTTTGATTAGTGAATCACATATTGAATTTGAATAATTTACTGTTGAACTTGGTAAGTTATATCCTTACCCCAGTCGCACATTGCTGTATATTTGATAATTTTTGTAATTAGCCTGCAAATTATTAATTAAATAATCTTCTTTCGATTGTTATTTTGACGCTATAATATTACAAGCGTGACCTAATTATATAGATTATCAATTAATATTTTAGGAAGAGAACTCCGTATTTGGTATTTATTTTAGTCGTAAGACTTGGTGGATTTGGTTGGATTAGTCGTAAGACTTGGTGGCTTTGGTTGGATTAGTCCAATTTCGAAAACTAAAAACCAATAAACGTTAATGTCAAAATCTCTCTTAACTAATAATAATTAAAAGCTAATACAACATATAGTACTCTCTCATTTCACTCATATACGTCTTGACAAAAATAATGGGGAAACCATATATTATAATAATGCTTTAGTTCATGTACACATAGTGAATTCAAGATGGATTAGTTGAAAGGGGAGAGGATGATGTAAAGTGTCACCTCACATTCAAATATTTTATATTAGAGTTATATTTACATTAGTCATGATCCAAAAAGTATATAATAGATCATTGTATTATGTTGTCACACGTTGATTAAAATATAAATGATAGATTTTAGATGTAATACGTTATTCACGTTCAAGTTCGTTCATATAGCGTGGATATAACAATCATAAATCCAACCTCGAAATATCCAAATTAAAATGAATTAATTCAGATAATATGTCGAAAAATATATAAAGTTATTGTTGTTGTTATTCATAGAGTCAGAATGTAAGGAATAAGTCAACAAACAGAGGATTAAATCAAACAATCACAAAGATCAAGATAAACTCTAGAAGTTGGAACAAGTCAACAAACATAACACCCTTAGCGTAAAATATAGCAAGTCAAAGAACAACCTCTAAGAGAATAGGTCACCATTAAAATAAGATAACAAACAACAAGATAAATCTGAAGGACTGACTATTTAAACAGGAAGTGCACACAACAAAGGAAAACTCGTGAGAGTGAGAGAGAGCAAAGAAAATCTAAGTGCATTCATACGTATAAAAGCAAACGAATTGATCCTAACGTGTTCATAAATTCGATATAATTAAAAATAAATTTTGTGCACTCTTAATATATATATATATATATATATATATATATGGAGATTACGCGGAATTACAATTCGTCTAATTCGCATCAAGAATCCTCTTCACTTGTGAAAATATGTGAAGACAACAAATTATGACAACACAAATACACAAACCACACGAAATAAAATATACACGATTTATGGTAAAACACTCATATTTTGTGATTCTGGCTAACAAATCAATTTACACCTTACAAAATCCAAGATATAAGAGTGAGGAACAAGACTACCAATTTTTAACTCAATCAAAGAAGAATCAATTGAGCGATCTCACCAAGAACAAGATTTGGCTATACAAACCCGTACCTACTTTGCAACACTTGAACGAATAACTCGACCAAAAACTATGTTTCTGAAAACCTGACCTTTGAAATCAAATTTCCTCGATGTTGTTTTCCACATTTAACTCCGATCAGACAACGATCAACTACTGATCGTCAGTTTTATTAAAACCACTCTTTTTTTCTCACCCAAGAAAACTTCTTTATACTTATTCTTTCTTTTGATTAATAATGTCTCTTATCATTAATAGATTCATTAGACTAGTTGATTAATTATTTTAATTTTCAATAGTTGATTTGGTTTACTTATACCGTAATTGGTTCCTCCATAGAAAGAAAACCAACATTTATAACAATATTTTAATCTAAATTATACGAGTACATATATATATATTTATGGTAAAAAAAGTGAATATAGGAGAAGTTAGAAGCCGTGGAATGTGGGGATGCTTTGGACCAAAGAGATGAAGAAATGGTTGAGAAATGGTTTTCATGTCCCAACAATACCCACGCTTTGTTTTTATTTCAAAGCTACGACTTCACTAACTAATCCCTTTCACAATGATCATTAAACCCCCTTGAAACGACGCCGTTCGTATTGCATATATCTTTTATTTAAATAAATTCTGGTTTTAGATACTAAATCTAATTAAAAACTATAGTTCTTATATAATAATTTTACCATAAATTGAAAAAACTAAAATATGAGAAAGTATGAAACAAATTAATGAGAAGAGATAAACGATTCATTTATTCGCAGTGTTTTACACTTTTGAGTTGTATGAATTTTAAAAAAAAATATTATCACAATTTATAAGTGTTGAGGACATCAAACGTGGATATCATCTGGGACCGAGATTAGTATGTCAAAATAAGTAAAAAATGCTTTAACGGATCTTCTCAAGGTGTGAAGACGCGTTTTAAGGCTAAAAAGTTTAAGAAGAATACGAAAACATCCGTTGTAGCATTTTTCGAAGACGTTTTCAATATATATCAACGTATTTTTTAAGTATTGATTTTGAGGTGTTGAAAATCACTATTCGTTATCATTTGGTTAATATCTCAATGGTGTTCTAATGGCCAATATCTATTGAAATAATCAACGATGTCCATTGCTAAAAATGCGTACAAATATTCAACGAATAGTTCGATGATATCCTTTACTAGTTTTCAACATTTTGCCTGCTTATAAGTTGCTGAAAATTGAAAAAATATCATTGACCCTTTCAACGGATGCTCAATAATAATATAAAAACATTTTGAATATTTTAACAGATGTTATTGATAATTGAAGCGGGAATTTAAATATAATATATATATATATATAAACTTATATTTTTATAAATAATAGTTTTAAATAAAATCACAAGATCAAGAAAATGTTGAACCATGTTAGTCATTTAACAACGATCTTAGTGATTTTAACACTACAAATAACACATTTTCAATGGATTTTATATCGTTGATTTTAAGGCATTGAACATCAATATCTATTTTCATTCGCTGAACAAGAAGATGGAAGAGAGGATGAATTGAACCCTTTATAAAAAGAAGAAGTATTCTATCCTTCTAGCTAATGGAGAGTGGTTTTGAACCTTTGATGAATGCAAGATGTTCACGACAATCTTAATAAATAGATTTTTCCACCATATCCAATAGTTTTAAGAACTATCTCACATCATTTTTGGTGACTCTCCCTTATTTGCCCTAAAAATCTTTAAATCATATATTATCATTTCGCCGTATTGATTTGTTTTCACAGTTTCTACAACACTTCTATCATTTGGTCATCTTAGTGTAAGAGCCGAGTTTTTAAACATGTTTGTAACATCTTCAACTCTTACACTACAATACTTGAGATCCTTACACCTTTTGCATAAAAATAATAGTGTATACAGTTCTTGACACAATGCTTACATCAACGGAAAACTGATTATATACCAAACACGTGTCAAAACTTTTATGTAAACCTTCTGTTATTAGGTCCCCTTATAGTACAACCAATGTTTTGATCCATTTATATTGCAATTAGAAGAATGCGATTAGAAGAAGACAACATTTGTTGCGAGCACTCGAGAGATGAATAAAAAATAAATTGGTAATGAGTGAAAAAACTAACTTTGGAGTATACATTGACCATTGAAATTCCATTGAAGCTATCAACATAAATACCTGTGGATATCAATTATTTTTTAACGACCAATCTATTTATATACAATTATTTTTTTATCGATTTCAATGCTTATCTCACTATTGGAATCTGTTACAATCTGTTGAAATATGTTGAATTTCAATGGATGAACCAATGAAACTTTTGTTGAAAACAATGTGTTTTTTTTTTGTGTAAAGATCTTCGTTACGAGTTAAGCGAACTCTGTGATCTAAAAATCACCCTTAAATAGACACTTGAGCGAGATGACCATGACCAACTGTTTGAATTTCTCCAATCTCTGTAGAAATCATACTATGGATTCATCAAGCACATCATCCGTCAAAATCATTTGCTCCGTTTAAATTCAAAAGCAAGAGGGGTCTCTTCAGTTGTTCCTTGGAGTTTTCTTCGTATTAGCTCATACAACAAAGTGAACCCGAGGATCGACCGCAAGATCATATGATGTGACCACTAGAAGAATAAAAGACATACAAAGGAAAAATGCTTGCTTCTTCATCCTAGTTTCAAGTAGACAAGACTAATAGACACTTATCAATCAAGATAGGCAACCAACGTTGAGGAAGAAAACCTGTGTGCAAAAAAATCCGACATTAGAAGATAAAACTCCGTTTGACTGAGGTTTGGATCCTCTAAAAGATCTTGATAGTAGTTATGATGTACTAATTTCTTGATGTGTCTATTACAAGAAGCGATGACATACGAAGGAAAAATGCTCACTCTATCATCGTCATTTAAAGTGGTCAAAGGGAAGTTAAAACTTATCAACTACGATAGGAGACCAACTTTGACGAAGAAACCCCGTATGCAACAAAATCCGACATTAGAAGATAAAAAAACCTTTTGATCAACGTTTGGATCCTCAAAAAGATCCTGGTAATAGTTAAATCTAAAATTAAACAACATGTCATTTTATATACATGAGGTACTAATCACTTCATTTGTTATTAAGGCTAAATCGCCTAAAAATCATCCTCCTCCTGCCTCATTCCTCCATGAACATAGTGAAATAACAATATGAAGTTCATATTGATTTCTCTAAAACTACTTGTACCGCGTTTGATTAAAAGACCTTGAAAACTCTGTTAAGTCTGTGATGACATGGTGCCAAGAAACCATTTCCAACGAGCATGAAGGCATACATGTCACCAAAAGTTTCAGGTAATTTTTGGATTGAGTCGATTGATTGCCTTATTCGAATCGAGTTAAGGGAATGAAGTCGAGAATTAGGTATACATATAACCATCTCCCAACTTGAAGTGGGACTTGGAGTTAATGTGGAGCCGAATGTCCACATACGGACAATATGAACTCTGATTTTATAGGCCATCTCTTGAGCTGGACGTATCTGAGAAAGAGGCGTATACATCGTGTCTATCAAATAAGGTGAAAAGGGTTTATCAAGCACCTTTGAGTTATCTTGATTGAATTGTTTTTTGTGCAAATAATGTTATGGAAAATGCATCATTTATATGGAAAACCTAAGTATGAGGTGTAAGTACCGGGAAAATGACACGTTTCATAGTAAACAAAATTTGATCAAAGGTATCGCTAAACATCGCCACGACAATAATAATTTTTCATGCAAAGATAAATGCACGACACATGTATATCTGATAAGATCACAAAAGAAATTATCTCTTACTTTAGTGAAAATTAAGTTAGAAATAACCTGGAAAAAGCATATCGAAGGAAATGTTAGAGATTGTCAAGACAATAATAATTTTGCATGCAAAAATACATACACAAATGTGTATATCTGATAAGATTGCAAAGAAAATTATAGCAGCAATCTGTATTTGTGTAAAGAATACCATGAATTAGTCTTATCAAACAGACAAAATTATTTTGGAATTACATGTAACATGATAGCAGAGATTGAAACAAAGTAAATGCTAACATTAACCAATATGCTTGTATCAACTTCACAAACAACAACACCCAATTAAAGGTGGAATCACAACACCGAAGCCTGGAAATCGATCGGTTTCTATGTTGTTTAGAGCGATCGAATTCTAGATCTAGCCAACGAATAGAATATAATTCCAATATCTGCATCAAGAGGAAAACTCGCAACCAAAAACGGATGCAATGGAACCGATAGATTGAACAAAATAAGAAAAACCACAACTAAATGAAGAAGGCAACACAAAGAGAAAGATAAAGGTCTTGTAATTTGTGAAATTGGCAACACTTACCAAACAATGGCCAAGTGGTCGATGGAGAAAGAAGGCAAGCAAAATGTTCAATTACTTTTTACAACTTTTAACCTATTTGGCTACACACACCCAAATGTGTGGGATCTAAAAAAACCTAAAACATGCGTGTTAACAAATTTGAACTTATTTTGTATAATTAATTTTATATTCGTAGAATAATTTGAAAATAATTTTAAAAATTCATATATTAATTTAAAATATCATAATAATTAAATAAATTCGTTAATAAATATATGAAAGAACGGTTTATATGTTGTTGTGTGAGTGTAAAACAAATTCAACATACGATTTTTCCTTTTAAAAATTACATTGGTTTTGAAATTTTGAAGATTTCTTTCTTTCTTGTTTTCCTACATAAAAAATCTCTTGTATCATTTAAGAGTTAAAATTCAAAAATAAAGATTTGACATTGGATAAAAATCGGCATGAAATTATCAAATAAACTTGTTATTAATTAGGATCCATTCATTTACGTAAGAAAAATAAAATAAAAAATTAATTTGACTTGATAAAAAGAATCAAATCCAGACTGATACTTTTTTACAGTATTGTGGTAAACCATTATATTCTACTACTAAAAAGAATCAAATTCCATGTCTGGTTATTGACTCAATCATTAGAATAAATTATTAATACCGTCTCCGAATTATAAGGTGATTGCTTGTTTGATCCGTTGCATTATTACAATAAATCATTAATATTGTATCCTAATTGATCATTGCATTAGGAAAACATTTTTAATAGTTTATAGTAATATGGATCACTGCATCTCGCTCTAATACAAATAAAATTAATGTGATTTTTTTTAAATATAAAATTTGGATGATGTGATAGAATATATATTTTATATGATTAACTAATCGATTAAATTAATGTATCTTACATATTATTAGAATAAATATTAATTAAGTCTCTTAGTAATAATAAGGTTATTGCTGATTTAAGCCATTGCATTTAATATCAAATGTCTAATATGATTTTGTTGACTTCTTTTAGTCAGGATACTTGTTAGAATAATATTAAAGTTTCAGGTTGTTGAAAATTTTAAGGAGGAAAAACATGATTTGGTTATTTAAGAAAAAAAATGGAAGAATACGAGAATAAATTATGTATTTGTTTCAGGTTCATGGCGAGATAACCTGAAGACTATGTAGATCTGTTCCAGGTTCATGGCGAGACAAGCTGAAGACTAGGGCGTAAATATCTAGGGTTAGGGTGTGGAGAAAAAGTGAGACAATAGTTGATAATTCATCCATAAGTATTGCGAGAGCATTTTAAAAACACAAAATATGATTAAAAGTGATTTGGGTAGAAAAACAATAAGTTGTTATTTACGGTCTAACTCAGGAAGAGTTAACTATAGTAGTCTTAAGTACTTTGCACTGTAAACAAGTGTACTTAAAAGACTGACTTGTGAATAAAACTAGTATTGTTTTTAATATCTGGTTTCCTTATTCATAATATCTATCAAAGTTGTCTTCATATTTTCTTTAATTGGTATTAGAGTAGATCACCAAATATTAGAGCAAATCTAACCATTGGTGTGAGATCCTAGAAAACAACATGGAAAGACCAAGAGATTTATACTCTTTTAGAAGATTAATTATGTTGTATGCTTCAAATTATGGATATTATAAAGTGAAGATGTGGGCTAGTATCAGAGGTATCGATGAAGATGCATGGAGTGTAGTAAAATGGCTGGAATCCACCAACAGTAATAGATGAAATTGGAAATATCAAGGAGAAGCCTTCAGATTAATGGACACCAACTGAAAAAAAAATCGACTTTTAATACGAAAGTACTTATTGCTATTTTTTCGTTTGTAGATATCAATGAATTCAAGCAAATTCTAGGATGTGAATTTGCAAAGGATGCTTGGATACGTTGGAAACTATTCCTGAAGGCACATCAAATATTAAGATAACTCGTATTGATATTTTGGATTATCAATTCAAAAAATTTCAAGTGGGAGAATATAAGAGTGTCAAAGAGTTTAGCAGCATAATGAATGCAATTGCTAATGAAATAAGTGTACTTGGTTAAGCATTCAATGACAAGAAGCTAGTAAAAAATAACTTAGGTGTTTGCCCAAAAAATTTCATGCTAAGAAGGCAGCTATGAATATGTCATTGAATACCGACACAACAAGTTCTAAGAAAATTGTTGGAATTTTGACAGCATATAAATTGGAGCTTCAACTTGAATAAGGATATACATGAAAAGATGGAAATAAAGGAGTAGTTTTTCAAGTTACTAATGAAAGTTCAAGATTGAAATAATCTTAAAGAAAATATAGTATTGTTGACCAGAAAATTTGAAAAATTTATGAAAAAACACTTAGAATTCAAGCGTTTAAACAATGAGGATTAAAGGAATAAGAAGGAAGGAAAGTCTGGGTTTCAATGCCATGTATACAAAAGAATTTGGACACTTCAAATTTGAATGTCCAAACATTTCAAAAAGAGAAAGTATGTTTTGAAGAATTTGTGAGAAACATAGTGTTAAAATTGCAAGTGTTTTGGTCACACAAAAATGAATGTAGATGTTCAAATATGAATAAAGGAAAATCACTAATCACCTATAGTGAATCTAGTTATGATTCTCAATGTAGTGGTGAAGAAGATATGACAGAGTTTTTTTGTTTTTATTGGTATAATTGAGGAGAGTAAATTTGAAGCTAAAACTATTGAATAAGGTGAAAATGAAGAAGATGAAGTAGAAGTGGAAACTATCTACAACGAATGACCGAATATGAGTAAACTCAACACAGAACTGGTCAAGTCAAATGAGAAATTATTTAATAAAAGATATTTGATTGGTACAGTGAAAAATATAGTTTATTTACAAATAACTTATTTACGAGTTTTATGCAAATCTATGTTCAAATATAGATAGAATTGGTTCAAAAACATTTGAATAGGTGTATGTACGAGGGAAGATCATTAAGTTCAACGCTGAAGTGATAAACAACATGTTGGGAACACCACATTTGGAAACACTGAGAATCGAAAAATTGGAAATTAACCTGGATATGGATCATGCCACTCAAGAGTTATCTAGAAAGGAAGTAATGACATGGCCTGGTTAAATTTTAAATGCCAAGCTTAACTTGGAATATGCTCTGCTCAATAAACTTTACTGAACAAATTGGATTCCAAACAAGAAGACATATGAAATTCGTCATGATATTGCAGTTTTGTTGTATTGTGTCCAAATGGAATCTCAGTTAACTTTGGGAGATTTTTTTTGGACCAGATTATCTGTTTTGAACTGTCTAATGCCAAGAAGTTCATTTTACCATTTTTATGTCAGATTCAAAATATTATATTGCAACAAGTTCCAGACATTATCAAACATGAAGAAAGAAAGGAAAAAAATTTCTTCATATATCATTTTTTAGAAACGATATGTAGACAAGTTGCTAGCAACTGAAGAGGACAGATAGAATGAAAATGATGTTACATAGAAATATCATCAAGTTGGAGAAGCGACTAGCAGGAGTAGTTTCAGAATTTCAGTTAATTCAGAAAGAGCTAAAAGCGTTAACAAAATTGACTCAGAGTAAATAAGAGTAACACTGAGTTATCTTTATTTTATTTCAGTCTGAATAAAGAATTAATGTTTTTTTTTTAATTTCTTATCACACAAACATGATGAGATAAAGGGAGTACAAGTGCAAGCAAAGCTGGGGAAAGAGGTCGCAATGAGAGATTTTATTTTTAAGTGCACTTAATGTATTGGATGAAAGTTTCAAACACTTGCTTTGTGTTATTTGTGGACATGGTTGTGAAACTTGTTGTTTTATGTTTGTTTTATCAATCTTTGATATTTTTAAAGGTTTTGTGTGTGATAAGAACTCAAAGGAGAATATTGTTGACGCCTTTTAATAAGAATATTTGTTAAGATAATATTAAAGTTTCACGTTGTTGAGGATTTCAAGGAGTAGAACTTAACTTAGTCATTTAAGAATGAGAACTGGAAGAGTACGAGAAAAAAGAAAGTGTTTGTTCCAAGTTCATGGCGAGACAAGTTGAAGATTTTGTGAATTTGTTCCTGATTTTGAGCAAAGTTCTGGTATGAAAATACATCTTAAAAAAGCGTACAAATCTAGGGTTAAGGTGTGGAGAAAAGTGAGACAATAGTCGATAATACATCAATGAGTAATTGCGATAGCACTTTAGAAATACAAAATACGATTAAGAGTGATTTGGGTAGAAAAGTAATAAATTGTTATTTACATTCTAACTTATAGAAATTAAATGTGATAGTGTTAAATACTTTGTACTGAAAAACAAATATATTTAAAAAACTGATCCCACAATAAAAATGATATTGTTTTTAATATCTATTAAAAAAAATTTTCTATTTTTTTTTTCAGATTTTTCAGAGTTTGTATATTTGTTTAAATTTACATCTTTCGAATAGAAATATATTTTATGTGAAATTATGTTTTTTTAGTAAAGTTATGGATTAGTTTGGTAATACAAAAAATTATTACTTGTATTGATTTTTAAATGCAATTTAAACTGAACTTTTATTATTTATAAAATAAATTTAGTGTAATTATTAAACTAAACTATGCATGGATTTAAAGTTAATACCGAAACAGAAACACAAGCTATGTGTGCGTTGACCCGTAAAACTAGTTGTGTCAGTCTTTGTTAAGTCAACGTCCTGCTTTGTGCTTGCAAGCTAATCCAATTATATTATTTAATTAACATTTTATATAAATTAAACTCACAGATGTGTGTATATATCATGATGAGATGTATATATATGTGAAGTCTGAATTGTATGTGCATATACTGGAAGCTAAAACATTTAATTAATATCATTAAAATGTTTAAACATGAAATGATATTAAATAGACAATTAATGTAGTATTTAAATGGATTTGCAAAATATATATATAATTAAAAAATGGGTTTTGGAGTTTGGGATAATTGGATGCTGAGTATCGGGTGTTTCATACAATTCACACGTTCACAAAATAATGATAATAAATATAATTTTAATCATTTTTAATTATCCGAGATTTATAAGATAAAATTCACAAAATAAATTATCAAATGTTGAATTTTCGAAGATTATTGAATCCTCAAGATTAAAGCGTGCGGACATTACAAATTATAAGTCTCAATCATTAATAATTCGGTATTTTTATTCATTTTTATTTAGAAACGCATATATTTATATAGTCCGACTACTCGATTGTAAAGTGATGTATGTATATATGAGATTTATTTTGGTGGCATTGACCAAATTAAGAAAACTTTATTGAGAGAGAATTCAACAAGGCATTACATATGGAAACGTGCAAGTAATTCATTGGCAAAATTTTAAAATATTTTAGTTTGTTGTAAAATATCTCAAATATTAGAAATTTTAAATAATATATAAATTAAAATTTTCACCAAAGTCGTTTTCAGATTTTTTTTCTATATAACATAAAAGAGATGACATAAAATATATATATATATATATATTGTTTCTTACGTAAATCGATTAATTTAAGAAAATCAAATTGATATTCCTTTTAACATAAATTTTAATGTATCAATTATTTGACCATTTCGATAAATAAAAGATTTTGCAATATATAAAACGAAAAGATTTCAGCTTCTTATAGATTTTTTATAATTTGGAAAATATATACCAGAAAATCTGTCAACTTTTTTCCCAACTGCTTGTATGAGTATAACTTTTGTCTTTTTTTGTTTTCAGAATTATTTCTATTTTTTTAATAAAGGAATAAAAAATTGGAAGTAACAAAGTGAAACATACAAGTCCAAGTACATCCAGATCCTATAAACTATAAATAGATTCACAGAATCCAGCTGTATTTCACATGACAGAATCCTCTCCTTAAATGGCTACTCTTAACTTTAATTTTATTTTCATTGTGCCCTCAATTTATCCTTAATCCCATTTTTATCCCCATAAACTTTTTACTTTTCACCCCTATAATTTTTAGAATGTCAAATCATTTTCACCTTTTAAAAAAACGATAAAAAAATATCAATTTGTATTAAATCGATAAAAATTTAGTAGTGTGCTCCTACAACCTAATCCATCTGTCTTTGCTATCAAAATAATCCAAATTTAAAATGTCTATATAATCATAATTATATAATGTACCGAATATAGTAGTTTTTTTTTTACAAAGTTCATTTAGAACAAAATTGGATGTAAATATGCAGATGATACTCCTATAAAAGAACAAAATTATACCACACATTTTTGTATCAAAAAGTTATTTTGATATGTTTCTCTATTGTAAAACAACATGTTTGTAATGTGACTGCTAACTTCCTTTTGTTTGATTTTGTTAAAATGAAATTATCTTTTTATATTGTTATTCTAACTTGAATTGGATACTAAACTAATATAGATTAAAAAGTCATTTTAAACTTTTTTTGTATTGATAAGACTCTATATATATATATATATAATATTTGATAAACTATAAAACCTAATAAACATGTATTGGATGTGAACACATTTATGTTTTTTTTTCTGAAAAAAAGTTGTTTTCAGACTTTAGTGTCTTTTACGTTTGTTTTTTGTCCTAATATATAATAATAAGTCAATAATAATTGAGTCCACAAAACGTGGAATCCTTTGATATAATCCAATTTAGGTTACACATATAAATCGGTTAGAAAAAACCAAAAAGGCAGCTGAAATGTTATGTGGCCAAAACTGTAAATAATTAAAAGTTCAGCGAATAAAATTGAAAATTAGAAAAGTAATGACTTGTAATCCAAGCATATAATAAAGTCAAGAAGAGAGTGTATTTTGCTTTCATAGTCCCTCTGCCATTCTTCTTCTCTCCTGTCGAACAGGGTTTGTGTCTGAATCCTATTTGGTCTGACCGACCGGTCATTGCTCTGTGTCCCATGATTCATCTGACTGACCGCTCATTGCTTGATATTGATAGAAATCCGGACATGGATACGCAAGATGGGACTGTAGATATTGCTGGAGCTCCGGCGAACAAGGGCAAAACTGGCAACTGGAAAGCTTGTGGATTCATTCTGGGTACCTGAAAAATTCTTTTTTTTTTTTTTTTCTTTTTTGGATGATTTATAAGTAGTTTTTCTGGGGATAGGAAATGAATGCTGTGAGAGACTGGCATACGATGATTTATGTAGTTTTTCTGGGGATAGGAAATGAATGCTGTGAGAGACTGGCATACTATGGGATGAGTACGAACCTGGTGAATTATCTGGAGAAGCGTGTGAGCCAAGGCAATGCCACAGCGGCCAACAATGTCACCAATTGGTCAGGCACTTGTTACATCACTCCTTTGATTGGTGCCTTTCTTGCTGATGCTTATCTTGGTCGCTTTTGGACCATTTCCATCTTTGTTTTCATCTATGTCTCTGTGAGTTCTTCTTCTCTTCCAACCTTTCCTTTTTTGGACATTTCTGACACATTCTGAGCAGTCCACTTTCTGTTCTGTTGCAGGGTATGACCCTTCTGACATTATCAGCTTCACTTCCTGGACTCAGGCCATCTGACTGCACCGCTGACACTTGTCACCCGACCACGTCCCAGGTCGCTGTCTGCTTTCTGGCGCTTTATCTGATAGCTCTAGGGACAGGTGGCATAAAGCCATGCGTCTCATCCTTTGGCGCCGACCAGTTTGACGATAACGACGAGGCCGAGAAGAAGAAGAAAAGCTCTTTCTTCAACTGGTTTTACTTCTCCATAAACGTGGGAGCACTCATGGCTGCCACCGTTCTTGTGTGGATTCAAATGAACGTCGGGTGGGGATGGGGTTTTGGTATTCCTGCGGTGGCAATGGCCATTGCTGTTATCTTTTTCTTTGCTGGAAGTCGTTTTTACAGGCTGCAGAGGCCTGGAGGCAGTCCTTTTACACGTATATTTCAAGTCATAGTGGCTGCATTTCGAAAGATGAGTGTTAGGGTTCCAGAGGACAAGTCTCTGCTCTATGAAACCGCAGACGAAGAGAGCAATATCAAAGGCAGCCGGAAGCTTGCCTACACAGACAGACTACAGTAAGAAGAAAAGGGTCCTTTCCATCTCTATATATCTATCTTCTGATTCGACACTAATGATATTTTCTCAGGTTCTTGGACAAGGCTGCAGTGGAGACTCCATCCGATGGCATCAAGGACGGCCAAATAAACGCATGGAGACTGTGCACAGTCACACAAGTGGAAGAACTCAAGTCCATACTTACACTTCTCCCTGTATGGGCCTGTGGAATAGTCTTTGCGACAGTCTATAGCCAAATGAGCACAATGTTTGTGTTACAAGGCAACACGATGGACCAACACATGGGTGACCACTTTGAGATCCCTTCTGCGTCCCTCTCCTTGTTTGACACTCTCAGCGTCCTCTTCTGGACACCCGTCTATGATCAGGTCATCGTCCCCTTTGCCAGAAAGTACACAGGCCACGAACGAGGCTTCACTCAGCTTCAGCGGATGGGCATTGGCCTCGTGATCTCCATCTTCGCCATGATCACCGCAGGGATCCTCGAGGTCATTAGGCTCGACTATGTCAAAACCCACAACGCATATGATGAGAAACAGATCCCAATGTCCATTTTCTGGCAGATTCCACAGTACTTCCTTGTCGGGTGTGCAGAAGTTTTCACCTTTATCGGTCAGCTGGAGTTTTTCTACGATCAAGCGCCGGATGCAATGAGAAGTCTATGCGCAGCACTCTCGCTGACCACCGTAGCGCTGGGGAATTACCTGAGCACGGTTCTTGTAACGGTCATCACGAAGATAACGAGAAAGAAGGGTAAAGCAGGATGGATCCCCGATGATAACTTAAACCATGGCCATCTCGATTACTTCTTCTGCCTGCTTGCTGTTCTCAGTTTCCTTAACTTTTTGGTCTATCTTTGGATCGCCAAGCGCTACACGTACAAGAAAGCTCTTGGTCGCCCTCATTGACCCTCTGCCTGCCTCATCTACTTGCTTGTAATATATAAGAATTACATTGAATATATATATATATATATATATATAATGCATATTTGCATTCTGTAAGGAACAAGCAGAGACCATCTATACATCTGAACCTCTTTTCTTCATTACAATGCCTTGAAGAATGGCATCAGTTCCGAAAGTGCCAGAGAAGTGGTGAGGATCGACTGGTCCCGGAAGATGGAAGGAGATGGAGAAGTGGCCAGGAGGGGGGAGATTCTGTGTCTGCATCTGGAACACCTGAGAAAACCGAAAGACTCGTGTTTGGCCAGTAGTTGTCACTCCTCTCAACAACACCTTCCCCATCTCTTCAATTTCACAACTGAACTCACCTGCGTTTACACACACTTCCCCTTATGCTTTATCCATCAAAGGTAAAGACAATAAGGCCACAGAGATAAAGAGGCTTACTTTCGTCTCGTTTGACTCCTGGAAGTGATACACGGAAGAGGTAAGCATCCTCGCATTCACCAATGTCAATCACTCCCAATCCCACCTCACCACCATTGCTTTCAGTTCCTCCATCAATGTCATTGTCAGTCTCCAAATTCATGTCCACAAGAAAGCTATCTAAGCATGTAAGGCGCTTAAATCGCTCAATCTCATCTCCTTTCAAATAAGAAACATCTGGGTCGTTGATGAACGCGATGCTCTTGATCACGATATACCTATTCCCTATCCGGCTTTGAGGATGCAACGTGGGAGGAAACAGATCCTTGAAGAGAGGGGCGTCCTTCTTGCGTTGGCCACGAAAATACTCACGCAAGAAGCGAGACGTTGCTACGAGAGACGGATCAGCCTTCCTTAGAAGATAACGGTATATGGTTTCGAGGTGGTGGCGCTTCAGATATGAGGCAGTGAGGTCCTGAGAAGTGTAGGGTGGGAGATTCTCTGCTTGTCTTTGGAAGGCTGACTTGGGATGATGATCCTTTGTGGTCTTGAGATCAGGACGGAAGTAAGTTCCGATGATGAAGTGTAACAGAAAAGCCTTGTCCTCTTCTGTCGGAACAAATGTGGGCTTGTCGGCCATCAACTCTGTGCTTCCAACCCTGAAATGGGTCACATGCATCAGGATCAACATGTGATGATTTGGGATGTCATCAGGAACAAAATTAGTACAATTATTCTTCACAATTTACAAAAACAAACCCAAATCGGTGAATAAGAGATTACCAGAAACGTAAATGGGGATCGATTCTATTGGATTTGCCTGTCTTCTGTGTTGCCCTACCTTTTCCTGCCCGGAGGAAGGAAGGAAGCGATGGGGGCGAGAGAAGAAGATCATCATTAGAGAGGAAGGGCAAAAAAGGTAATTCAGTATCCCATTCATGACAAACGTGTCCCATTCTCATTGGGTCACGTGTACAGTGAGTCAGAAGATGGATTTTATATATATATATATATGAGTCTCAAAATTCATATATATATATATATATACTTGTCATGTACTTGTCAATGTGGGACAACTTATCATATAACACTCCTCTCATATTTAAATTCGGTTCTGGAGCATGGACATCGCAATCGAAAGCCCAATATCGATATATTCAAATCGGGATGAACCAGACTCTAATATCATGTCAAAATATGGATTGAACCTAACTAGTACTAAATCTCAGCTTAAGAGTTTAGGGTTACATAGTATCATATATGAGTTCCAAAGTTAATGTCATAACACGTTTGCCAATTGATTCGAGCTTGCAATATATGTTGTTTTGATTATGCCATCTTGGAATTTGATCTTGGATTAAATGGTAATCTACCTTATTATGTATAGTCTGTTCATGGAAAACGGAATTGATTTACAATAAACTTAAAGAATTAGATACATCATGTGAGTTGATCATATCTCAAATTTAGTACAATTATTTTGTAAGTAAAAGCTTTGAGTTGTAATCGAATTAACTCCCTTTGAAACATGTATCCGACAAGGCTCGTGTTGGTTTTCAAGCCTTTTTGTGTACATGAGTATCCAACGAAGATACACTTGATGTTTTTGACTCGAGTTTGCTTTGTAATGCTTCATTTAGAAATATGCCCAAATATTTTAAGGTATTTGAGATTGGGTTTGGTTTTATTTCTTACCTCATAGGGAGTGATATCATTTAAGCATTTTTCGAAAACATATTAATGACATGACATGCTATTACGATGACTTCTCCCCATAATTGGATGGATACGTGTTGATAGAACATGATAGTGTGTGCAATTTTCATAAAATACATATTATTGTGTTTGATAATTCCATTTTGTTGTATAGTATATGGACACGAGGTTTAGTACACGATGTTTTAGGCCTTCAATAACTTTTAGAACTGAAGGCTTGTGTACTCTCATATATTGTCTACCCTAAGACACCTTATTCTAGCAAGGATTATGTTGCAATATAATAACAAAACTTTCTAAATGTATCAAATACATCACTTTTCGGTGTTAACAAGTACATTCATGTGCATTTTTACTTTTCATCCTTTTGACTGAATTGAATCAAAACAACGTTCATTATTTGTATTAGATTTATGATATACAATCCTATTGTCTTTTTCTAATATGCAACCCTCTCATGTTTCATGATTATATATTTGACATTAGGTAAAATAACTTACAATGCTTTATAATGTAGATGTCCTAATGTACCATGTCATATTTGAGAATTCATATTAATATTAATGCCTAAACAAATATACGAATAAAAAATATTATTAAAATGTTCTAAAACATAAAGCTCGTTCTAGAGCGATCCTTCTTCAATTGCCTTTTTCATCTCGATATATATAGAATCCAAAATATGTTATATTCGAAACAAATCACACAATTTAAATCTTGAACTAGTATCGTAACTGAGAATAAGTTTTTGAAAAATCTGGTACATATAGTGTCATATAACTTTTATTTGTAATCCTAAATTGGTATATTATTTTTGTTTACAACTGTTACGTTCCTTAAAAAAGGTTGCACATTCGTAATAAAATCCATGTGTTTATCATGTGGCTAGTAGTTCTATAATTGAATATAATATGATTATAATATTTAGAAAGTAGAGCGATTTACCCAGGTCAGGTTGTTTACTCATGCCACGATCGATGGGAAGCTTGATTTTGCCTTGGTTGCATAAGTGCATTCTTCAGTGGAGTGAGTTGTCTCACGAGTCCTTGTTTTCTTGAGATGGGGATTGAGTAGCCAACATTTCTCTTTAACGTGACCCCTCTTCTTGCCATGCTCGCACTAGACAAATTTGCACTTAGGTCTTAGATTGGCTTTATCGTATTGAGTCGTTTCCAGATGACCTCCGTGGAATAGGTATAATGATCCTTTCTCCTGAATTTGCATGCAAACTTTTTTGAATGGAGGAGTACGATTCCAGCTGAGGATATGGTTGATGACTCTAGTGTAAGCTTTGTCCAGAATTTGATATAGATCGAACACCTGATCTTTATTGTCTATATCATCAATCTCCTTTGGGACGAGTATTGAGAAGAAGAAGCTCACTATGCCCTTAACATAAATCTTTGAAGTTCCCAAGATGATGGTTCAATGGCTTGTCAAATTTTGTGAAAAGTGTTCAACGACTTTTTGATCTTAATGATGCAAGCAAGGTTGGAAGTATTCACTACAAGAAATATTGGATTCTACAAGAAAACTATTTCAAGACGTATTCGGGATTGATTTTATTCGTAAGTAATTAATCATCGGTAATTAATATATGTTTGGAATCTATCCTAAATTAGGGATGTAAAAACCGTCAAGATTTTTACATGGGAAAGTCCGCCAGGAAATTCGAACAGAAAAATATATTTGGAATTAAGGACGGAAAATTACATTTGAATCTAGCTGAATTTTTTTTAATAAAATTACATTCCTAAAATTTAAATTACGGATAGATTTTTTGATCGTTCGAAATTAAAAATAGATTTTTTGGTCGTTCCAAATTTTTTCAAAAAAATAAATACTATAAAATAAAAAAGAACAATTTTTTCTGAAAAAAATATGTTTGTATCTAAATTTCGCACGAATTTTTTTTTAAAAAAACAACATGATAAAAATCCGTGCAAAATTTCATCTTTAAATTAAAAAGTTTTACTAGTGAATTCAGAAATTTTTATATATATGCACTAAAAAATTTTAAAATCCATGTTTTCCCATATTGGATGGAGAATGAAGGGAGACAATTGATATGTTTTTGTTTCATGTTTATATTTGAAGATACATGGCGGCCAGTTCTTACGTACCTCTTCCTATAGATATGCACATAACAAAAACACTATTATGCCTAAGTGATACACTAAAAAAACATTAACGAGATAAGGAACTTGGTGAAGGCAAATATAAAAGCAAATAGTTCTAACATTTACGGCTAGTTATATATATATATTTACGTAAATCTCAACCTCGTGTTTTTCCAGAAACCCAACTCCGACATGAGTCTCTCTCCGGTTCTCGCTGGCTCCGATTTACAGCGCGTAAGAATCAGACGCCGCCGAGAGAGATTGCGTTTACATCTGCTTTGTCCCTCTTGGGTTCTTCATCTGAAACCCATACCACATTTTTGTCTTCCTATTGGTCGCCGAAGAATGGAGATGTCCTTAATCCTCTTGCTAACAACGAACATCTATATGTATAAGTCCAAATGCTCAAGATGGAGGCATCTCGGCTCAGCACGCGCGGGAAACATAACTTAGCTCGTGCGAGCTGAATCGTCTTCTTCCTCAAAACAGAAGATGCACACATGAGACTCAAAGAATCAGTTTCTTCCAAGAACAAGATTGCATTAATCTTTGTTCTTGGATCTTGGGTCTTGCAATCTTGAGTCTTGAGTCTTGCATTCTTGAGCTCATTCATCCCTATATAAAGATATTGTATCTCTTCAATTAAATTCATCCAAAATAATAAAAATTCACTCGTTTCTCTTAATTTAGTTCTCTCTCTCTTTCTCTAAGTCTTAGTTCAGATTTTCACATGCGAGTTTAAGATTAGTGGAGAGAGTTTCACATGGTATCAGAGCATTCATTCCGGTTGGGCATTCTACCATGAATTCCTCCGCGAATCTCTTTGCTAAACCCTCACGGGTCTTTATCGGTGATTACTGATCCTTCGATGACGAGGCAGCAATTGTAGAGCCTCTCACGATTGTCCATATTCGAAGAAACCACGATTACAATTTACTTTCAATTGTTAGTAAACTCGTTTCTCTTAATTTAGTTCTCTATCTCTTTCTCTAAACATCAGTTAAGATTAGTTTTTGAGATTCATACATTTCCCGCGACCCGACTCGATCCTTTGGATTTCTTGGATCGGGTCATACGGACATGACCTATACAAGTGACCTTCAGGGACGACGGTTCTTGAGTCTCCGTCTCTGGGGTGTTTCTTCGGCGAACGAATATATGGCTTGAACGAGATCGATCTCTACTTTTGCTGCCAATGTTGGTCCTGAAGAACCGCAGAGGCGGGTAATTCTGCATCCGACCCGGACTCGAAACGGGTCTCGAAGAAAACCTCATTTTTCTATTCACTGAAAAGACAAAATCTATCTCTATGGTCTATGGTCTCTCTCTATATGCTTTAGATCGAAGATTGCATTTACATTTGTTTATTTACATTCACACGGATGGATTTTGGAGAATAGACGGTCACGATCTTTCTATCATCTAAAAATCGACGGTTTTTGCTTGGCTTGATTTTATTATTGTTTGTTTTTTTCCCATCTTTTTTTTCCCTTTTCGTTTGAAGCTTGCTTATCATAAACTACCAACAAACAAACAAATAAATTAAACTCTTTTTGTTGTAAATTCAATGCATATACATTTGGATATTCTAAGCATTCATTGTCATTGTAGATTTTAGATAATAATTATAAATACATGTTAGATATTTTGATACTTGGATCTATTTATGTTTATGATATTCTAAAGTCGACCATATTTGACACAATTAAAGCAAAATAATGTAATAGCTTAAAATATTTTACATGAATAATGTAATAATGTTACATATTGGTTTATTTGGGTGAGAATTACTTTTGTTGTTTTGGACAATTTAGAAATAATTTAGGGAAGTGAGATATATTTTGACTAAACTAACAGGTTTATTTAAGTGAGAAGTATTTGTAACTGAACAAATTCAAACATATATAAATCGGTTTATTTTGTGTGATGGTGAATGATATCGCAGATTAAATTTTGTGTTGTTTTGAGATCCATATAAAATTTAAATTGGTATCAAAATAAAATAACGAAATCATTGTGCATCATCTAGATAAAATATATTGATTAAATAAATAATTTTTGCCACTTCAAATTTAATCAATTTACTTTTAAAAGTACATTTTATTTGATAAATTTCTTAAAAAATAGCACAATTACTATCTATGCATATATAGATTATGTATCCTACAGATGAAAACATAATCCATTAAATTATGATAATAAAAAAAAGTAAAAGAGAAAAATCTCGAGGAAATTGAAAAATGGACACATGGGTCACATAATGAAGCTGGCAAATAAGTCATAAGGCCTGGCATTTATAATTGAATCCTCAATTTCAAATCCCTTTCTAAGAGAAAAAAAAACAATTATCTCTCCATATGAACTAAAATAATAAATATATTTGAAGATTTTTGTGATTGTTTATGTGGTCCATATAAATATTATATATATATATATATAACGTATAAACATGTGGTCTTACAACATGTTTCAGTTAATGTGTTCCATCGCAACAACTGGTTGGTTAGAAAAGACAACCATCACAATAAATCTTAAACACACATAAACCTCACTTTACTTCATCACTTTCAATCTAATTCTTCTCCCATTTTTCATTTTTAAATTTTAAATTTAATTTTATAATTTTCAACACTAAATTTGATTATTCTAAAACGAAATTTATATTTCAAAATTCAATTCAACTACTATATCAAACTTTAACACCTAACTTTGATAAATTGATATTACAATTTAAATTTTATATTAACATAATAATGTGACAAGAGTATTAAATTCGTAAAAAAATATATTTTTTATTTCTAAATTTAGAAATTACGAATTAATAGGTGTACAATAAATTTATATTATTTTGTTGTTTAGTAATAGAGATTCTATGAATGAGTTTCCCTTGTCACAATAAAAATGCATCTTAGGTATGATCGTAGGATCTTCTGAGCAATTCGGTGTTAGATTTGGACCCACAAATGGAAGACCATATAAATTTTATGCATGAAGATTAGTTCAATAAATATGACATAAAGACATAGACCGACCAAAATATTTGAATAATAATAATAATAATAATAATAATAATAATAATAATAATAATAATTCATGAGGTGGTTGTATAATCTTTTCAATATTAAGAAAATAGAATCGTAAATATATATACATATATTTGGATTTTAGTATGCACATATGTAAGATATAAATGTATGTGTTATAAATATTATATATATATATATCATGATACATGGTACATATATAAGTTGTGTATTGAATTGTATGATTATATCGTCAATTTATAGATAAATTAATATGACTCTTCAATTTTAAAGAGATTAAAAGTCATAAGTTCAAATATGATCATTCAATACAAGTTTAAACATTCACAATTTTATATAATTATAATACTCCTTTTTGAATGTCTATCGATCGATTGTCTCGTTGAAAACATTATCATGAAATATCTATTGAGATAAAAACCATGATGAAAAAAAATAAAGCAATAAAAACTTCTCTCAATGTTGAAGTTGAGAGCGTCTTTCTGAATAGATCAGTTATATTTTCGTTTGATATAATGTAACAAACATCAACTTCTTTCTTATTCTCAAGCTCTTGGGTATATGAGAAAATTTTGGAGGGATATATTTCATTCTATCGCAGCTTTTGATGTATTCTTTCTTTGTTTGGTCGACACACGTTGTATTATCTTCATAAAATATTGTTGGATCAATGTTAGTCAATAATCCACATGTTTCTTGTATATGTCGAGTTATAGTCCTGAGCCACATACATTCTCTAGTTGCTTCATGAAGTGCAATGATTTCGACATGATTTGAAGATGTTGCAACTAATCTTTGCTTCCGAGAATGTCATGATATCGTCCTACCTCTAATTGTGAAACATATCCACTTTGTGATCTAGTTTTATGAGGAACTGATCAACTCATGTTTGAATCTCTAGGATAAAACAATCCTAAATCTATTGTTCCTTGTATATATCGAAAGATGGTTAATCACTATCCATTGACAATATGTAAGGGATAAACTATATCGTGATAAAAGATTAGTAGTAAATGATATATCACGACAAGTGCAATTTGTTAGATACAAAAGAGCTCATATCGCTCTTATATATGATATTTCTGGTCCAAATATCTCTTTATTATTTTCACAGGAACGAAATAGATCTTTTTCAACATTTAAAGATCTACTATATCATTAAAGTGTTTAATAGAATGGATTTACTTTATCCATGTTAAAGCATTTTAATACACACTTTGTTTAACTTGATTTATCATCATTATTATTATTATTATTATTATTATTATTATTATTATTATGCAGGTAGCATTTATCTCTCGGTAACCTATACCGACGGCAATTGGAAGTTCCCTAGGGCCCAAAAAGCGAATAATAAATAAGGTTTTGGATAATATAAGCGAATAAATATTATATTTTTATGTTAAACTTTATTCCTCTATGATTACATTTAATTTTTTAAAATATTCCTTTAAAATCCAACTAATTACCTAAAAGGTCAAAAAATAGCCAATAATGCTTCCATGAACATTACACAGAACCTTTTTTCCGAGTTTAAAATAAAAATATTACTAGATGTTACTTGTGTCGTGTTTCACATGTTTAAAAGAATTGATCCTTTAGTTTCTTTTATAGATTTGGATAGTTAAAATATGATTTCAATTTTGACCAAAAAAGTATCTACAGTCTGATAACATAAACAATATAATATCTACACGTCAAAATCACTTATTCTTTGACAAAAAGAGATCGAAAAAGTTACATTTTATATAAAGATTATAAATTTTACGAGTGAAATAGCAAAATTTTTACGTAACCTTTTCTAGATTTTACAAAAGACAAATCTAAAACTTATAGTTATAAAAAAATAAAATAAGAAATCAAAGTGAAATAAATATTGGGCGGTTGGTTAGCAAAGATAGGCCATAAACAAAGGCACGTGACTCTGGCGCGTCGACTTTAGCGCGTACCTCAAGCTGCCTCAACTCCTCTTACTTCATATTTTTCTCCCTTTTTCTATTTTATTACAATTAGCCTTACGCTTCTTAATCTACCTTTTTTCCCATCATCATCATCATCATCATCATCATCATCATCATAGTCATCATCATCATCATCATATATTTTTATTTGTGTATTTGATTTAGAATTTTAGTTAAATGGATTTACAATTTTATTTATGAAGTAATTTATAAATTTAAAATCTAATATATTTTGAATAAATATACAATTTAAATTTATAATAATATAGGGGTAGATTAATCATATCTATAAAATACATAAAATATATGAAAGAATCATCTTCTTTTTATTATAAAAAAAATGTATTGAATTATATGACAACAAAACAAAAAAAATTACATAATTACATATTAAACACTGCAAACCAAAATCTCATAATTGCATTAGATCTTATAATCGGATTGTAATAAAAAACTTTCTTTATCTAACCTTTAATCATATAATAGTATCAAAACGTCTGGTCGTTGTTAGTTATGAATTTTAACATTTTCAAACGACATTCGCTCAGAAAATTGTGACTTTCGTCATTATTGGGTGCAACACTCAACCAAGCAATATGATTGTTCGGACCGATTGTACTAATTCTGGTAAGTGACGCCAACTATATGTTTGATGTGGATAATTGTATTTATTGAAATTATTTAACTTATCTAACTTTTTCATTTACATATGTTTGACGTGGACGATTTTCTAAAACACATGAATAACAATAGTAATCCAAGGTTCAATGTAGGATCAATTATACTATTTTTGGCAAGTGACGCCAGAGATTACTCGTCGCCAATGGTGGTGTACCTTCATTGTACGCATTATATTTATATAAAAATGTAATTAATTATTTATAAAAAATAATTATTATATTAATTTGCTTTTATTTCATTTTTTAGAAGACCTATAGATGGCGTAAGAAGTAAATGTCGTGCATCTATACTGCGTGGATGCACGATATGCAATCACGGCTGTGATTAATGATGAACAATGTCAAGATGAATTACTACAAAAAGAAAGCCCAATCGAAATTGCAAAAAGAGGTTTTCAACCAACTCGTAAAATATTTAAAGTTGAAAGACTCAAGGCAAATAGCAAAACGGCTAAAAAATATCAATACATCGAGAAGATGGTCTGTGTCGCCATATATTAGGAGCAAAAACATTTTCGAAAAGGAAAATGAATTGGTAAATTTTTTTATTTATGTTTATATTTTAAAAGTTTATCTAATTAATATTAATTTTATATTGGAAATACAAAAGATGAAAAGAGAATCGTCTTGAGCTGGTTGTCGAGATACATACTATGAAAAATTCTGTCATCAAAGAAGATACCGATGAACCCGAGTTAGTCAACACTCGAGTAGAACGAATGGTGAAAGCTATGATAAAGAAGATCGCAATAATCACAAGCTGTCGGTTCATCTTCGAATGAAGTTAGTCTTTGAAATAAATAAAAAATATATTTACATGTAAACTTTTATCATTTTTACCATCAATTGTAATTAAAATAAATTGGTTTGCTAACCTTCAATTGTTTTATACATGCAGTATTCAGTCGTACATATAACGAACATTTGTACTAATTGGGTTCTCTATAAAAAGATATTATAGAGATGCAACGACGATAGCTCCCACGGTTTAGGAGACATATACAAAACAATGATGCATCGATCAACTCAAGAGTTCGCTTCGAGATTGTTTGGTGAAGATGTATCATATGGAGAGTATTGTAGAGGATACAATATCGAGACAAGAACCGGCGTTTAATTCGGACACAATACTTCTCGAGTCGGTCGATGAGATGGAGAAGAAGAAGATAGTGGCGGTTTTGATGATTTGTATGATATTTTATTTTTTTTTATTTTATTCGGTTATATATATTGTATTAAAATTTTATATATATTTAAATTAATATTTTAAGTTTAAAATTTAATATTTTTTCTAAAAAAATCTACATAATATGCACGTTGATGAACCATAATATCAACCGGCATCCATTTAAACATTTTTAAATTTTCCGCTCAAAGCTGTCAATGGTCATCCATTGATTATTCTCCACGACACTTTTCAAAAGATGATCGTGAATTCATTTGCAAATTACAATTGTGGTGTTTGTTACAGTTCGTCAATATGCTTGCAATGAATATATCTGAATGTCAAATTTTTCTTAGACCTGAGATCAACAAAGAAATTGACAAGTTATTTGCCATTCTTTGATTCTGAACACCCTTTGTTTTAGAGCATTTTTTGAAGAATAATGTGAGTGATCGTTTGCTTGTGTAATTGATGTTTAATCAAAATAGGATCTATCAATTCTTGGTGAGAGTTTGAGCTCTATGCTATCATATATCGCAATGATTGATATAGTCTTTGGATAAAACGGAATAATGATTAGATAAAATGAATTTTCTCAAGTTCATTCGATAGAAAGTTACGAAAGACATGAAACATAGTTGGTAATTTGTTGACATTTGACAGTCAAACCATACCTTAGGATTATCTGGAGCTGGAAAGACATAAGGAAATATTGAATTCTCTTTCACAACAGTTCGTATGAATAAATTATTTTTATTAATGATATCTAGTCGTTGAGGAGTGTTACTAGACTCCAACATCAATTAAACGATTAGTGAGACTAATCGCCTATCGATTTAGTGTTGAACTTATGTGGTCACACACTTACGAGTGTTTCAGCATTCACCAATGATTTTCGGACATTCAGTGTGGAAATCAATTGTGTTGTCCACTAGCATCGAAAACACAATTGATGAATATAATTGGTCCATTGAGAATGGTCGTCTCTGTGAGGATTTCATATATGATATACATAGCGAATTGCGTATAAAGACACATATATATATATATATATTATCGGGTAATCGACACTCGGATAAATGTTGAAAAGTAATGTACCTAAATGGAATTAACGGGTAATACAATGGTTTGTAGATAACCTCGTTATAAAGAAATTACTTGCACTTAAAGAGGTCAATTTTGTAAATAACATCAGTTTATGGGCTATTTTAGTATGGGCATAAAACATTGTGAGAAGAAGTCGATGATTTTTATTTTCTTATTCTCTCATTTAATGTTAACAAAAGACACTTCACCGGAAAAAGAAAGGCGAAGCGAGCAGAGAGAGAGAGAGAGAGAGAGAGAGAGAGAGAGAGAGAGAGAGAGAGAGAGAGGGGGGGGGGGAGAGAGTGGGTGAGGGAAGAGAAGAAAGAAACAAAAAGAGAGATCCATTCGCCTGATTCATATTTGCCTCTCCCTGTGAGTCTCTCTCTCTCTCTCCCTCTCTCTCCTTGCGAGTCTCTCTCTCTCTCTCTATCTCTCTCTCTATCTCTCCGGTAACTGAAGTGAAGCTGTAGAACGCAGTCTTTCTCTTTTTCAGGTGAAGAGCCTCAAACATGTCCGAGCTCTCTCAGCTTTTTTATTTCATTTGCATGATGATGTCTTTTGCTTTGCTCTGTTTTCCCTTTCAATGACAGTGATCATTCATGGGTTTGTTATATTCAAAATTAAAGTTGTATTTTTTAATTAAAAAACATCTTTTTTCTGCAGCAGAAGATGTAAATCTCTAATGGGTGTGGGTAATTTTTGTTTGTTTCTGCCCAAAAGTGCCAACTTTTTTGGTTGGTAGCTTGAAGATTCAGCCAAAGTTTGTCTTTTTTGAAATGGAAAGCAAGCATTTTTGTTTTACAATTTCTGTCTGGGAGTAAATCATTAATGGGTAATTGACAAAAATATCAAAGTGAATTTGGTGACTTAGCAAACAAAAGATTCCGTGGAATATATATATATAAATAAAAGGGATTATCTTAAGAGAGTTTGATCGAATGGCCTAATAAAGTGGAAGTTGAAGTATCTTTGAAGCTAATAATATATATTCTCTTTGCTCAATTTGCTTAAGCTTTCTATCTTTGGAGTTTTGTTGTATATTCCAATGAATACTCTTATAATATCCATTCCTCATTGCTTCTGTCTGTCCTCTGTCAGCTTCAGAAGAATTTGTCAGTCCAAACCCTAAAAGAATGCAGACAACCCCAAAGGCCAGGTAATTACGCAGAGCCGAATGATCTTTGTAGTATGCACAGCTTGATAATGGATGAATGGCAGGGCGGGATGGTCGGAGAAGAAGTCCCCGGCGGCAACTCCTAGAAGTGCACGGAGACTGAAGACGCCTCAACGGCAGAGCCCCAAAGCATTGCCTGAGGTACTCTTTGCCTTCAAATGAAATACTCCCAGAGTTATTATTATTAATAATAAATACGTATTCGTTTGAACAGAAGCGGATAAGTGAGCTTGAAGGGGAGCTGAGGAAGGCAAAGGAAGAGCTGAGTTGGTCGGAAGCCTTGAAGAGGGAAGCAGAGGCCGTAGCTGAAGAAAGGAAGCAACAGTTGATGGAGATGTCAGCCTCGGAAGATTCGAGAATCGATGAGCTCCGGAAGCTCTCTCAGGAGCGAGACAAGGTGTGGCAGTCTGAACTTGAAGCCATGCAGCGTCAGCATGCAATGGACTCTGCTGCTTTGGCTTCTGCCATGAACGACCTCCAGAAACTCAAAGCACAGCTGTCTGAATCTGACTCCGCTCCTCAAACCCTTGTCGAGAATCTTGCTAGGTATGAGATTAGCCAATTGAGAACGGCAGTAGAAGTAGCGGAAGCGAGGTACCATGAAGAATACATAGAGAGTACATTGCAGATACGAAGCGCATTCGAGCAAGTGGAGGTGGTGAAGTCGGAGTATTCACAGAGAGAAGTCAAAATGGAGGAGGAACTGAAGAGCTCCATGGCTGAATCCGAAGCGCTGCGAGAGAGACTGATGGAGAAGGAGATGGAAGTGCAGAGCATAAAGTCACAGAATGAGACTCTGAGGAGAGAAATGGAGACGAAGGCGGCCATGGATGAAGCCACAAGCACCCAATTGGAAAGACTTAAGGTTCAGTGTGAGCAATGGAGGAAAGCGGCTGAGGCGGCCGCTTCTATGCTGTCCGATGGGAAATCGGTGGAGAGCCCATTGACGAGAAACGTATATTTGGACGACACAGATGAAGAATTATCCCCGAAGAAGAAGAAGAATGGGAATATGTTGAGGAAGATTGGTGTGTTACTGAAGAAAGGGCAGAAGTGATGAACAACAAACAACGCCATTTTATGAGATCTTGTTTGAACTCTGTTGTTAAGTGCTTTTGTTCAAGGACCTAATTTCATATATTGACTCCATTTTATGACATCTTATATGTTTTTTTTTTTGGAATTTCGGTTATAGTACTATTGGTGATCGAATCTTTGGCGGAATTAACATCCGTTGAGACTTCTTCTAGCCGTACCTCAAAAGTATCCAAGTACAGTTGGAACATTCACGCATGTTTTCCAAAACCCTGCACTCTCTTTTGACATGTTTTCCCGGTATTCACACCATCTCACCGGCAAACCCTTTGATCAACACACAGATTGAGTATTTCCCTTTATGCTCAACCCAGCATCCTTGAAGTGCACCTCGAAACAACTCAATTGTTTCTTGTGTGTCCTCTAATGGTTTCTCTCATCACTACTCTTGAGAGCAATTGTTTCTTCTTCCTCTAACTATTCCTTCCTCTCGTCCTCTAACTGAAAACCGAGAGCAATTGTCATTTATTGTCAACTATTCAATCCTTTTATTGGTTAAGGTATCACTAATGAAACAACAACCTTTTTTCTGCAACTGAAGCAGCTTTAACTGCATCTCGCAGGTTTTTTAACACACAATGGGTGAAGCCAAAGTCAACTGCCATTGAGAACTGTTATTTCCGTTTCTGTTGAGCTGCATCTAACACCTTTCCAATTGCACATATCCCATAGGTGTCAATCTCATAGTCTATACCTAAAAGTTCTCCACTTAGACTTGAGATTCCTCCTACCGCATTCATTTGTCCCGATCTCATATCCGAGTTACATTATTTAGCCTTCACGATCAATTAATCCAATGCGCATTTGAACTAATTGAAAAAAGAATCAACACCGAAGATATCATAGTTCATCGCTCGCAATCCCTTACGCCACATAGCTACCTTGACTGCCACCTTTAAGACCATAAACTCGGTCTCAAAAATTTAGCTAACACTTCTTGCAATCCCGACTACCAACTGATTGGATTAAGATCAATTGTAATCACCACACTTGTGATTAACCGTCTTCTTCTCGGATCCACAGTGAAATCAGAATCACAACTAGTGATTCTTAATCCATGAACCTTCATGAACAATAAATCAGCGTTGGTGCACATCGGATGTATCTCAAAACCAATTCATTTTCCCGCCAATAACCACTGCTTGGCTTGCTAATATACTTGCTGCTTTTCCCCAAGCAACCTTGCCAACTTCAACCTTGCTCCAATTCTGGCGTACATTAAGCTACCAACAAAACTTGAGTATGAAACTTTCAAGTACGCCCCTTGTCCCTTCTCAATTGTATCTCAATAGCCAAACCATGAAACCCTCAACTCTCATAGACTATCCTAAGAAAATGTATTCCTTAACTCTTGATTTCGTTTCTCCATCATCTGTGTGGACTTTAGTAACACACATAACTTTTTTGAGGCGACTGTATGATGGAATATCTCTCGCACCTCTCAACAATAACATCATACCCAATTGTATGTACCAAATTCTTTGTAGTGGTTGTTACACTAGATCCAAATACCTTGGGCATCACTGGTTCTCTGAACATTATCCTCTTTTTCGTCATTAATGTCTTGTCCATCAGCTCTTCAATTTCAAAGTTGATCCTATGAGTTTCCTCATAGACATAATCCACACCAAACTTATATCTTTTTGTCTTAAAAGCATTAACTTTAGGATATTATTAATTTCATAAATTATATTTTTTAGACAACACTTAAAAATTCAAAGAGTTAAAATATGATTTAGTAATTTTGTTTGTGTATGTATTTGATTAATTGGATAAATTTGTATATTTTTAGACAAAATGTAAAAATTCAAAATTTTTAGATTCAAAGTAATAATTTATGTTTTATAGGCAAAAATTAAAAATTTTGGTATTTTCTACACTATATTCCTAAAGTTAGTATTTTTAAGGCAAAAAAAAAATAAGTTTGAGTTTTTTTAGGTTAAAAATAATAATTCATATTTTATAGACTAAAATAAAATAGTTTGATATTTTTTATACTATATTCCCTTCTTTTTCTAATCAATAGAAACAATATTCATTGAGTTGCAAATTGAAGAAACCTTCAAACTTATAGAACTTGCCTTTTATACTATTAATCAAAGGCTTGATCATGTGTAATCGGATTACAATACACATTTTTATTATAAAATTAACCTATATTAGACTACTATAAAATATAAATCATATAGTACCATAGATTATGAAGAACTCAAACTATAAATTCCTCAAAAACTATTGCCATAATTGAATTATAGTGTGAAGTATGATATGATTTTATAAAATAAAATAAACTATAGTTACTTTATTTTGGGGTAATGCATATAGGTTTCAAGAATTGTTTAGTGCAGATAAATTTATTTGTATGGATGTCGTAAATATGTTAATCTATTCTAATTGGGGGAATCCAATCTATTTTATATATCTAGATTTTCTTAAAATCTAGATCTCTATTCAAACATTCAATCATCAATATCTCTATAAATTGATATCATAATTTTTAAATCATCCTAAATTAATTCTGAATATGATTAATCAAGTTAATTTAATGCATGTGATCAAGATTCATTTGATTTCTATATCAAAATTCATCAATGAGATACTCAATCACGTTATAAGAAAAAAAAAGAATTCGAAATATGTATCAAACAAAATACAAACCAAAAATGAATTTGAGTTTTTAAAATGTTAACGAAATTTGTGTACGCAAATCGCTAAACCTATAACATGATTTCTACTTGAATTTACATATTTTAAAAATTAAGATAGAGATTAGAATGGTTTAGTGGATATCCCAAGTATCACCGTAGACGTCAATGGATTAGGTATACCCAAAGCATTAAAATAAATGGATTTTATAATATAATTGGATTGGGTTCAACCCGATCCATTTAATAATGGTGATACAGGTCGGTTAAACGGATTTATTCATATAATTAACATTTTGTAAATATATTTTTATCATTTAACATTTAAGATATATATTTATATATATTAGATATTATAATCAATGTTTCAATATTCAAAACAAAAATTTCACCCAATTTTAACTCGTTTTCATCCAATTTCACCGAATTTTAACCCGATTTCACTCAATTTTACCGAATTTTAACTCGCTATATTTCATCTAATTTTGACTTGATTTCACTCAATTTTAACCAAATTTCACCAAATTTTAACTCGATTTTACCCAATTTAACCCGATTTCACTCAATTTTAACTCTATTTCACCAAATATCACCGAATTTCAGCCCGATTTCATTCAATGTCATTGAATTTCAACTCAGTAAAATTGGGTGAAACTGAGTTAAAATTGGGTGAAATTGAGTCAAAATTGGATGAAATTGGGTTGAAATTCGGTGAAATAGGATGAAATCGAGTTAAAATTGGGTGAATTCAGTGAAATTGGGCAAAATTGGATTGAAACTCGGTGAAATGGAGTTAAAATGAGATGAAATTGGGTGACATTTAGTGAAATGAAGTTAAAATTTGGTGAAATCGGGTTGAAATTCGGTGAAATTGGATGAAATCGAGTTAAAATTTGGTGAAATCGGGTTAAAATTCGGTGAAATCGAGCTAAAATTGGGTGAAATCGGGTTAAAATTGGGTGAAATCGGGTTAAAATTGGATGAAAGCGGGTTGAATTTCGGTGTAATCGAGTTAAAATTGGATGAAATTGGATTGAGATTCAGTGAAATTGCGTTACAATTAGTTAAAATGAGGTAAAATCGAGTTAAATTTGAGTGAAATCGGGTTGAAATTATGTGAAATCGAGTTGAAATTCGAGGAAATTGAGTGAAATCAAGTTAAAATTGGGTGAAACCGGATTAAAATTGAGTGAAATTGATTTGAAATTCAGTGAAATTAGGTGAAATCGGGTTAAAATCAGTAACACTCTTCGTTTTCTTTGTTAACCTAGATCATTAACTTTGGATCAAATCCACATATTGCATCTTCATTTATTTTTGCTTGCACGAACACTTGAGAAGTTAAAATGGTAACGGTCATAAGAACCAACCTAATTTTTGCTCAAGGCCATTAAAACAACAACAACTACCATGTGTTATTCAATTATCCAATTAGAATGCAACACGTGGCAGACATGTAAGCACTATTTAAAAACTACGATCGTCTCCAGAATTGATCAGTAGAGAAGAATACGGCGAAGCCATGTCTTCATCTTCCTTCATCGACTCTGCGCCTTCGTCTGATGGTCTTGAGAACGAAGACAAAGAAGAACAAGTACTGGAGAATGCAGAACCCTTGTATGATAATTTTGATAAATATGTTATGAGGAAGATGGTGAGGTGAATCACCTTCAGAAAAACATCACCTTCAGAAATGGTGAGGTGAATCACCTTCAGAAATGGTCGGACGATTACAAAGATTCAAAATGAGACATGGCGTGTTGGGTAGTTTCGTGACAATTTTCGGAGGATGAGTCAAAATTGTGGATAGCACTTCGTACTATGAGCAAAGGTTCCACATGCTTTACACTTGTGGATAACACTTCGTACTTAATGGATTGTGGTGTCCTCGAGGATTTGGTTTGGGATTTGCGCCAACGTTGTTAGCGGTCTCATTAGCCTTGATGATATTCACAATAGGTTTATACTCTTTTGGAAGACCATCAATAATTGATTCAACAATATCTTCATGATCGAGAGGCTTACCTAGGAGAGCACGGTCATCGTCACACGTGGTGAAATAGCAGATGAATTCATCAGTGGATTGTATGCATTTGGTGCTTTGTTTGATTTGTTCCTTCAATTAAAAGATATAACCACGAGATGCTTTGTCATAAGTGTTGGCAAGAGTGTGACATGCTTCCTGAACCGAGGATGAACATATGACCAAAGATTGGAGAGTGTTGAAGAGAAAGTGGTTAAACCCTTGTTCTTCTGATGTGCCATAATAGGGAAAATAATATTCTTTGTTATTCTTTAAGTGATTACGAAGAAACTTGTACATAATTTATTTTTAGCTTTGTTAATGCAATAAAAATAGGGTCGTAGGGTGTATTTGTTAATTCAGATGGTTGAGATATTCAAAGAGCAGAAATTCAAATGAGGAGATATTGAAGGAAGTCAATGAGAAGATCAAGGAGAAGAAGATGGAGTCAAGGTTGGATCCGGCGGAGTCAATGCTGAAGAAAGATCAGCAAGATGGTGCAGATGGAAAACCGGGAGGTTGGCTGTGCCTTGTGGAAGATAGATAAGTTAACCTGACGAGAAAAAAAAAAGGTTAACGGATCTGGGAGATATTTGAGAAGTACACAAAACAGAGAGAAAAAGTTTCTGAGGTTTTAAGTGTACTTAGATAGATATTGTACTGAGTGGAGATAAACAGTAGATGATTTATTTACGTCTAATTCAGGGCGAATTATCCATGGAGATCTTTGGTGTATTGTAAAAGTTATTAAATGTACTTAAAGATTGACGAGTAAATAAACGAGTACTGTTTTATAAATTTGGTCTTTAAAATTTGATTATCTGCAAAGTTTTCTTCTACTAGTCTTTCAAGCTTAATTGTATATTCTTTAATATAGCTTAGTCATCTTAGGTGTTAGATTGTAATTAATTGAATTAGTTTTTAGTTATGATATCGAATAGCATTTAATGTTCAACAAAAATATATAAAACATCATCAGTCACACAAAACGAAAATCATTTATTCTTATTATAATTATTATTGTTGCAAAATTAATTTACTATAACGAGAAATAAAAACAAAGAAAGAGAAAAGAGTACAACAAGAGGCCTCTCGGGACAGAGCATAACGAAGCTGTCTTCATCAAAGCCATGATTTAGTGATCACAGTGCAACTCATGAGACTTGAAGACAGCCTCAGGGTTTTCAAACAACGAATCAAGAATCATTCCATCCATCTCTTTCGTTGAGTTTTAAGACATTCTTTCAGACAGCGATCATTTGTTGTCTTTAAGCAGAGAAAACTCCGCCGCCGCCAATGGCGTTCAGCGGTTGCAGTCCCATGTCTGTAACGTTTTGTTCTGATACACAAACAACAGCGTATGTTGTTAATTTTGGATCTTCTTCAGCAATAAGAAGAAAGGGTTGATTTGGAATTCACACTTACTGAGGGGAATTTTGTTGACAAAGAAGCAGGCGGCGATGATTATATAGCACAACAAGAGAACCAGTCCCTTCATGTAATGTGACGTTCCGTCCTGATGTAACAAAGATGAAAGAAGAAGAAGAATGATTATAATATTTCAATTGAATTTAATCATTTGATGAGATTGTAATGTTACCTGTAATGTGAAGGCGGTGATGATAATGGAGAGGGCAAGAGAGCCAGTTTCGAGGAGGTTAAAGTTGAGATCCATATTGATACCAAGGATCCATGCCACAATCACACTCATTGGTACCTAAAGGATTACATATATATATATATATATATATAAGTGTTCTGTAATACAAAGAGATAGACAATATATCTTTGATTTTTGAACTTGAGGCTTACCACGAACAAGGAGATCTGAGTTGCAGAACCTAAAGCTACTCCAAGAGATATGTCCTGCAGTATTATTCATCCACAACGCTACTGTTAATTCAAATAGCTTCTTGGATTTACCATTTTTAGGGTTTAGGGTTTTTAGGGTTTTTAGGGTTTACGAGTTTGTTCTTGAAGGCGAAAATGATGGCTCCCGCATGCTCAGCCGCGTTTCCAACAATGGGAAGCAAAATGATGCTCAAAAAACTCATTGATAATCCCCATGTGTCGGACGCGTCCTGATTAAACAAAAACTCCATCAGTTTGACTGATTTTTTGTACATACATACATACATATATATATATATATATATATATATATATTACTCCGGTTACCTCGATGGTGGCCACGACATACTCTGACAGCAAAGCGATGACAATGGTCATACCGAGCAGCCAAGCAAATCCACTCCAGAATCCGATGACCGCTGTTTCCTCATCGGCAACATCATCGTCATACTCATCGTCCTTTGCACACCACACAGATAGATATACATATATATCAAGTTTACTTGCATCACAAGATAGATATACATATCAACAAGTTTACTTGCATCACAAGTAAGACATTTCATCGGCGATTCTTTTACCTCTTGGGCTTCAAACAACTGACGGTGAGTCCAAAGCTGGAAGATAAGGTAAACAAGATAAGCCAACAACATAATAATACTGCTTGCCCTCGATAGAGACAGCGTTGCGTTTGAAATCAAAGCTTCTGATGATTCCCCTGTGGCCACATATTTGAACAACAATGGCAGCAAGTGACACAGCAATCCCATCATCAGCAAGAAGCCATTCACATCCGCTTGTTTCTGATACAAAAACCAACACAATCAGATCAATATATATATATATATTCCACCCGGTTTAATGCAAACCGGAAAATGGTTATGGGTTAACCGGAGAATGGAGGAGGTGCATGTCGTATGTGTTATTACCCGATCGAAACGCTGTTCCCTTCGAAGATTAGCGATGCCACCGCAGAGGAGGGAAGTTCCAAGAACCAATAAAAGATTGGAAAGAATTGATCCGAGCAATGAATATTTCACCACATCGATTTTGTTATTGGCTAATGCCAATATCGCTATTATTAATTCTGTCGCGTTTCCACAAGTTGCGTTCAACAGACCGCCAACTGTGTTTATAACAATAAATAAATAAATAAGAAATTGTATATTGAAAATATGTAACGCCTGAAATATAACATTAATTAAATATAAGAGGTGAGGATGATTTTTACCCGTTGGACCGGTGTAAAAGGCTATTTGCCTGAAATAATGCATCAATCGAAAGTTAAAAATATTGAAATACACGATCAAATATATATATATATATTGAGAATAGAAATGAAATTTAATTATATATTAATAAGAGCATATAGTTCGTTCGTACTATGAGAGGCAATGGTACGATTTCATGGACCAAAAATAATGCATAGACGAATGTTCGAGAATAATTGTCTCTAATATTAAATAAACAATAATATATAATGAGAAAAAGTTGGTACGACCAATCTTATCACGAGAAATCAATGCGATATCATATGCATTGACGTGTCAAATCTTATACTGACAAATGGCAATGGTGTGGCATGTGTAATTAATATTAATTTATAGGAAAATAATTAATTAAATAATTTATAAAATATTAAAAGTGATTATAGATCGAATCTAGTCGTACGAAACTGTCTTGTGAGAATTGACTTACTCTGTCAGAAAGCTGACACGCTCCGCCAGAGGTGTCAGTCCTAGCAAGCTCAATGCAAAAATCCATGGCTGTTTTAGAAAAAAAATTACAATTAATTAATTTAATTAGTAATATTAGCCTAGGAGAAAAAACAATAAATGTTTTATTTAATGTAAAAGAATCTAGCCTAACTATTATTCTCAAGTCAGTCATCTAATAAGGTAATTAAATCTTCCTTTAATGATTGATTTACTTTTAGAATTCTACTTTTACACATATAAACCGCTTCGGAAATATTTTTAATATCTTCCCAAAAAAAATAATTGCGGGATTTTATTTGTTAATTTTTTCAGAACAATGAGATTTTAATACTTATGACAGAACAATGAGATTTTTTAATCATTATGAAAAAAATGAATTTGATATAAAAAATAAAAAAAACAAAAAACAAAAAACATGTAGATTAATCACTGACTAATTCACTTGTTCGACGACTTTCTACTATTGTCTAACGAATTTTAATATATTTTCTTTTGATCCGCAATTCCACGAATAGTAAAATAATATTTAAGAAAAATATATCGAATTTCAATTTGAAAAACAATTTAGATACCCTACAAGCATCGATCTTCCCTTTGGCTAGACTTATATACATGGTGATGTCTGCATGTGTATATGTGGAGAGAGAGAGAGAGAGAGAGAGAGAGAGAGAGAGAGAGAGAGAGAGAGAGAGAGAGAGAGAGAGAGAGAGACGCGCGCGAAGAGAGAGGAGTTGGCGAGAATGGCGAGAGGGACGGCGGGGAAGAGAACAGAGAGCTTAGTCCCAAGGATGACTTCATTGACATTAGCCAGAAAGTCTTTAAGACATTTGCATGGAACCTTCTGAATAATTCGAAGATCAGATTTCTTCCGTAAAGAAGAAGAAGACATATTATGAGCTGTTCTTCCATGTCTCAGCTCTCTGCTCGAACCCTTCATGTTCCCTCCTCCACTCTCCATTGATGCTTCCACAGATGCTTCTGTTCTTATGAGAGTGTATGAGTTTCAGGTCCTTTTATATAGGGTTTTGTTTGTATCAACTCATCTCTCTTCATGATTGAGGATTCTTGTGAGGGGTCCCCAGGCAACTTCCAGGAAGTTTCGTTTTTGCCTTTTTTAATTATTTTATTGTATTTATGTTTTTTTTCTTTTTCATTTTAAGTATTATTCATGGTTATTATGGCAATGGTAATATCCTTTTTTTTTTAAGATTCTTTTATCCTGCTTACATGGTAAATATGCATGATTGCAAACTACTTACGTCTTTTTTGGAATTCATTTATTTTTTATCACCTATGTATTTTACAAATCAAATTCTTTCAATCTTTGCATAATCTATTGGTTTTTAATTTTTATTCAATGTTCCTTTTTTATCTTGATCTTTGTTTATATCCAATTTTTTTAGATATTTTAATTTCTTTTAAGATTTACAAATAATATATTTATAAAAAAACCCCTAAACGATGAATATTGATCAGCTAATTCGACTAGACGTTGGAGTGTGAAAGAGAAGGTCTCGTTGCTTGTAAAGTATCTGAATCATAAATGAAAGTTCAATGAACCTATTGAACATGTTAATGATCATGGAAATAGCCCCGTCAAATTCATTTCTCGTGTTCATTTCAATTTTCAATAACACATTTGAAGCAATAACAACCATGATAATGATCTTAACCATATATAATGTGTTTAGTTTCCTTGTTAAAAAAATAATATTTGATGCAATGTGAAATGCAGTCTCATTGTCGCAATATAGAGATATCATAGATCATGGAAACACCAAGATTTGGTAAGATATTTCTTTTGGAATTTGAAGCTAAAACATCGACAAAAGTTCGAGGCCATTAGCATCAAATGTTGTGATCCTTTTACGGGTAGAAGACATTGAGAGTGCTCGACCGAACAAACATTTGCTCAACCTATGAAAATTAATCATCTTCTTCTAATCGACCGAACAAAGACCTATAGTGACCCGAGTATATTCCATATGGGGAAGCTCAACTTAGAAAATATTTACTTGACCCAAGCAAATTTATGACACCAAATGCATTGTGTACATCTCGACCGAACAACATGCTAAACAACCCAAATGAAACTGACGCTAAAACGCTTAACCGAGCAGACTTACTATTTTACAAGAATCATTTTATTTTTTATCAAGTTCGTAAAACCCATAAACGATACTCAACTGAATATTCGTATCATCCACGAGCAAAATTGTGATTTATAATCACCCTTGTTTGTACAAGTCTAAAACGTTGGGTTTCAGTTTTGTAATTAAAGAACATCATTCTAAACCTTTAACAAAGTTATAAATTGAGAGAAAGTAATTTTCATTATATTTCATTGAGATCTAGCAAATGAACTCGTGAAATTGAATTTGAGTGTTAAATGACTTATCAACAATAAATTAGGAGTGTTGTGGTAGCACAATTTATAGTTATTTAATCGAGTTGTAACGAGCTTTTAAGCATTTATATGTTGATTAACAAGTAGAGATGGACAAATTAGAAATGTTAAAGGCTCCTCCAATTTCCGTAGGAATTTAAATTACATGATATTTGTAATTTAAATAGCATGATACTTAGAAATTTAGTAAAGACTCTACAAACTCTAATTGAATCTTTAAGTGATTCAAGAAAACCGAATTTGTCAGCAATTGAATTTGTTCGCTCTTTTTTAAGAAAAAATTTATTTGAGTAATAAGCTATTTTCATCTACAACAGAGTTCTTAACGTAATAGAAAAGATAGAACTTGAGTTTAATACAAATATCTTGCTTGGTAGAAGCAAAGCTTGAAGATGAAAATGAGTGCCCTATTTTGGGAACATGAAGTAGACCATTTTTTGCATTCAACGATTCAATATTCTTCTCATATTGGCATTGGGTGCAAACCCCAAGCACAATTTTCTCCTTGGACGAATGAATATGACATGACAAAGTAATTTGATGAAGATGTCAACAACTTGATCTTAAGCCGAGATATGTCTTCTCATAATTGAACCAAGTGCAACGTTGAAAGATGAACGAATGTTAAATTATCACAAAACCAAGTCATTGATTGATTCTGCAACAATAATATTATCTCTAAGAATGAATAATATCCAAGTCATTTCTAAAAATACGTAAGCTATAGCTCTATACGATACCTCTATTGAAGAAAGAGAGATCGTTAGTTGTCTAGTGTATGACCACGAGATCAGGTTAGAGCCAAAAAAGGTTCAAAAACAAATGATTGAACGTCGTGTGTTTTTGCATGCTACCTAATCCAAATCTCTATAAGCATTTTGTTAAAAAGACCATTACAATGAATGTGACATTTCATAAAGAGAGTTCCTTTTACATAGCATAAAATATGTTTTAAAACCTTGAAATCTAACACTGCAGGAGAATGCATTTTCTGACAAATATAATTCACTACAATAGACGAGATCTTTAATGTCAAATATTATAGAACACCAACAACACTTTAAAAATGTGAAAGTCTGAATATTGCTATGTCTGTATTATTGAGATATTGGTTTTGTGTTAGAGGTGTAGGGCGAAAAGGTCTGCAATCTTCCATGACAGGCCTTATAAGGAGATCATGTAGATATTTAGATTGAGACAAAAACATACAAGAATAAGTCTTTAAGGCTTGAATGCCATGAAAATACTTCAATTCTCCAATATCCTTCATTGATAACTTGAAACACAGACTATCAATAAGATGTTATACTAGAGAAGATGAATTTCCAGCGATAAATATGTCGTCCATATATAATATTAATAGGATAATATCTTACCATGTTTTTAAGTAAACAAGGATGGAAAAAATGAACTAAAATTTTCAAACCACACTAAAACTGCATGTTTCATGTCATATAGAGCATTCTTCAATAGTCAAACATACCTAGGAAATTCCTCGCTGGATATATCTAGAGGCTAGATTCACTTGAGTCTCCATGCAAGAATACATTATTAACATCAAATTGTTTGATTAAACATATCTTTTAACAATTGTAAATGATAGAATAATTCTAATTGTAGTACTATTGAAAAAATTATTATAGATTTCAATATAATCAATACCTTCATCTTGATGAAACCCCTTTGCAACAAGTTGAGTTTTTAGCTTGTCAAGAGATACATCTATATGGAACTTAGTTATGAAAATCCACTTTCATCCCAAGATGTACATACCTAAAGTTTGTTTTTTCCTTTTAGAATTCATTTTTATTTCCATGGTTGCAAACCAATTGGGATCCTTTAAGGAAAATTGAGAATTTGGTTTAATTATACCAGCTTTTGACCTGGTGATCATAGTGTGTGTAGAACCAATAGATATGGATTAATCAAGATTGACATTCTGATTTGGTAATTGCAGTGTTCAAGAAATCGGCCTAAACGACCGTCTAGGCGGTGGTCGGATGCCCCGATTAATGATAAATCGGGCTTCAGGGCCTTTTGGCCGCCTGGGCGACCAATTAGTCACTTAGCGGCTGCCTAGACGGCCTTTATTTTTTTCGTTAAGTTCACCAAAACGACGTCGTTTTGGTCATAAAAAATTTTTCGCCAAAATTATCAAAACGGTGTTGTTTTGGAAAAGACCAAAACGACACCGTTTTGATCATAAATGTTTTTCTTTTGCTAAGTTCACCAAAACGACGTCGTTTTGGTCATAAATTTTTCTTCCGCTAAATTCATCAAAACGACTTCGATACATGTTCTGCTTGAGGCTCTATTTGAGTAGAATGAACAAAATTTATTTGGTGTTCAGAAATATATTTTGAAGTAATGGTGTTTGTTAAGATATCTAGGATATGAGAAATTGCAGAGGTATTTGGAGTGTGGATTTGTGGTGGATTCTAAAATACATGGACAATAAAATGAGTAATTAATGAAGGATTTTGATGAATGAGAAGAACACAGTTTAAAACAGATTGAAACATACCATGTGGGTTGTGTTAAGATTGTAGAATGCGAGTCTAATATGAAGGAACCACTGATCTGTAAGCATCACGTAAAGGGAAATTAGCTTCATCAAAGTATCGTTTTTAGTAATACACACACATTCAATGGATGGATACAAACACCTATATACTTTATACATTTTATTATAATACAGAAAAACACAACTAAGAGTTATTGGCTCTAACTTGTGATTTGGTATAAGGTATTGAATAGGGATAACAAGTGCATCCAAACACTCACAAGACTGATTAATGTGGTTTAATATCATAAAAAATCGTATAAATACGACTTTTGCATAACAGTTAAAGGAAGCAAATTTATAATAACATTTGCAGTAACAAAGGTTTCTAGCTCGTAACACAAGGGTAGTCTGGCGGTAAAACTCATAGATAATCCCAACTCGACAATATGTCATGATTTTTTTAGATTCAATTCCTCCGAGTATTGTGTGGGCATGAAATATAATATCTCATTCCAACCTGATTGAGATGTGTTCTGAACTTTGAACTTGTGAATTTACTCCGCAGTCGTTCTAAAATGTTTTGATTCTCTTGTTGTATTGATTCAAAACAACCTTTTGAAATATGACAAAGATATCATAAAGATCTAACTTTCGGAAAAGATGATAAGCCAATTGTATCTAGAATGATTATCAATGAAAACAACATAGTATTGAAAATATTTTTTTTGACATTACAAGAGATGGATCAAAATTATCACAATGGTTATTTAGCATTAAATGAAGAAACAAGAAAGGAAAGTTGAGAAATATTTTCTAAATGACAAGATTCACAAAGAGTGGTTCTATACTTGTCGATTAAAATCGAACCATCTTGTTTTAGTTGTTGAAGAATCTAAAATTTCACAACCCAAGACATTGATACCATATAGATTCAGATGCAGTTCTAGGCCGTGTTGAGTAAAAAGCTTGTAAAGATAGATTATCCAACTAGTCGATACTATTATGTTTTGTTCCTTGAGCAAGAATTGTCTATATTGTTGTGCCCTTGGTACAAAGACCAATAGAGTCAAATATGAAGAAATGGATAATCTATTGTAAGCAGAGATGCTGAAAGAAAATTCTTGTAGAGATTGAGCCAACATGTTTTATTAGTATAAAAGATCCTTCACCAAACATAACAGAATCATTTCCAACATATGGCTGAACATTATTCAAACATTTAATAAATTTTTCATTGGTTCTGAAACGAATTTCCCCGTGAAATTCAAATTCTTGAGATATAGACTTTTCATTGAAATTCCTAGCAAGAGAAAGTAATGTTTGGGAAACAACAAGAATAGTGAACGAACTACATTCAGAAGATACACAAAATTTATAATGATTCACCCTCAATGTGAGAGTTGCATCCACTTTAAACCGCGACAGTAAATATTTATTATGACACAAAGGAAGGAATACAAGAGAAGACAAAAGTCTAACTCTCATCGGGATACAATATATATATTAACCCATAAAGAATTTTTTTCTTTCTGTCTCTCTTCCTCTCTTTCTTTTCTTATTCTCGATATTGTATTTTCATCATCTCTCAAAACAAAAAAATGTTAACAATGGAGGTGTCTAACTTGCACCAGTTTTCAACAATGGTGGTGCCTAATTTCTTCCCTCCATTTTTGACTTTTCTTTTTACACTAACAATCTTTCACTTGAAAAGAAATAAAATCATCGTAAAAATCTTGCTGATAACTTCTTACTTTCAGTGAAGAATTCAAACTGAAGTTTATCACCATCTTCGTCAGCATGTTTGTAGAATTACAACTTCCTTTGATCTTTTCCAAACACAATAATTCATCCTCCAACACAAAATGAATGAAGTGATACCGAACTTGTATATGCTTTATTCGAGCATGATAAAATGGGTTTTTTGTCAGATGAATGATGCTTTGGCTATCACAATAAAATGTACTTCCACCATAATAATGTTTTAACTCCTTAAAAATGATTGTAACAATATCATCTCCTTGCTAGCTTCTATCGTTGCAACTTATTAAGCCTCAGTAGTTGACAAAGCAACTATTTTCTTCAATTTTGGATGCCCAGCTAATATTCGTATCATCCAATGTAAACACATAACCGGTAGTAATTTTTCTTTCATCCAAATCACCCATCATATCAGCATCCATGTAACCACGTAAGCTCAACTCTGATGTTTTGAAACATAAAGACATTCCAATAGTTCCCTTTAAATATACCCGAAAGTCCATTTCACATCTTTCCAATGTTGTTTACTCGGATTACTCATATAACGGCTTACAACTCCCACTACTTGTACAATTTTTTCCCTTGTGCAAATCATGGTAAGGGTGGCCAAATCGAGTTTCTCAAGTTTTGAAAAATTAGACTCGAATTGAATCCTTTTTGGTTCGGGTTCGGTTTCGGGTTGTTCGGTTTGAAAATAATTAGATCCGTAATAACCCGAATTACATTTGGATATTTGGGTTCTTTGGGTAGTTCAGGTTATTCAGATTTGGGTTTTTCGGGTATTATACCTAATTTGGGTTATTTAGCTTTAGAATTCTTTGGATAATTTGTTTTTAATATAAAATAAAAATAAAAATATCAAATGTAATATAACATATATATATTTAAGAAAATATACTAGTATTTTTAGTGTTTATATATTTTTTTAAAATTTTAAATAATATATATATGTATAATTTAAAATGGGTTGTTCGGGTTCCTCGAGTTTTATCCGAAATTGAATCGAACTGACCCGATCCCGAATGGGTTCTAAAATTTGAACCCATATCGATCAAGATCGGGTTGATACGGGTAAACTAAATTGGACACCCCTACATGACACACATTAGACTTCCGACTACAGAGGCATAAAGGCACCTTTGACATATGTACCTTTTTTTATCAGGTGAAACTGATTGATCCCTTGCGAAAATGAAGTGATGCCCCAGAGAAGTGTTCACTAGTTTTGCATTATCCATATTAAACTTGGATAATACCCTTTTGATGTAATCTTCCTGAGATAATTTCAGAACTTGATCATGTCTAGTGATTCTCATTCCGAGGATTTGTTTTGCATCACCCAAATCCTTCATATCAAACTCCTCTGATAATTTTTCCTTCAGCTTCATGATCTCGTTTGCATTTGCTTCGAAAATCAATATATCATCAACATATAAAAGTAAAATGATATACATGCTTCCATATTTCTTGAAGTAGCAGAAATAGTCTACTTTAAATCTCAGATATCCGACATTGCACATGACTTATCAAAACTTATTATACCATTTTTTTGGAGCTTTCTTCAATCCGTATAAGCTTTTCTCAAGCCTACACACCATATCCTCATTTTCTTCAACCTCGAATCACTGAGGTTTTCTCAAATAGATCTCCTCGTCTATATCACCATGAGGAAATGCCACTTTCACATCCATTTGTTGTGGATGTAGACTTTCTTGTGCCACCAACATGATAGTTGTTATCTTCACGATTGGAGAGAATATCTTGGTGTAATATACTCCTTCTTTTTGCTAAAAACCTTTCATCACTAGTCTTGCCTTGTACTGCAAGCTACCATCATGTTCTTCTCTGATCTAATACACCCATTTCTTTTGCAAGGCCTTCTTTCCTTCTAGTAACTTTTTCAGATGCCATGTTTGATTCTTTATCAACGAGTTAATCTCGTGTTTTATGGTAGACTCCCACTTGATTGAATCTTCTTATTGTTTAGCTTCTTCTCTGCATATTTGCCACAATTATCTGATCTTAGACATTTCACTTTGAGATTATTTCATTCTCAACCATCGATTACACCTCTTGAATTTTTCAAAGACATCGGATTTATTTGCTAAGAAATAAACTCATACCTTTGTTGTGAAATCATCGATTAATGTGACGCATCATCTTGATCCACCAAGAGAGTTGATTGGTGTTGGACCCCATACATCCGTGTGAACTAATTCAAGCTTTTTCTTTTTCAACTCTCTTTCAGTTTTTGAAAAACTAGTATTCGTCTATTTTCCAAGAACATAACTTTCACAAAATGGTGTCAATAGGTTTCAGGTTAGGGATTACGTCTTTTGAGACTATATTTGTCGCATTTTTCTTTTCTTCATTTCTCTTCTTCCAAGCCTAACACTCCTTCTTCGAGTGGCCTAATTTTCTGAAATTTCAATATGTAATATTTTCTTTGATTCCAATTGGCCCTTTCCACATTTTGACCCGGAGTTTCCTATACTTTGATTAGAACCTCTGGTGAATTTTCTACCTTTACTTTCCACGTTTAAGGCCTACCCCGTTAAAGAATTTTCCGATTCTCTACAAATCTATTCTTCAAAGATTTGTTCCTTAACGTACTTCAAGGTAAGATTTTCATTTTTTTTAATAGTTATTAACCACCTCTCAACTGCTTGGTAGAGATGCCTAAAGGATTAAGGCATAGATCTTATCATCGAAGTTGATTTTCATTGCCATCAACTGATTGATGATTGTGTTCAACTCATTAAGATATTCAGCGACAGACACACTTTCTCTGATCTTCAAGTTGAACAACCTTTTCATTAAATGAACTTTGTCGGTGGTCGAAGCCTTTTCATATGTTTTCGATAGAGTCTTCATTAACCCCGTGACTATTGTCTCATTGGCAACATTATGAGCTACCTTCCAAGATAATGTTAACTGTATGACTCCTACCACCTTCCGATCAAGTTTTTGCCAATGTTAATCACTCATATCCTTAGGTGTCTCACCCAAAAGAAGGTTTTTGAAGATTCTTACAATACATATAATCCTCAATTTATAATTCTGCAATGAGAAATCTATATCGTCAAAGGTAATAAGACTTTGACCAACATTTTCCTCGTTTCTCATAACTCGTTACTTGATCAAATCAAGCTCTGATACTAGTTTTCGGGGAAACACCGAGATAGCAAACGAATAAATTCAGGAGGCACACAAAATTTATAGTGATTCACATCTAGTGTGAGAGCTACAACCACTTTAAACCACAACCAAAAATATTTATTACGATACAAAGGAAGGAATAGAAGAGGAGACAAAAGTCGAACTCTCACCGGGATACAATATATATGTATTAACCCACAAAGATTTTTTTTTCTTTCTCTCTTTCTCTTCTTCTTTTTCTTCTCGGTGGTGTATTTTTAATATCCTCTCTCATCCTTATATAGGTATGAGAAAGCAAAAATATCAACAATAAAGGTGTCTAACTTACACCATTTGTCAACAATAGATGTGCATAACTTGCACCATTTGACAATAATGATGTTGTCCAACTTGCACCAATTTGCTTCCCCCATTTTTGATAATATGTTTTCACACCAAGTCATACCTCCATCGATGTAACAAGACCAATGACATAACCAAAAATATTTTTCTGAAACCATATTGTATATCCAAGATTTGACAAACTCATATGTGTGAAGCTCATTCTATAAAATGATATTCTCTTCTAGTTTTGATTTCGGATTTCGTTCAACTAACAAAACCAAAAAAATTTAGGGGTTAAGTTTTACAGTTTAATTTTGGGAAAAAAGCCAATTCTCCCCTCAACTATCATGCTTTATTCAAATTCCCCCTGAACTATCTGACACAATCAATTCTCCTCTCATCTTACAAAATTCATCCGATTCCCCCCTCAACTATATCAATTCAGCCAATTCCCCCTCCGTTATATAAACAGTATATTGGTGTTAACTGACCCGGTTTTGACCCGATTTGACCTGATTTTGACTCGATTTTGACCCAAATCAAATACCCAATTTTGACCCGTATTATAACCGATTTTTAACCCGATTTCGACAATTTTTAACCCAATTTCACTCAATTTTAACCCGATTTTACCCAATTTTAACCCAATTTCATCCAAATTAACCCGATTTCATCAAATTTAATCCGATTTCCACCTAAATTTAACCCGAATTTATCTAATTTTAACCCAATTTCACCTAAATTAACCCGATTATGGCCCAATTTAACCGATTTACTCACTTTTAACCTCAATTTCATCCAAAGTTTACCTCAATAACCGATTTTTAACCCGATTTCGACAATTTTCAACCCAATTTCACTCAATTTTAACCCGATTTTAATCCAATTTTACCCAATTTCACCCAAATTAACCCGATTATCGTCCAATTTAACCGATTTACTCACTTTTAACCCGATTTACTCTTTTTTAATCGATTTAACTCGATTTTCGATTTACCTCAATTTCATCCAAAGTAATATAATTTCAACCAGATTTCACCCAATTTAATATAATTCCAACCCGATTTCACCCAACTTTTACTAGTTTTAGAGTTTAATTTTTTGTACATTAATTGATTCCATAACACTTTCACTCCTTTGGTCTCCTTTGGTTGATGGATTCATTTTTTAATTGTAGCGTCCACCAATATTTTCTTTATATAGGAAATGTGTTTTATTTTTCTTTTAAAAACATTTTGTGGACGGAAAAAGGTCTGCCAAGTAATAGAGGAATTGGGAAAAAAGACAAAACTACAAAATCGTACAATGCATGGTCAAAGACAAGAGAGAGTGTCCCTTTGGTAACTCCCAAGAACAATAAGTGCTACAACGACATCGTTTTACCTTTTGTGTTTGGAAGAGGCGGTTAAAGCCGTGAAGCGGCTCCCTGCTCTTGTCGTGTTTTGTCATTCAATTATATATGTTGGACCACGCTCACATGTATTTATCTCAAAATATCAAAATTCGATAAAATAGTAAAATTAATTTTACACAATAATTTAGTTCCAAAAACCTAATATATGCGTATGGCCCTTAATTATAAGGAAAAAACATCATTACTTTGTTACCTTATATTACAATGGTAATAATTTTATATTTATTTATTTGTTTTACAATTTTTATTCATTAAAATTATAAAAATGTATATCTAATTCCAATCAATCATCAGTAAAATAAAATAGTAACGACATGCTTTTTATATTTAACTTTTGTAATATTTATAGATTTTTTATGTGTTAAATTAGAACTAGAGTATTTTTTATTAACTCAGAAGAAAATATTTATATAATAATTGTTCAAATAAAATGAGAGATATATAAAAACTATAGAATTCGAGAATATAAAGAGTTTAAAAATATTTGTTATAATTATAAATACGTAAGAATAACAATTGCTATATACATTTATAATATATTTATACATATTTGGATGCTGAATACCAATTTATTTTGTGAATAACCTATATTGATTTAATTGTTATAAAAGATTCCTTTTTCGTAGAAATACATTTCCGGAAGAACAAAATATTTTCGAATTAATATTGCAAGAAAAGAAATGTGTCATCATGCAAGCTGGTATGTAGATTTTATGTGATCCTTTAAACATGATAACTGATTTACATGAATCAATTGAATGTGCCAGAGAACGTAATAATTAAAAACCGTAAGGACATGATGAATGGAATAAACCGGCGAAATATTTCGACGAATGACCATTGCTAGTTTTAATGGACACTCGTTGGTAAATTTAAAATTTTGATGCGACCGTTGGAAAAAGCATCAACCGTTAGATTTCAACGGGCATGCTAATTATGTTCACGCATGGATACACTTTCCACACATACAAGCACGTGATACATAAAATTATCTACATATACAATTACAACATTTGCATTAATCATGGAATAATAAAAGATAGAAATTTCTACAGAATCTTGCATCTAGTTGTAGATGATGAATATTATGGTCTAGTTGGATTTAATATAATGCTTTTAAAATGTCTTTGGTTTGATCCAACCACAAAACGTTGTATAAAAAAATCAATTTGGAAGAACTGATATTAACCCTTCGCGACATTACAGAAGTCATGATCCATTCATCACAATAGATCAAGCTAATAAAATATGTTAAGTTCAATATCCAACATCCTTGAAATGTCAAAGAAAAATAGTGATGGACCGTTGTGAAGATCAAACCACGTGGAGTTTTAAACACATAAGAAAAGAAAGATCAATTGCAAATCGAAAGCCCTAAATCTATACATTTAATTCAATTCCAAGATCATTGAGAGATTGTAATGAGGACCCATGTAGATGATGAATACATTGGCGGTTATGAAAACATTCAACGAAAATATATAAAAAATGAAAAAGGCGACAAAATCACTACACCATGAAAAGAAGATTCACCAATTAAAGAATCAACAAAAGAAAAGTTAAAAAATTTTCGATCAAAAATATATTTTATGATTAAGTAAAATATAACTTGTTTAGTCTTCCTATTGCTATTATCAAATGATATGTATTGATAAATTAAATTTTTGGGGTTTAACCTACGAAATTGTCACATTTTTTTACTTCGGTTCACATAGTGTAAACTTTGCAACGAATGCTCGTTGATAATCTTATCTTCTTTAGGATTTAGCTATATTTTTTTAGTTTATTCATACGCCCGTTGAAAAAGTCCCCATTTAATGATGTGTATCACCGTAATACTTTTTATGCTTTTCAACGAGCTTCTGTTAATATGTTTGACAGATGCCCGTTAATTAACTGAAATTATTTTTTGTACGTTTTAACGTGCATCTGTTAAAGTTATTAAGAAATAGTCGTTTATATGAAGTATGTCTTTGACTTTTCATATTTCATTGCTTATAGATAGGTAATCAATGGGCATCCGTTGAAAATATCGAAGGATGCTCATTGAAATGCATAGAAACAGTTGCATCTCTGACATGTTGTACAATTGCATCTTTGACATGTTGATTGGATGTCAGTTTTAACGGGTATCATTGATACTTTCAATGGAAATTCCTTAAAAACTTGGATATATAAATCGTTGGATAATTTCATTCTGAACACATTTCACCCAACTTAAAAATTAAACAAAAAAACTCTCAAAAACCTCTCTACCAAACACCTTAAACACATTATAAACCATGATACCACGATGATTCATTGGTCATGAATGATTTTGGCGCATTTTCCTAGGACTCTATCACCACCTCATCTTCCACTATATTGTAATCTGTACCGATATTAGTGCCTTTGCTTTTGTTTTCAATGATGATATGGTGAATATCGATGAACTAAACGATAATTACAAGTGTCCTAGCATTCATAACATTGATCCCAAACAACCGGATGGAACACTATGGTATAATATCTTTTTTCAAAAGTTATATATTATTTCAAATTATGTTAAATTTTCTACATCTCATAGTCCTCTGATAGTCAGGTCACACCTATGGACGCATTTGAGTTCACCCATCATCATTGATTATAAAAAATTAAGATATATATCCCTCAGATAGTCCAGACACTTGTACGATCTAATCGATGACTCCCACTATGCATCCAATCCAGTAGACTACATATTCTAAATCTCATTTTATGTGCCTTCTAGTACTCATGTTGTACCACACAAACGAGATCCCGAAAAGTGTACCCATGTACGATGAGAAAGTCATATTGGTCAATTATTAATGATGGTTTACTACTGTAATAGATTGCTCATTCGAGCAGTCATACTTCTCGACCGCTTTCTTGGTCATAGAGAAAATGCTAAGATCAAGCTATCATACGCTTGGTCTGAGTGACCATCACCCAAAAAATTGCTTAGGATGATTAATCCTTTGCTCGGCCCGAGCAATACTTTGCAATTTTTATCCAGTGGATTCGATCGACCTGAGCAACGTATTTGAAAAACCTTTGCTCGACCACTATGCCATTCTTTGATTCTTCTAGTAGGTTCATTCGACCCGAGGACTGACACAACTCGGTCAAGCGATTTTCTACATCGAACCACTTGACTCGAGCAACCTTTGCTCGGTCGAACATTTTCATATCTATGAATTCGCTCGACCCGGACAAAATGTTTCTGAGTAGGTACTCATAACACTCGATCGAGCAATTCCACTTTGATGAAATGCTTGGTCGCACATCACTAATCCGAAATCCAAATTTCATCTAGTGAGTTCGCTCGACCTGAGAAACCAATTTATCGATCGAGACATAAAATCACACTCGGTTGAATGTGACAACTCTTACCGAATGCTCGGTTGAGCACCGCTCAACCAAACCCTAATTCTGCCCAAGAATTCACTTGGGCCAAGTAGTCATACTGCTCGGTCGAGCGTCGCACTCTGTAGTCACGACTTTAGTGATTTTTCGAGCGAATTCAATCTGAAAACACAAAAGTTTTAATGTACATATGACTACACGATCTGATACCACTATAGGATTGAAGTATCGAGTAGTGGAAGCATTTTTCATACAACACAAAGTGCTGGGTTAGAAATACCATTACCCATAAGTTTGAGTCTTAATATCATTTTTATAAACTCTGGTTGAAGATTTCTTTTATAAGGGTAGAATTTCAGTTACATTACGCAATACATCTTTTATTGGATGAGATGAAAGCATGTAAAAGTCAGCATCCTACAAAACTGTTAAGCAATGTGACTAAAAATAAATTGATAAAGATTTAATTCTCCTTAGTTTTTCATTCAATTAATCGATAAATATATATACAAAGAGTTTCCATAATCGTAATTGGAAAATTTTCAATGAATATTTTCCAAATCCGATTATGAAAAACTTTCAAAGATTGTTTTCTAAATCCGAAAATGGAAAACTTCTAGGAAATATGAATCAAATATGCATAATATATGTGAATATTCCCAATAATCCCCCTCTAGTTGGCGTGTAAAGTTTCCGAACATCCAACTTCCAGAGTAAGTAATCGAATGTGATCTGACTCATAGCCTTAGTAAGAATATCCGCTAATTGCTCCTTAGTGCGTAGGAACGAAAGAGATAACCGTCCAGCCTTCCACTCATCGCTGACACAGTGACAATCAATCTCAATGTGTTTTGCATGTTCGTGGAAAACCGGATTAGAAGCAATGTGTATAATAGCTTGATTATCACATTGTAGTTGCGTCGGCGAGGAAATGTTGATCCCAAGTGTAAAAGTACCTCACAAAGCCATTTGATTTCGCAGCAAGTAACTGCCATAGCTCTATATATATTCTGCCTCCACAAAAGATCGAGAAACTGTTGTTTGCTTCTTGGACTTCCACATGATTATGAACCCGACATCACAAAATATCTAATAAGAAATCGTCGTTGGAGAGGACATGCGGTCCAATTAGAGTCGCAGTAGGCAAATAGTAGTAGAGAACTATCCGTGCGGAGGAGAATTCCTTGTCCTGGGTACCCCTTAAGGTACCTCTCAACCACTTATAGCCACAATTGTTAGAAATGTGCGCTCACTACACTATTTCACTCGTACCGGCAGGATCTTCAGGGACGTACCCATTAACATTAGCTAACTACATCTCTTATGATCAGTTCTCTCCTCGCATCGATTTTCTTAGCAACGATTACATATGTACATGAGCCAACGACTTATAATGAAGCCAAGAATAATCCTAAATGGTATGTTGCGATGGATGACGAATTACATGCTCTGCAAACTAATAAGACATGGACAAATCCGTAATTGAAAAATTTTCAATGATTGTTTTCCAAATCCGTAATTGAAAATTTTCTTAGAAATGTAAACCAAATATGCATTATATATGTGAATATTCCCAATATAAATAGATTAGAGATAAAAAAATTATCTTAAAATCATTTGAAAATAATAATCTTAAATGATTTATGGATGAAAAACATTCGTGTATATGATTTCCAAAAATCTAAAATGTCTATAATCTGTTCAAAATCAAAGATAAAAATATTTTGTATTGGTTAATTTTTTTTCTTAAATTTTTAAAATAAATTTTATAAATTTTTATACATTGTGGTTACTAAACTATTAAGATACAAAATATAATTACAAATATAAAATACATATTATTTTAGGATAAGTTTTCTAAAAAAATTTAACAGAAATAGTTTTAAGAAATTATTTTCTTTTGTATATATAAAATATCTACTTGTAAGACAGAAGAAAAAATAAAAAGTGAAGAACAACATTTTTCATAACATTTAAGAAAATAGAAAGGGGTAAAAGAAGAGAAAAACAAATTTTGTTCAATAAATAAAATAATCAGTTATCCGATCAACTGAAAAATTAAGAACAATTTTATAATCATCTCAAATTTATAGAGGCACTGTTCGTCTAAAAATGTTGGACAATTCATTGATAAATTGTAATGCATATGCGAATGTCTGATATTCTTTTCCTAAATTGATGATTTTTTGTGATAAAGTATTTTTATATATCTTTTTCAGCAGTTGAATTACACCATTGTAGCACACAATTTTTTAAATAAGTACAAATATTTTTTGTGATATTGCGAACGTCTAACATTTAGATTAGATGGATTAATAACCAACTAATTTGTATATAACGTTATTTTATGTTTTAATTTATTTTGATTTGTTAGTATCAATTTTTTTAAAATTTTTTTTAAAATTTAAATACGAAAATTGTATGTATATATTTCAAATAGATTTTAATAATACATTTTCAATAAATATAAAATTAAAATCATTTGCTATAAAAGGAATTAAAAACTTAAAATTCACTAAGCTTTATCTAATCTGTTATTGGACAGTCGCCAACCACCAAATATTTGGATGAAATTAGACAGAGATTTAAAGAACACTGAAATAACTCAAATTAATTTAATTTTTGTTGAAAAATTTCTCCTATATAAAGAAAGATCTACAAAGTTTTAAATAATCTTAAAATTACAAAATAAAAAAAGAGATAGAATAGTATTTTTCTAATTTTTTTAAGTTTTTTATTTGATTCTTTGAGAGTGTCTTTCTTCTCATTGTAAAAGTAAAATGCCGATGTTTTATCCTACAGTTTGAGAAAAATGTTGTAACTTCTTGAAACTTAGTAAAATTCTTCTACTCTTGCTCGTAAACATAGACATTTTGTCAAGTCACGTAAAATTCCGTTATCTTATTTTTTATTTTTTCGTCTCTATTTTGTTGTCTAACAGTTATTTATTAACTTCCGATTCTAACAAATGTAAATATATATTCCCGAGAGTTCGAATTTTTGCCCATAAAACATCGATTGACCACACGAAATCAGCCATATCGACCAGGAATCATTAAAATTGGCTAAGGCATTTTCTTCATAACCAGACCATAATTTATGTCACATGCAATATAATAATCCTTGTATACCCATCGGTTTTCTCTAAAATCTTATAAAACTACGTTGTCCATTCAAAACTTCATCAAAGTGAATGTAATTGTTTTTTATATATTTAAGAAAAAAACACGATTTTATACTGTATTACAAATTTATTCTATATTTCGATTAATATGAATTTATTTTTCTATATGAAAATTCAAATTTGGATTAGAAAAGATACATTTTTTAATTAATTTATTTATATAAAATTTTAAAACTAAAATTTGTGTAGATTATAGCACATGTTAAGCGGGCAGAATATCAAAGATATCTTCTTAATGTTTTCTTATTTCACGTATACCCTCAAAAATTTAATGAAAAAAATTGGATAAAAGACAAATGTGCTTTTATTTTTTTGTGAAAACACATACAGTTTGATATTTTTTTCAAAACGAAACCTATTTCAAAGTTGAAAGCAAGGAGCGAGAGACGATTTCGAAATTGAGAGCAAAAAGCGAGAGACGATTTCGAGCGAGAGCAAGGACCAAAGACCAAAGATTCGAGGGATTTTCGAGAATCACATGGATCACATTGGTCACAAAGATCACAAGAGTCGTATAGATCACACGAGTCACAAAGATAATATGAGAGGTAAAACTGAAGTTGAACTTTTTAAAAAAGATTGGATTGAAACTCTAATATCATATCAAATATATTTTTTTATTTTAATTATATACCAATTTAATTCATCATTTTTCCAATTCGTATTTAATAATATTCTTTTATAAAAATTATTTAATAAATCTCACGAATTTCCTAATATAATTATTGTTTTGAACCATGATTTTCTTTATCAAGATAAAATTATGACGAATATACCATCTAGATTGACAAGAAAATGAAAATGTCTTGATAGATATACGTGTATATATATATATATATAAGGCAATCGACAAATTTGTGTGCCTAATAAAATTAAATTATAGAATATTCGATGATAATCAATCCGACGGATGGTGGCCCTAAATATTTATCAATAATTGTTGTGGCTATGAATTATTCCACTTGGGTCCAAAAAATTATACAATTGAAGCTGTCGACATTAGAAACAATCACTCGAGAGAGCAACTCCATACTCATCCATATTCTCAGTAATTAATGATCCCAATGGACATTTTACGCTAAGGTAAATTAAACCCTACCATTGTCTAAAAAATGCTGTGAAATACATGAACAATTTAGTTACCCACGTATTATATCTAAACCATATCAAATTTAATAACTGTGGTGAAATAGTCGTGAATCATTATGTTTGCGTTAGTAATTGATAAGGTTTTTGTAGATGAATGGTGATATATTCCTTCATTTTGTCAAATTGATAGTAAATTTAGAGATTATGAATTGTTACGATTTGTAGTCAATAATTATAAACAGTTATGATTGTGATTTAAAATATATATAATAATAACATTTATTCTTAATAAAATAGTTTATTTAAATTTTAATTTTTTTATATTTTAATTATAATTTTTAAATATCTTAAATTAATTTAACAAATCTTTAGAATTTAAATATATTTACATATACATATACATATTTATAATTAAATAGGATTTCCACTAAAGAATATGGATAATTAAAATAAATTTATAAAAATATAAAAAAAATCATATAATAAAAACGATAATAACATATTAACTAAATAAATTTATAAAAACATAATCAAACTCGGATAATATGAACTACAAATATATAATATATATACTAAACTTTCAAATATTTTTTAAACTTTCTTTTGTTTTCTCTTCAAAATGGTTCGAATTCTAGCCAACATTACTCCTATGACAACCAATATTTTCTTGGAAGCAATGACCATAAAATATCATTTTGGTTGCGGATAAATCTATAGGGCATCAGAATTTCAACTCATGGCAGAGATCAATAATGTTGGCAGTTGAAGGACACAATAAGATGGATTTTATATACGATTCTTTGACAAAACTATCTGAAATAGATCATGATTTTTTTTTTCTGACCAAGAAACAATGTTGTTGTATGTTCTTGTAAACTAAATTCTATTTCTAAGAGCATAGCTTCTAGTCTTTTAAATGTTGAGACTGTCATACAAGTTTGGCTAAACATTATCCAAAGGTTTCAACAAACAAATGCTCCAAGGCTCTATAAAATCAAACAACAATATAAAAGTCTTCATCAAGATTCCATTTGTTAGAAAAATAAGAGAATATGAACGAACATAGTCACATATAGAAAGTTGAAAGGTCGTTAATATGATATATCAGTGATCTCTCTTCATAAGTATATTGAATAAATTACACGGGTTTGGAGATATGTATTGGAATTGGATTTGTGCATGGACTTATGGCATTTAATATATATTAAATGTGAGATATTAGGTCTTGGGGGTTCTTTAGTTTATCTGAATTTTAACTTTTTAGACATGAGTTTAAATTTTAATGTTTCGATTTATGAATTGTCATGACTTATGAAGATTCATGACTTTCTGAACAATCCTGGCTATTTGTGATTGTTGCATCCTCTAGACGGAAACAAATTATATCTTAGGACAATGTTTTCCAGGTCTCGATCTAAAGTCGGTATTTATTTATATTACATTAGAAGAATATTGTGATACAAATTGGCTTTTAAATAACACAGATAGTAAATCCACAAGTGGATATGTATTTACATTTAATGGTGTAGTCGTGTCTTGGAAATCATCAAAACAAACCGCAACAACAAGGACAAACAATAAAAGTAGAATTTATAGCTTTATATAAAGCCAATGAAAAAAATAGAATTGATAAAAAGTTTTTATGGAAGGAATAAAGTTATGCTCAAAACTTGTTATTTCCATTTGCATACATTGTGATAGTATGGGCGCTCTTACAAGAGCTAAAAACCAAATCTCATATCGAAACATAAAAGGATACGTCATAATATAATACAAGACTTGCTCAAGAATGAAATTATTTCTATTGATTATATAAAATCTAAGGAAAACTTAGTGGGCCCGTTTACCAAAGGTTTTAGTAGATATTGTGGGTTCAAGGCTCATCGGGTTGAAAACTCATGATTGTCACGAGCGATTCATTCCAATTGTGATTGTTAAGCTATTATCTCGGAACGTGCACAACATGTTTTGTGGACTCACCATATTTTTGAAAGATTTATGTTTAAACATTTAAAAAGAGATGATTTGGAGTTATTGAAAAATATATGCGAGTTATTATGCTTTTTGGAAAAAAAATTGCCTTATTTCTTTGATGTCATGGAATATTCGCTAATACAGTTTCGAGATGAGATAGTACTCGATGATCCGTTTCAATTTAGATGGATGTATCTATTCGAAAAATTTCTTTCTTCTAAGAAAAAGGCACAAAATGAAGCGATGGTTGAATTATCTATTGGTAAAAATTTATTGTTGGAAGAAATCACTTATTCAACATATTTTATTTCGAATCACATATTCCAATGAAACATAGAAAATTAGAAGAATATCACACAAACTATATATATCAATATAATTCTCAATTTGGTGAAATTACTGATATCTATACATCAATTGGACGTTCGTGAGAGAAATATAAGGAATTTTGGCTAACACTATAGGAGTATTATCACGTCCACACATATATATCATTATATTATCAAAAGCTACCACCTTTCCAAAGGTATAAAACGATGACTATCGATCTTTTAATTTACAAACATATATATATATATGTGTGTGTGTGTGGTTTTAACATATTTTCATTACAAGATCTTTGATAAAGAAGTAATGGGTACATATCTTCGTCTAAACGCAGATGAATTCAAGAAAAGTAATCATTTATTTTTATATTATATAGGTTAAGGGTTACGATGAGAGTATCCTATTTGGTTAAGAGATTTGACTAACGATTATACAAGAACGTTATTGTGTTGGCAAATTATGTTTATTTAGGGATACATATTCCACACTTACGAGCACAGAAAACATAGAAGCATATTCAATTATGGTGTTTGTGTTAATAGTGAAATAGATGACGATAATTTCTATGGCATCTTGCACCAAATCCTATAGGTTGAATATCTTGGTCTCGTTGGATTGAAGATAATATTTTTCAAATGTCACTGGTTCGACCCAATCATGGGACGTGATACACAAAACAATCGATGGGGAGGATTTGACATCAATCCGGTACAACAGTATGTAAAGTATGATCCATTTATCACAACATATCAGGTATTTTATGTGCATTATCTAACAGTATTGAAATCTCGAAGAGATGAGTGGTAGGTTGTAGTTAAGATTCAACTGTATGACGTTATAAACACAGAATAAAAAGAGGATCCATTTTAAACCGATTCTCCTAAGCCAACGGTTTATTGATACAAATAATTGTGAAGAGATTCTCACACTAACCGAGATAGATGATAAATACATCAGCGATTATGAAGATATTTGAACCGGAAGATGAACAAGATGAACATGGCGACGAATTTCATGCAATAAAAGGAAGACTCACCAATTGAAGAATCAATATATAAGATATGTGAATTATATAATTATAATAATATCAGACTTTTACAACTTAGTCTTTTTAAGTCATGTATTACATTTTCAACGGGCATCCACTTGAACTTGCAACAGACACCCATTGATTCGTAGAAATTATGTTCGGCACTTTTAGAAACATTTTACGGTTTACCATTTTTCAACGAGTATCCGTTGGTAATTCCAACCGATGCTCATTGAAATGAATATATAATTCCAACGAATGATCATTGAAAACTTGCAACGAACATTCGTCAGAATATATTGATAAGTTGCACTCCGCTTAGGTAGCTCATCGTATTGAAAATATGAATCCAATGGATGCCAGTAGAAAATACAACTGTTTAATGGATTAAATAAAGAAATTTTCAAAACGGATGCCCGTTGGAATTTCTAGCAGATGCTCGTTGAAAACTCAACATTCATGTTAATAAATGACTCATGTTGATTGGATGTAGTTTCCAATGGTCATCCGTTGGAAATTACAACAGAACTTCGTTTTGAAACTTTATATATTTAATAGGGGTGCTAAAGACTATATCTTTGACTTCTGATTGTTGGACAAGTATCAATGGTGAAGGGTTCACATGTTTAAGTTTAACGGCACATTACATGGATGAAGAATGAAAACTTAATAATAAGGTAATAGTCTTTCATTTATATGCCTCCTCCAATATAATTTATTTATTTGATTTGGAGTTATTATCATTATAGGAATTCTATGAATCTGATGATATTTCTGAATGTTGAGTTATACGGATTGGTTAGAATCAATCCGTGGATTGACGAACCATTTAACACCCCTAGTTAAAACACAATCAGTGAATAATTATAGTAGTTGAAAACGTATTCATCTTAATCAAAATATATAATTCAAGAAAGTATTAGCCATTAACCGGACGGTGTCTAGATAATATCTAGAAGGACCATGGTTTACATATAAAATAGAAGTTATTATATATTTTATCTAACTCCAAATATAAATATAAATAAAATAAAAATATTTATAATCCAAATTTTCGTACTTGTAATCTAAATATTAAATATCAATGTAAAGAACTAAAAGATTCAAAGTTAAAGAATAGAACATAAATAACACAATATTAAACATAAATAAATAATTAATTTCTTTAAACATTTCATCTCTCAAATCTTCACACCCTATCACATCGTATTTTGATCCTCATATAAAATAAAATATAATTTTATTGCCGTATGAATATTTATTTAAAAAAAAGGAGAAGAAAAAAGAGTTGTTAATCTTATATCCATAAATGGCCAAGAACAAGACATATCCAACGTGCATTAGACAGAATACATAAAAAGCACAGCTTCCGCGAAGTTTCCTTTCTAAAAAGATTACAAATATGATCGCTTTGTTCTTTTGTTTTGCGTCCAAAGAAAAGAGTTGGAAGGAAATCTTTGTCATGTGACTCTCTCCTCTCTTTTGCCCATACTTACCTCAAATATCTCTAAAATGGGAACTTCTTGATAATTCCAAAGTCACATAAGAATGTAATGTCGGACTCTTAAAGAACATAGTCTTGTGTGTCTTTGTGGTATGGTTTTGCCCTCTTCCATCATCAAAACTCTCTCTTTCATATATATATATATATATATAATTAAATTCATTGCTGTTCGAAAGATTTTGTTTCATAGGCGCAAAATGTAAAATATCTGGTCCATTTATATATTTACTGACGGTTTAAACCTTATAATCATTTATTAATATTTCTTAGATTCAAATATTGCATTCACAAGAGTTAATACACAAATTAAAGGATAACTAACATATCTATTAAAAAGAAGGGTACGGAATTCTGAAATTCTGAAAAGTGTAGGTCCTTCACCCAAAATTCTGAAAAAATATTAATAGAAATATCATTAGACTTACATAATTTGTTAATCAAGAGTAAATTATTATGAATGGAAGGAACAAAAAGTATATTTTAAAGTATTGAAGAAAAATATGTAAGAAGAATCATTGAAGAACTTGAATTAGTGATAGTTATATCATTCCGGACGACGTCTAGGACACGACCAATGATGCAGAGGAGGACGCGACCTACAGCGCTGAAGAAAAATCGGTCTGCGCGACCCAAGACGCCCCCAACGCGACCCGAGATGCCACCTACACGGACCGAGATGCCACCAGCGCGACCCGAGACGCTACCAGCGCGACCTGAGATGCCACCAGCGCGACCCGAGATGCGACCAGCGAGAAGGAAAAGCCGTCCCGAGCTAAACGAAAGGCGGATGCGACCGGACGAAAAGACGTTCGTTCAGTGACTCGAGCTAGGACTAAGGAGGAAGAGGCCTTGACCCTACCAGCTGGTCCCATGACCCGAGCCAAGGCTACGAAGCTTAAGGACGCAATCATCGGGATCCTCGCGGCCGTCCACGTTCAAGAAGATTATTCAAGTCCACGTGAAGTCACGAACCTATGTAACGTTATTCAAACCGAAGCCTGCCCCACAACGGTTAGTAATTAGGTAAAGTGACCCGCGTGTACTTTTTCCCTTCGTTGGTTTTGTCCCACGGGGTTTTCCAACGACGGGTTTTTAACGAGGTCGCATGTCACTTTCCCGCGACCTAATTATTAACCCGAGGGTTTCAAGACGAGTTCGCATTCTAACAGCATAATTTACAACTTGTCTTTAAAGTTTTAGTGTTTTTCTAGACTATTAATTAGTTGCTTTGCATGGTGACTTGCATTTATTGAAGCATTTAGTGCTGCATGGCATTGGTTCTTGTTATTATGGCCGGCCATGGCTCTTGTGAAGAACAATCCAGATTTTTTAATTTTCAACTTGATTTTCCTTAAGAAATCTTCCTTATTGGTGCGTAACATCCAGAAAAACCCGTTGGTGAGTTATATCCAACGTTCGTTCGTTCTTCGTTGGTGCGTAACATCCTTAGAAGACAGGTCGGTGAATTGAGAGTCATTCTGCAACTCTCGTGTGACCACTCGTTGTGCAATCCGTTGCAGCAAGGCCTATCCAATCCAACATTTCATGGACTGAGCGTCGTTCAAGCGGGATCGCGTTAGATAGGTAAGCAAGATCTGTTACCTACAACGACTTTCTTCATCGCCTTCTTATGGAGTATACAAAGAGTGGTTTCAGGAATTCGTCAAGATGATACACGAGACTTTACTATTAAGAAGCCATGGTCTGCATTGCCGTGTAGTACGCTTGAGGTTGGTATGATTGAGCCGATGGATGTCGTGAGTTGGTTGAAGATGGACGTCATGTCTACGGAGAATTGATTTGTGTCATGGTGAGAAGACAATATTTAAGATGAGAGTGCTAAGTGGATCGTCAACTCGCATATTTACCCGATCTAAACTACATAAGTGAGGGTTGGGTTGAGTTTATTTCAAGGCCATATAAAAAAATGAGCTAATGGGTTAGGCTATAATTTTAGTCAATCCTTATGGGCTATGGACCAACCGTGGGCTAGATTAAACTTATATATTTATTTCGGGATGTGAGTTCGTTTATATCTTAGATAGAGGATTTAGGCTTGGGAGAGTCATAGGGATATGAGCGACGTTGATTTCCTAGGGATATGAGCGACGTTGATTTCCTAGGTAGAAGATTTAGGCTTGGGAGAGTCATTTCTAGCATTGGAGGTTGAATTCCCTATTGTTCTTAATGCAATCTAGACGTTCCACACTACATTGGGAGTTGAGTGACGTTGATTCCCTAGATAGAGGAAGAGTTTTATTTGGTTTATCTATATTTTTATAAATTATTTTAATGTTTTGAAATTTCAAAGTATTTAGATATATAATTTATATACGTAATATTAATAACATGTAATTATAATATTTTTTATATATAATTGTAAGCCATCCATGAAAATGAAATTTGTGTTTTGAAATTTCAACTTTCAAAATATTAAGTTAAATGTTATTTTTATTTCAATTTTTAGATTGTTTTTTGTTTATCTATTTTTTATGAATTATTTTTATGTTTTTAAGTTTCAAAAGATTTAAATATTTTTATTTGAATATGTTAACCATTTATTTAAATTATTTAGAAATTGTTAGATGTTGCCCATGGTAGGTTAGGGGCTGGACGGGACCAACTCATTTAGCATCCCTAATTGAAGATACTTCTTCGAACTATAGACTTGAATTCCACATGTTTGGCAACGACCAAGATAAGGCTTCGGTATAAGAGTGTGGACGATCGTTGGTATAATAAACCATCACCGGTGAAGAGGTAAGTTTTTGGATCTTTATTATTTCATCATTGGGTACCTTCTCTTGAAAGCTCATTAACGAAGATCGACATGTCTTGAGTGTTGAAGGCACCAAAAATTGGTTTGAACTCATTAGGGAGACCATAAAAAGTATGACCTAGAGATCCTCATAGCCGATGGGCTTGCATAGGAGAACAACCTCGTCTGTTAGCCATGATGAAGCGGATGTATTCATCTGTTGATTGATTTTCCTTGGATTTTATTTTATCATGGATTTGGCGGAGGGAACACGAGAGAACTTGCCATGTGTATTAGTAAGGATGTCCCACAAACCACATACGAAGTCGATCTAGCCACCACAAGTAAGGGGTGCTGATCATCTCGTTTTCATACGTATTTCTTGCACGATTTAGGAGACGTTTTTGATACATATGTGATGTTTTACGTATGATTCCGTATCCGTTTTACTTGCTTTCGTGCTTTTCATGTTCTTACAGGTTTTTACGCGTATTTGGACTATTTTGGAGCTAAAGGAACATGCACGGAGCTAAGGAGCAACTTGGGGGATCATCACGGGACAAACGGGACGAGATTGAGCATGGAGAAGCACGCGCACGAACTGCCCTAGCCGCACCCGAGCGGGTACACTCACTGCCCGAGCGGGTCGCGGCCCGTAACTGCTCAAAACTTAAGTAAACTTAACTTAAAACATAAGGGAACTCGTGGGGCAATTTAGGCAACAATTGGACCGACTTAGGAGGCTTAAAAGGAGGCAAAAAGACGTCATTACAGCAAGCTTACAGAGGAGAACAATTCAGCGAAGTTAGAGCAGATTCTTGCGAGAAGATAAGCGAGGAGCATTGGAGATCAAGCACCACCACTTCGGTTTTGTTTGGTTTTTATGTTCCTTAGGCTTTCTACTATGTTTATGTTTCTTTACAGACGCATGAGCGAGTAGTTTGTTTGTTCTAGGAGAAGGGATTAGCCCTTGGCTATCCCGAGACCGCTTTTGATCTATTTTGAATGCATCTTCCCGTTTTAGTTCATCTATTCTTTATCTGAGTGCTATAATTTACTTGTGTTTAAAAAGGCAACGTATATACATGTATTAGAGAGTAGGAGCAGGACCGAAAGGAGAATTCTAGTCTTGGAAGGTCAGGTTTAGAACAACCGAGGTTAGGCCACGAAAGTAGGGTAGCAACGGTTGAGGGTGAACGGGCGAATCACAGAGTTTATGGGTTTAGTTCATGGTGTCAGCCACGAAAGTAGGGGGCAGCTTGTCTAGATCACATGTCTATGCCTTGAGAGGGGGTAGATATCATGTTAGGATCGTCCGGCTTAGATAGCTTTAACTGGGATTGCATGATAGATAGGTTGGTCGTTGGTTTCGGTAGTCTTGTGGTGAAACCGGATTCCTAGGACGTTTGTCTCATCGTTAGAACCCAAGTAGTTTAGTTAATTTCAGTATTTCATTCCTTATCCACATTCTTTCGTTAGCAAGTTTGATTCATAGTTCGGGTTTAGGTAGCGTTGCATAGTCTCTGTGGGATCGACACCTAAAATACTACACACGTGCCGTGTACTTGCGGGTAGATTAGGTTATATTTAACTCTGATACGCATCAGGTGCATAGATTGCACTGAGTAGAACGCTAAAAGAAGTTGATCTTATTGTTTCAGTCATGAAAATGTTGGATTTGAGAACTTCATCCCATCAACGATGATATAAACATCGTGAAATGTGAAATCTTTGACGAAAACATTAAAGTTTATGCTCGACAAGGAGATCAGAGATTTGGATGATCCACGTAAGATAGTTTATGACGATGAGTTAGATAATAGACTTGTTGACAGAGAGGACTCATTGTGGTTTATGAGTATTGAAGGTTGTGGATATATCGATTCCAAAGAGGAGCTGTCCGTGGTGGTAATTGAATGATGATGTGTGGCTCATGTTAATGAAGAAAATGGGGCCACCGAGATGGTTAAGAAATATACAATTGAAGGGAAAAAAACTCAAGCATGGCCGAGAGAATAATGAAAAAAGGTGCGCAACCACGACAAGGAAGCAATGGATGGAAAATGAAAAGAAAATTAATGCGACGGCTGCGAGGATTATCGAATACCGAAAGAGAAGAAAATTGGTGACGATTAGGTTAATATTTAATGATCTAATACCATAATAGATTAGGGAATGGTGCTTATATTATCAGATGAAGGTACATATAAATACAACATTAGCATTCATGATTTAATTTACAACAATGTATCATGCTGTAAAATTGACATATATATATATATATATATATGGAGACATAAAGTAATGAATAGGTTTAGGGGTCCATTATGGGTTGAATTACTTTTATATCAGCCCAATCCAACTCATTTTCAAAATGGATTAAGATTTTTCAAACCACTAAAAACTACAAGTTATATGAGTTGATCCATGGGTTGAAATTTTTAGTTTAAAATTATATAATAATTAATTAATAAAATATCAAAAAATCATAAATAATTCAAACAATGTCTCAAATTTTAAATAAAAATATCTTAATACGTTAAAAATGTTAAAACATAAAAATAATTCATAAACAATATAAAAAATCCAAATAAAAGTTTAAAATTCTAAATGAAAACATTTTGTCTTCAATCTTTATGTTCTTCATTATCCATACGTATAAACAAAGCAAAAATAAATACATAAATCAAAATAATATATTAACCAATACTAAAAGATGATTCGAAAGCAACAGTAGTTATAGGAATGCTTAGCACATCACAAGCCATATATGCCAACTCATGTTATCGATATTGATATCCTTCCAATAGTCTAAGATATCCAAATCGGGATAATCCAACATTCTCAATTTCTCTTCATCCAAATATATATCTAAAAGTGATTTGCCTTCTTCTTCATTCATCTCAAAAATATCATCAAAATCATAGAAATTGTATAATAATAATAACTCCAAACCGGATAAATAAATTATATTGAAAATATAAATATTAAACTAAAAATATAAACAAAGTAGAAAACTTACTTCAATAATGATTGACTTGCAAAACAAAGTTGAGAAAAAATAATAAAAAATATTATAAATATATTTGATTACTATATATAAAAATTAGATATATATATATATATTAGAATATATGTAATGTATATTTAGTTTTGACCAGGGTTGACCCGTAGTCCATATGGGTCCACTAAAATTTTAGCTCAACCCATGAGCCCATTTAATATATGGGTAAAAAAAAACTCAACCCAACTTGCACTTATACGGGTTGGATTAGGATCAATCTATGGGTTGACGAACCATGTAACACCCTAAATAGATTAAAAGTAAGGCTATTCATAAATTCATCCCAATCTAAAATAAATTCCAATATAATAGAAAAAATATTATTTATTATATATACTAGAATTAAGTAAAAACTTAATTTTTAATATATAAGATAACATAATTATTAATTAAATATATATTAACGTATTAGTAATGGATATTTATTATTTCTATAGTGGTTTAAAAATTTTAATTTCTTATTATTTCGGTTTAAAAATTTTAATTTCAAATAATTTTTTTGTTATTTATAAATGTATATTAACATATTAATAGTGGTTAATTATTATTATTTTTATAAATATATGTTAACGGATTAATAGTGGTTTATTATTATTTTTATAATATTTGAAATTTTAAAGATCTCATTTAATTAAATAAAATTTATATTTAATTGATTTAAATTAAAAATTGGAATTGTTGACTCGACCGTCATGTTAATATTGACGTCATTTTACTATAATTGAACAAAAATTCGACTTCTAATATATATGATTTTACAAATAGATGGTTGGACTTAAAATTATTTATTATATATATATATGTTACAAATAGATGGTTCAGCTTTAAATTATTAATCATTTATATATATATATATATATATATATTACAAATAGATGGTTGGGTTTAAAATTATTAATTATATATATTTTAAAAAAATATTAAAGTTTTTTTATGATATATAAATAATCGATATTTAAAAGATACTGCATTTGAAAGCATCCACGAAAATAATAATTGATCGCTCTCAAACCCAATTTGCAAAATGAATGGTCCAATGGTTTATTGAATACACTTGTTGTTGAACTATTTTAGTGGTGGATATTGGGTTATAATATTCCCCTTTTTTGTTTTATATAGGTACGATTTTTCAAATTCAATTAATTATTTTTGGGTTGTTAATATTATGCAAAATATGGAAAAAGACTTTGATTTGGATCGAAGTATACTCTTGTTCTTGTAAATGCCAATACAATCTTTTATCTCAAGAAAAAACTTTTTCTATCTTTCTCAAAGAATATAATGCAAATTTTAATTGCTTTTTAATAACTATTTAAAAAAATTGAAAAAAGAAAGTACATTTTAAAGATTTCAAAGCTATGAAATTATATTTTGGTTACAACTTGAACAGCAAATATGATTCTCAAATAACAGGTATATATATATATATATGCATATAATTTTCAAAGTGAAGTAAAAAGATGACATTACGTCATGACATTTCTATTAGTGTAAATCAAAAAATGAAACGTGCGTCATTGTCGGAATCCGTACGGAGAAAGGATGAAAATGGTCGTCCTCACTCACTTGTCTTTGATTGTACGATGCCGTGGAGTCCACGTACTACTAACTTCCAAAATCTTAGAACATTTTTTTGAATTATATTTTACTGGTTTTAAGCACGAATAGTTTATATATATTTAAATTTATTAAGGAATAATAATACATATTACTATGCAGTATTTGTGAAATACTTTCTGATACTAACTTTGCATTAATGTTCACGTTTTGATTTTACATTTAATTATTAATAAATTATGAAATATTTTTAAATATGTATATTTGTATTTTATTTTAAATGATATTCTATTTACACAAAAATTTAAAAAAAAATATATCATATCAAGGAGTATTTAAATGGTACATGAAAATTTTAACTGAAATGTTAATGTTAAATAAATGTAAATTAATTAAGAAAAAAAGAGAAATATATAATCTTTACTATGCGTATTACATGGTTTCATGATATCATGTCAACACTTCTCTTGCCCGAATGGATGGGATGACGTTGTTGGATCAAAATCCAATTGTAAGTTTACGTGTTAATAATTATGTATTGCAGATTGTTTTAAAAATAAAATGCGATTAAACGTGATCAAGTAAGGTTTAAGTAAATTGTGCTTTAATACATCATTTAGGATGTGAGTTTTAATGTGTAAAACCCCAAAAATAATTTTTGTTTTAATGATGGGCTAAAACAGAAATACAAAAACTAAAATCCTAAAGTTAACTCTGTAATAGTGGTTATGGTCACCGGATAGCACATATCATATTTTGTCAGACATCCCATCGTCTACAGAATACAAAGAAAACACTAAAGTGCTCTTGTGATATTGTCTTGATCTGAAAGATCATATCCACATATGTACTATGGATACAGGTATGCTTTCGCAAATCTATTCTTGTATATTCTCGATGTTCTAAAATGAATGGATCTATGGATATAGTGATAGTTTTCACCGGGATAAATCACAACAAGTGGTATCAGAGCCTATTTATGTTGGATTATTGAGAAATAAGGATTTATTAGTTCTTATTATTTTGTTTTTTATTGAATTCAAATTCATATTGATTTTAGACATGTCTAATATGCACGTATAACAAGTTTCAAATGTTTAGCATATTTATGCGTAAATGGTGGCACGTCTGCTTTGATACAGAATTGTTGATTCCTTCGTATGCATAAATGTCAGATCATGTTTTAGATCCTATTTTTAAATTTATTTATAGATAATTTCCCATATATATATATATATATATATGCATAATTCGTCGCCTATTGAGAGCATATTCATAATTTAGGAATATGTGATTCATAAGTCTTATGATAATTTGTTTAATGAGATGTGTACATGTGTAAATGTTTCATTGTTGAAGAAACGCACTATCGGAGACACCATAACATAAAGAGTTTAGGGTTTCTTGATAATGCACTAGTAAGGTAAATGGTACATTATGATGCACGTTTTTCTATCATTATCATCATTATTATTTAAGGTCTTTAACTATGTGATAACAAAATAGTGCATTATTATTGTTAATTTTTTGGGTAATTTTAAATTCAAATAAAGTAACGATTATATATATATATATATCAAAACTAATTAATTGAAGCATTATATCACCAAAGTGATCCCTACTGTGGAAATTAATTTTGTTTTGAGATATAAATGATATTATGTATATAATTTGTGTCGATGTTTACCAACCTAAAGGAAGGTAAAACATTTGATTGAATTATGTGCATACATATGGTATTGAATATGTGATGATTATTTGGTTTATGTGTGAATACTAAATTTACCCAAAAGAAAATTTATTGTCCGACACATTCTTTTATCATCAATATTCGATTACTGCACCAAGATATCACTTACAAATTAGTGTTTCGTCCAAAGGTATTTTACTAATAGAGTGCACGATATCTTGAGATGAGATTTACCATATTTGAATTTATTATTACAATTTATTAATTTTTTGTTAACTCTTATGTGAGCATTATTTTCATGGATACAGCTGTGAGCAATGTTGCTAGTGCACATGCCAGCATGATGCTCCATTCCTACACTGAATGGTAGTAACTCTAAGTCCTGGAAAGAGAACTTGTTAATTGTTCTCAGACGTTATAATCTCGACTATGGGATGAGGTACCTCCTCCACTTACGGATATGAGTACCTCAGATAAAAAATAGAGAGATGGAAAAGTGGGAGAAGTCAAATCTCATTAGTTGATGATCGTGCAGAAAACCATTATGGAGGTATTCAAGAACACAACATCTGAATCCGTAACTACAACTAAGGATTTTCTTGGGAAAATTGAAAAGAGGTTTGTTAAGAGTGATAAGGATGAGAAGATTACACTATTGACATAACTCAGTTCAATGAAGTATAAGTGGAAACATCAGGGAATACATCTTGGAGATGCCTCATCTTGCTTCCTAGAGAAAAGCACTTCAGATGGCTATATCCGAGAATTTTCTGGTGTATCTTTTCCTACACAGTACAATCAATTTAAAGTGAGCTACAACTATCTGAAAGAGAATTCGTCTCTTAATGAGCTCATATCACATTGTGTTCAAGAAGAGAATAGGCTTATGCAAGATAAGAGTGAAAGTGTTTACCTTGCCTTTCACCCAAAACCCAAAGGAAAGAAAAGAAAGAATGATAATATTATATAGTTATAGTGAACCAGAAGAAATAAGAAAAGAAACCGGAAAATCTTAGAAGGCAATAAAGGTTTCTTCTTTGGAGCTGAAGGACACATGAAAAAGCGGTGCACCAACTATGACGCATAGTATGCAAAGAAAATTACACTTATTTAGTCTCATTTGTTTTGAGGTTAATTTGATTTCGGGCACATAGTGTATAAATTCGGGTGCAATAACTCACATCAGTGTGTTTATACAGGGTTATGTAAATTGTCGAAAACTAAATGATGTCGAAATATATATTTATGTGGACGATGGCAAAAAAATTGAAATCGAAGCAATTAAAGAAAATAGATTATTATTAAATATTAGATTTTATTTGGATTTTGATTAAACATTTATTGTACCATCTTTTAGACGAAATTTGGGTAAGAGATACCTTAAACTTCCGACATAGATCCAACTCTAAACAATGTTTTTTTGGCCATATCAAACCGTAACTCTGTCATATAAGAGTTTTCTCAATTGTTTACAAAACCGGATAGCCCCAACCGGTTCAACAGTGAACCGGTGCAGACCGGTGATTTAAGCTTAATAAATTTAAGGGTACAGAATTGGGCTATTAATGGGCTTCTTATGCCATCTATAAAAGATGCAACTTTGTTTGAACTCTCTACGTCGCCTTCCTCTTCAATTAAACAGGAAACAAATTTCAAAGCTTTACGGAAGAAGAGGAGGAGGAGGAGGAGGAGGACGCCATGAGAGTTGATTACTACAGAGTTCTCCAGGTTGATTCCACTGCCAACGACGATGATCTCAAAAGGGCTTATCGCAAACTCGCCATGAAGTGGCATCCCGACAAAAACCCTAGCAACAAAACCCGCGCTGAGGCTGAATTCAAGCGGATTTCTGAAGCATACGATGTATGAATCCTCTTTCTGTCCTCTCCCACTCTCATTCGTATGTTCTGACTGTCTTTCTTCTTCCTTGGTTTAAGGTTTTGAGTGATCCGCATAAGCGAGCGGTTTACGATCACAACGACGAGGAGCAGCTGAAGGCGCAGGCTCCACCGCCGCACTCCGGCGAATATTCGGGCTTCTCGTACACTAAGAAGGACTTTGATGATATTTTTGCTGAACTTTTCGGTTCCTCGAATCCTTTCGGCGAGTTCGACGACGATTTATTGAAGGCACGTAGGTCGTCGGGGCAGGGCGAAGGCTGTACGGCGGCTCGTAAGGCGGCGCCTATAGAGCAGGAGCTGTCTTGCAGTTTGGAGGAATTGTACAGTGGAAGTAGGAAGAAGATGAAGATTTCCAGAGATGCCTTTGATTGCTTTGGGTAAGTTAGCCATTATTGGGTCTTGATTACATTAATCTGATCACAAGATACATTGGGTGTGATTACATTAATCTGATTTCAAGATACATTGGGTGTGATTAGATTAATCTGATGTGCAATTGACTGAGCCTTGCCTTGTGGAATTGCCAATTGAAAACACTATTAGTCTTAGGAGAGACATTGGAATTGCCAATTGCCAATTGGAGATTTCTATGGCTTATTGCATTGAGGCTTCTTGTTCTTCATGTTCTATATCTTGTAATCTGATCATAATTGCATTGAGGGTTCTTGTTCTTCATGTTCTATATTAGTCTTAGGAGAGACATTGGAGGGCTGAAACATACTGTTCTATTAAAGTCAGAGCCTTTTCTATGGCTTATTGCATTAAGGGCTCTTGTTCTTCATGTTCTATATCTTATAATCTGATCACATTCCCTGCGTTTTCCTATAGGAAAACTGTAACGAAGCATGAAATCCTGACGATAGATGTAAAGCCAGGGTGGAAGAAAGGAACAAAGATCACATTTGAAGAAAAGGGTCACGAGCAACGAGGCACTATACCAGCGGATGTAATCTTCACCGTTGTTGAGAAAGACCACAGCGTCTTCCAAAGAGAAAGTAACGATCTTGTCATGACCCAGAAGATTACACTTGCTGAAGCCCTCACGGGTTACACGGCTCAAGTCACGACTATCGATGGAAGAACACTGAAAATCCCAATCGAAAAAGTCATCAATCCGTCTTATGAAGAAGTTGTAGAGGGCGAGGGGATGCCATTGCCGAGAGATCCTACGAAAAGAGGTAACTTGAGAATCAAATTCATCATTAACTTCCCTTCTATGCTTACCCAAGAGCAGAAAAATGGCGTCAAGCGTTTCTTATGACCTCCCTGAAGAATATTTATTTTTTTTTTTGTTAGATTTAAGTGGTTTAAGAATTGATTCTTTTGTCATCAAGCCTATCATAGAACAAGAATTGTAGAGGGGGTTTGAGTATATATGATTTCTCCTAATTCATTTCGATTTATAATTATTCCGATTCCCCTTTCGAGTATGGACCTTTGTAGGTTGATCCCTTCGAAATTTAATCATTATTCGAAGATAATTTTGGCCATCGATGGTTGCAACATTACATATTTATACTAAAACTTCACACGTAAAACTCGTATTATCTTTACACAAATTCAAGACTTAACACTCTCTTACTAATTCAACACCAACATGTTGACAAATTCAATAATATGAGAGAAGCAATGATCCTCTAAAGTTTGTGAATCTTTTCTATCATTCTATAATAGGGTTCGAGAAGTCACGTTAGTTTGGTTGTGGATCTCGGTTTAAAACTATTTTCATATCAACTGTATGGAAAATCAGATGAATTTTTTTATTTTCATTTTTTGTTGATGTGCTTGTCGGCGTGGTCATTGACCTAGCATGCACATTATCGATTGTTATCGAAAAAAGTAATGTCGAAAAAAAGTAAGTGTATAGTTATATCAGAAATACGCAAATAGAACGATTAAAATGAGATTATTTTCTAAAAATAATTCAAGATTAGATAATTGTAACACACTACCAATATTACCAATATCATGCACCACGTAATCTCGTGACGGACAAAGTTTACATAACCTCATGAAATATAAAGTTTGCAATACAAATGTTTTTATGATACATTAGTAGACCTTGATATTAATCTAACACCATTAGAATAGCTATTCTAATGAATTTTGCATATTGTAAGTCTCTAGTGAAGCATTTTAATTTATATGATTGATCCATTTTCTACTTTACAATTCCTGGTTTTTAGGATCCACCAAGAATCCATCTCTAAATTTATAACAGTATTTAAGGACAAGATGTTGTTAATATAACATTAGAGAAAAGTTTTACTACAACATTACTGTTATACTAATTTGATTTTGATTGATACCATCGCTCCTATTTTTGTTTTTGAACCGTTACATGATCAACAATTCCATGAGTTTGGGCTTCTGTTGCTGACATAAAAGCATCTCAATTGGTATTAGAATCAGTGTCTGCAAATTCGTCCTTTTTCAACTTGAACCACCTCAGTGTCACAAGAAATTCATGGATTAGGGACTGACGAATGAGTCCCTAATCCGTCCGGAAATCAGATTCGGGACGGATTAGGGACTGGTACGCGTCGTCCTCAAATGAACATCGCCAACCAATTTCCGTCTGCAATCCGTTTGTAAATACATACGGTATATGTAGTCCGCAAACCGTCCGCAATTTCGGACGAAAAGGTTAGTCTGGAAATCGTCGCAAAACCCGACGATTTCGTACCCAACATTTCCGGACGACACTGTTTCCGTCCGGAAATTTTAGGGACGAAACTGGAGCTTTACCATCTCCACTTATATGTAACTCCTTCCGTGAGCAATACTCTGCGAGATCCTTCCGTGATTTAATGTTATCCTTCGTTTTTCCTGTGACATTCATTACTATATTGATGATATTATCGAAAAAATTTTCTCTATGTGCATTCATCAAGATTGTGGCGAAGCTTCAGATTTTTCCAATACGGCAGATCCCAAAATATGCTCTTCTTGTACCAATTATGGGTAATTCCGTAACCATCAATTCTCGGATGATTGTTTCCTCCGCAAGCTAGGAATACCCAAAGCAAGAAGTCGTTCGTATAATATCTCTTCGCCGGTCAAAATTGGAGGAGGAGATTTTCGCACAATAATATTCCTTTTGAAATTCCTCTTGTTGCGTCGTAGTATATCATCAGGAGGAAGAAAATGGCGATGACAATCAAACCAACTCGTCTTTCGTCCATATTTCAAAATTTTCTCTATGTGCATTCATCAAGATTGTGGCGAAGCTTCAGATTTTTCCAATACGGCAGATCCCAAAATATGCTCTTCTTGTACCAATTATGGGTAATTCCGTAACCATCAATTCTCGGATGATTGTTTCCTCCGCAATCTATACTCCTAGAAATACCCAAAGCAAGAAGTCGTTCATATAATATCTTTTCGCCGGTCAAAACTGGAGGAGGAGATTTCCGCACAACAATATTCCTTTTGAAATTCCTCTTATTGCGTCGTAGTGTATCATCAGGAGGAAGAAAACGACGATGACAATCAAACCAACTCGTCTTTCGTCCATATTTCAACTGAAAAGCTTCCGTTTCATGCATGCAATATGGACAAGCCAATGGATCATGCGTTGTCCACCTAGATCGCATACCATAAGCTGGAAAATCACTTATTTTCCACATAAGAGCACCTCGTAATAGAAAATTTTGTCGTCTCGAAACGTCGTACGTTGGAACTCCCTTCCATAATTCTTTCAATTCTTCAATCAGTGGTTGAAAAAATATATCCAAACTTCTTTTCGGATGGTTAGGCCCGTGAATCAATATTGTTAAGAACAAAAACTCACGTTTCATGCACATATCTGGTGGTAAATTATACGGTGTCATAATAACTGGCCACAACGAATAATTTCTCCCAGACATCCCGAATATATTAAAACCATCAATGCAAAGGCCTAAATAACGTTTCGACTCTCAGCTGCAAAATCAGGATATACCTTGTTAAAGTGTTTTCACGCCTCACCATCAGGGATGACACATTTCTCCGTCAGGACTTGAATGCTCGGCATGCCATCTCATGTCGCTTGCGGTCTTCTCCGATTGATACAATCTTTTTATTCTATCTGTAATTGGTAAATACCACATACGACGAAACAGAACCGATTTTCCATTTCTTGTCAAATAAAATCGATCTTTTCCACAAAATCGACAATTGATCAAATCCGAAGTTTCTTTCCAGAAAATGATACAGTTGTCTTGGCGAACATTAATCTTTTGATACGGCAATAAACCCAATGGTCTCATCATCTTCTTTGTTTCATAATATGACTCGACTACATTATTATCTTCGGGCAAATAATCTCTTACTAATTGCAATATAGAATCCATGCAATTCTGAGAAAGATTATTTTTTGTCTTCAAATTCATCAACCGTGCAGATAAAGACAACCGTGATAGACCACTTCTACAGCCATCATAAAGTGAATGCCTAGCACTTTCTAACATTTCAAAAAAAGTTTTTGCTTCTTCATTCGGATCTTCTTCAATATTTTCATCTTCGTTTCTTTCGATGAATGCATTTTGCACCATTTCTACATAAGGGTTTTCTACATCTTGAAAAGTCTGAGACACTTCATGATTTACGATACCCCTAATAAAATTTTCTACAACATTACCGGGTCATGGTGCAAAATTCTCTCCATGAGATAACTAAATAAAATAATTTGGAGTAAACCCTCTTAAATAGAGATGATTCCAAACGGGGTTCTCATTAACGAATTTTTCATTTTTGCATTTTACGCATGGACAAACCAACTTACCGTTTTCTTTATAAACTTGTTGATTTATCGCCACCGTCATAAACTGTGTAAGGCCTTCTACAAACTCCTTCGATACACTTTGAGTCTTCGGATCAATTCTTCTATACATCCACTGTCTCGAAACGAAAATATTCGATCTCGACGACGATGTCATTAAATCAGAAACGATAACAAGATATAAAGAGAAATATATGAGACTTGTGTGAGAGAAACGGGTAGAAGAGGAGAGATTAAATAGAAAATTTTAAGACCGATTCTGGACGAATTGCGGACTGAAATAATTATTTCCCGACGAACCGTCCCGAATACGTCCGGAAATTGCGGACCGATTCATCATCCGTCCGCAATTTCCGGATGGACAACCAAGTCGTCCCCATACCGTCCGCAATTTGCGGATGCCCTTGAATGTGGTCCCGAATCCGTCCCGAATTACGGACGACTTAGGGACTACTCTACTGTCTGCAAATTTGCGGACGGATTAGGGACGAATTTATTATTCCGTCCTTAAATCGTCCCTAATCCGTCCCCAAATTTAGGGACGGCTGACTCAGTCCGCAAATGCAGTACCGAAATCCTATTTTTCTTGTAGCGTGTGGTCTCGACAATGACTACAAACAAAGATAAAATAGAACATCTAGAATTTAGATTCGACGTAATTCAACACAAACTCACTCAGATGATAACCATGGCAAATAAGCAACACCTCAATTTATCCCTCAACAAACTTACGGATTCCATTTCTTAGAGTACATGAAAGCTCCACATCAAGGGCAAGAGATCGAGAGAGAACAACATAATGATGTCAACATAAACAACGACCAACTTCTATTTTTTTTTTTTGCAAAAAACGGTGAAACTAGATTTTTCACATTTTGTTAAAGGAGATCCAACGACATTTTAATATCAAAACTCTCCTGCATATAAGGATTTCTTCTTGGCTTCTTACCATTTTTTATGGTGAAGCAAATGAAAGGTGGTTCGAGTTTGGGTCCGGGTAATATATTTTTGTTACCCACGGATTCGGGTTCAGGACGGGTTTTTATTCTCTAAAACGAGTACTCGCAGGTACCTGAATAAAAATTACAAAAATACCCCTATTTTTATATAAATTACTTAAAATGCCATCTGGTCTACTATATTTCCCATTTTCTCTTCCCATCTGTAGTCTCTCTCTCTTTCGACATTTTGCCTCCTCTCCCTTTGCACACGACGACCATTCTCTCTCCCGCCTACACGATCGACGATCACTCTCTATCCTTTCTGCACGACCGACGACTACCTCTCTCCATCCTACATGACCGATGGCCACCTCTTCTCGTAAGGCGCCTTTGCATGACAGACGATCGCTCTCTCTCTCTCCAGTACGATCAACGACTACTATCTCTCCCTCGAGCACGACCGACAACCACTCTCTATCCCTCCAAAATGACCAACAATCGTCTTAACTACAGATCGACCGTCTCTCTCTCTCTGCACCACCGACGGTCACCCTCTCTCCTTCTTGCACGACCAACAGCCTCAACTGCAAATCGCCTACCTCCCACCTCATCTTGACCTACTCTTAGGTATCAAGCTCCACAGCTGACAATCGATATGTGAAATTTTTTTATTTTTTTATTTTTTTTATTTTTTTAATCGCCACGAGTACCCGAAGATTTCATAATTTTTTTCGGATACCCACATCTTGCGGATTCGAATACGGGTAATAAAATTAATTACCCGTACGGGACGGATTCGAATACGAGTATAAAAATTTTGGCGATATCCGCAGATGTTCATCCCTAATAATAATAATAGAGATGATTCCACGCAATTCTGTCGCTCATAAGTTTTCATTTTTGCATTAAAATAAGGACAAATATCATGGGGACGTCTAACTTTGTGGTCGAAAGAGATACTATTCCCACATTTGTCATTGTTCAAAAGGCAAAAAAGGTGACATTCCAAAATCGTCACCGACGACAACCCAATTTCGTTGTTGGATTTACACATTATATAAACATGGAGAAATTCAAGGCCAAAAACAAAACGTCTATTCATCTAACGGTAAATATATATAATGTTTTTGGGTTATAAGACAATGCAAATTATTAATTATATAATGCGTTTGTTGAAATAGTCTAAAAATGTAAGTACTCATAAATATTCAATTTCTCTATTTTGAGAGAACATTCATATATCTTACTTCTTGATATGTTTTTTTAAATATAGATATCATTCTCAAAATGAAGATTCAAGTGTGAAATGAAAGAAACATTTTATGTCCTCCCTTCACATGTTAATTAATCTTACATAATTTCGTCCATTTTGTGAACTAAAAATCATTCAATCTATCAATTAATATGCTTAAAAATCATCCAATATTCATTCGATTTGTAAATTACTTTATACACTATTTTGTAGTGGATTGGAAGGAAATTTCTATATGTATAATGTATTTTTAGACTGCTTTTCTTTTCTTAGAAACGTTTTTTTCCCTAAAAGATCAATATTCGAAGCAAATACCAAAATTATATTAATCGTAACAGATAATAGATAATTAAGTTTAGAGTTTAATTGAACGATATTATTTGCATGATTTTCGATTTCACATGTCGATCTCTAAAGAAAATATAAATATTATTGTTGCGGAAATTTCCAGATTTCTAGCTCCTAATTTCTTCCAGATTTCCAGCTCCTAATTTCTAGATTTTCAGTTCCGAAACTTTCTCTATTTTGTTATTTTCCATTTCTTAGCTAGGTCAAACACCTCTCACCGATTGTATATATGGATATGTATCTACAGCAATAAGATTATCCAGAAAATTCATCTTCTTGGCCGCTCGTGACATGGTATCAGAGCGTGAAAATTTCCAATCGATCTGTCGCTTTTGTTTTTTATCTCGATTTCGACTCAGTGTTTCCCTCGATCTCGTCTCTCTTCTCTTGTCTTCAACCTCGACATTGTTCTGTCTCTCGACAATGTCTTCGACCGAAAACCCGACATCTTCGAACCCGACACCCTCGGCCAACCCGAATCCGACTGCAGCCTCTCTCGACGGCACAATAATTACTCGACGGACTATCTCACCATACGACTTGACTCCCGGCAATAACCCGGGTTTGATTCTCTCTAAACCTCTACTTAGGGGGACAACTACGACGAATGGTCTATCAACCTACGACACACCCTGAAATCCCGAAAGAAATTCGGCTTTGCTGACGGCAAAATTCCGAGACCAACGACGGATTCCCTGATTTTGAAGACTGGGAAACCAATAATTCGTTGGTGGTTTCCTGGATCAAGAACACAATCGATTCCAAAATTCGATCTGACGTTACTCACAGGGAAGAGGCGCGAGATCTCTGGGAGCATCTTCAGAATCGCTTCGCAGTGAAGCACAGACCCAGAATTCAGAGACTCTGCTCCGAATTAGCTCATTGCACGCAGAAGGGGATGATGATTGAAGCGTATTACGGCAAGCTCAATCGAATCTGGAGGGATTTGCTTAATGCGCGTCCTCTACGTGTTTGCAAATGCGGGCACTGCACCTGCGGACTCGCTGCCTTACTGGAACGGGACCGTGACGAAGAGAGAGTCCATGATTTTTTTATGGGTCTCGACGACTCTGCCTTCAGAGTCGTCCGTTCTAATCTCTTGTCACGCGATCCATTGCCTAACCTTGATATTGTGTTCAATGTTATCCTGCAGGATGAGAGCTCACACATTTTGTCGAAAACTGGTTTTTCTTCTGATGAACACAACGCTTCCATGGCTTTTTCTGTCAGAACAGGAACACCTCGGAATTCTTCTGATGACAAAGGGAAACATCACTGCTCAAACTGCGGACGTACGGGACATTTAGCTGAAACGTGTTTCCAGATTTATGGTTAACCGGAATGGTGGGGTGATAGGCCCCGAAATCGAACTGGCAGAGGCAGAGGCTCAACTTCGTCACTCGCAAATTTTGGTCATGGTCGAGGCAATCATGTTCCTGCTCGAGTGAACATGGCTCAGACCACACCTGCTCCTGCTTCTGTTGCTCTAACTCCAGCTGCAGTCACAGATCTTGATCGCAAAGGAGTTAGTGGCGTCTCGGATGAACAATGGAAACAAATCGTTGCTGTTCTGAATGCAACCAAGATCGGGGCAACTGAAACTCAGACCGATAAGGCACATATATCATCTAGGATTTTAGATTCCGGTTGCTCACATCATATGACAGGAGATTCATCGTGTTTTTCGGATCTTACCGATATGGCACCATGTCTGATATACTTGCCCGACAGACGACATAGCATTGCAACGAAACATGGCACTGTTCGACTTGGGTCCCATTTGAGTTTGACAGATGTGTTTTTTGTCGAAGGATGACTTTTAATCTGAATCTCAGTTTCGCAATTGTTGGATCAAACAGATTGTTTGCTGCAGTTTGCTAATCGATTCTGCGTCATTCAGGACCGCATTACCAGGACTTTGATTGGAGTGGGTGAACAACGCGACGGGCTGTATTATTTTCGCAGTGGGGAGATGGCAGGAGCAGTTGGGACTCGTACTCTTTGTTCCAAAGACATATGGCATCAACGGCTTGGCCACCCTTCTCCGAAGATACTAGATTTGATTTCTAATTTGCAATTTTCTCATGATTCTAAGACTTTGAATAAGGCGTGTGAAGTTTGTATCCGCGCAAAACAAGTTCGGGATAGTTTTCCTGATAGTTCGAATAAATCTTCATCCATTTTCGAGATTATTCATTGTGACGTATGGGGGTCGTATCGAAATCCTTCTTTTTCGGGCGCAAAATATTTTCTCACTATTATTGATGACTATTCGAGAGGCATATGGATATATTTAATGACAGCCAAGAGTGAAGTTTCGACGTATATTCGGCAATTCCTCTCAATGGTGGAACGACAGTTTGATACTCGTGTTAAGATAGTTCGTTCTGACAACGGTACAGAATTTGTGAGTCTTGGTGGTTTGTTTTCAGATCAAGGGATTATTCATCAAACTTCGTGCGTCGGCACTCCTCAACAAAACGGAAAAGTTGAGAGAAAACACCGTCATATTCTGAATATCGCACGAGCTCTACTTTTTCAAGCCAATTTACCCATTCAGTTTTGGGGCGACAGTGTTCTTGTGGCTGCTCATCTTATAAACCGAACTCCCTCATCCGTGCTCAATGGTCGTACTCCCTTTAAGATTCTATATGGTTCTAAGCCAGTTTATTCACATCTCCGTGTTTTTGGTTCTCTTTGTTATGTTCATAATCAAGACACGGGGGGTGATAAATTTGCCAAGCATAGTCATCGTTGTATCTTTGTTGGGTATCCATTCGGGAAAAAGGGATGGCGTGTCTATGACCTCGATCGTGAGATATTTTTTGTGTCCCGAGATATCGTCTTTCGGGGGGATTTTTCCTGTTTGCCTCTGCGACAACCAGTGCTCCGGCTGACCTCTCGCTCCCCTCTTTGAGTGACTGGTCTTGGCCGAACTCAGACGAAGATGTGCTTCCATCGGTTACAGCCTCCTCTCGACCTTCGGCTATTTCGCCGAACTCTTCACCTTCGATTTCGGGTTTGGGCGACAGGGGGGTTCGTCATCTCCTTTGCCCCTGGTTTCTCACACGAATGAGACTTCTTCTACTTCCGACAGCTCTACTCCATCTGTTTCCGCAGAGATTACATCTGATTCTGCTTCACAGGTTCTAGGCAAGGGACAACGGCAGAAAATTCCCTCGACTCGACTACGAGACTTTGTTGTCAACACAGTTACAGCAAACGATTCTGTTGCGGAGGCTTCGACTTCATCATATCCTATTCATCGGTATGTGAGTTGTGTCAATTTTGCACCTCGATATTGCGCTTTTCTCGTGGCTCTTTCTAGAGTTGTGTCAATTTTGCACCTCGATATTGCGCTTTTCTCGCGGCTCTTTCTGAAGGACAGGAACCTCGTTCGTACCGTCAAGCATTAGCTGATCCCAAATGGAAAAAGGCAATGGATGCTGAAATAGCTGCTCTCGATGAAAATGAGACCTTGACATTGGTTCCTTTGCCTCCCGGGAAGAAGGCAATCGGAAGTAAATGGGTATTCAAGATTAAGTATTGCTCGGACGGCTCTATCGAACGTTACTAGACGCGTTTGGTCATTCTTGGCAATAACCAAGTGGAAGGAATCGACTATGAGGAGACATTTGCTCTGGTTGCCAAACTGGTCACGGTTCGTTTATTTCTTGTTGTGGCTGCTGCACGGGCTTGGGAAGTTCATCAAATGGACGTCCACAACGCATTTCTTCACGGCGACCTACACGAGGAGGTCTACATGAAACCTCCTCCCGGATATACTCCTCCGGATCCATCCCACGTATGTCGATTGCGGAAGTCTTTGTACGGGCTAAAACAAGCACCCCGTTGTTGGTTTGCAAAGCTAGCTCGCTCTCTCAAGTCCTATGGTTTCAAGCAATCTCCATCAGATCATTCTTTATTCATTTTCTCCGTCAGCGGCATTCGTATTCACATTCTCATTTACGTTGACGATTTGATTATCACGGGTAACTCCTCTTCTGCTATTAAAGCCTTCAAGCAATACCTGCGTTCTTGTTTTCGTATGAAAGATCTCGGGCATTTAAAGTATTTCTTGGGTATTGAAGTGGCGCGAAGCTCGAGCGGCATTTACTTATGTCAGAGGAAATATGCATTGGACATTATTTCGGAAACTGGTTTACTTGGTGCTAAACCAGTCGCTTTTCCCATGGATCAAAACCATCATTTGTTGGCGTCTGAAAGCGCTTTCTATGATGATCACGCGGCTTATCGACGTTTGGTTGGCCGTCTCATCTATCTTGTTGTCACCCGTCCGGAGCTATCGTACTCGGTTTAGATCTTGTCTCAGTTCATGCAGGCGCCTCGTTGTGATCATTAGGATGCGGCTCTTCGAGTAGTTCGCTATCTCAAAGGGAATCCAGGGCAGGGTATATTTCTTCGGTCAGATTCAGATCTTCAAATATATGGATGGTGCGATTCCGATTGGGCAGGTTGTGCTTTGACTCGGCGGTCTCTCACCAGGTGGATTATTCAGCTCGGCTCGTCTCCGATTTCTTGGAAAACCAAGAAACAAAATGTCGTTTCCCATTCGTCTGTAGAGGCGGAATATCGCGCGATGGCTATGATACTTGCGAGCTCATTTGGCTAAAGGCATTGCTCACGAACATGGGTGTTGAGATTTCTCGACCTATGTGGCTTTACTGTGACAATCAGGATGCTCTTCATATCAGTTCGAATCCCGTCTTTCACGAACGAACCAAGCACATAGAAGTCGATTGTCATTTCATCCGCGACACTATCGTAGAAGGCATCATCACGACTCAACACGTTTCTACTCGTCTCCAGCTTGCGGACATATTCACTAAGGCTTTGGGTCGTCGAGAGTTCGCTTCCTTCTTAGGCAAGTTTGGCGTTCGAAACTACCACGCACCAACTTGAGGGGGGTGTTGCGGAAATTTCCAGATTTCCAGCTCCTAATTTCTTCCAGATTTCCAACTCCTAATTTCTAGATTTTCAGTTCCGAAACTTTCTCTATTTTATTACTTTCCATTTCTTAGGTAGGTCAAACACCTCTCACCGATTGTATATATGGATATGTATCTACAGCAATAAGATTATCCTGAAAATTCATCTTCTTGGCCGCTCGTGACAATTATTTTCTTACAAAATAAAGGGACCATATTTATGATTATCTAGTACAATTTCTATAACAATAATCATATATATATATATATATATATTGTTTTGTTATCTATTTCCCAATAATGATTGGACCTGATTTTTGCCACTGGGTCCCTTTTGCCTAATCAAAAGCCGGTACTCCTCAAACTTGATCGGTTTATAGAGAGCCGGTTCGTCTCCGGTTAAGAGTTCTTTGGCCGGTTCGATAGGGATATCACTCTTTGGGTTGTAGAAGAATGCTAGAGAAACTCTATCCTTCACTGAATTCACTATCACCCTATGCTCCACACTCTTGTATATTGCATTGCTTAGTATCTGCGTGATGTACGTACGGTGTATTTATATATATATATATGTATAGATCCATAATTCTTATTTGAAATTAAGCTGATTTTACCTGGATTTGGTCTCCGATATTGATAATGAAAGCGTTAGAGATAGGTTTGACGGTGACCCAACTGTCTTTGTGGCGGACTTGGAGGCCGGAGACGTTGTCATCGGGGAGGAGAACGGTGATGCCACCGGGGTCAGAATGGGAAGAGAGGCCGAGAGTGAGGTCCGGTTGAGGGCATTTTGGGTAGAAATTTGTACGGAGACAGGCTCCGACGTTGTCTTCTCCTCCGAAGGCTTTCATGAGAAAGTTTGGGTCTAACCCTAAAGTCTCTGATAATGTCTCCATCATCCTTTTGCACAGTTTTCCCACTTCTTCTCCATACTCTCCGATCAGTTCTCTGTGGATAATTTCCATTTATCATTCCTTATTATTGTTGTATTCTTAATTCATTGTAAATACAAGTTGTAATTTATTTTTAATTATGGTTTATTTTATTTTGTTGATTTTTCGTTTATATATATATATATATATATAAACGAAATAATAGTGGAGTTTAATAAGATCCAAATTATATTTAAAAAAATACCCAATTTTCTTTTGATTTTTCAACATGCTTATGCCATTACAAATCGTTCATTAAAATTTGAAATAATAATTTATATGTATACGTATCCATAAAAACAAAAAGGATGTGCATGCCTACTCTTACCTAACTTAAGAAACGTCTCCGTATACAACGAATAATATTCATTCCATCATTTCACACGTGTATATATATATATATAAGCACATAATAACGTACCCCATCTATAATATACGTATAGTAGAGGCCACAACGTACATGTGTAGTAGCTACCCGTATATACTCCATAATTTGGTATCACCGCATATATATTTTTTTGTCACGTTATAACCATATATACACATGCATGCATACATATTTTCCCTTACATATACATATACATATACATATATGCATGCACACACTCAGCCGCCCACGTGCAAATCTCAGTGCATGTGTATGTATATACAGTGGAAGACCTATTCGTACCTTAACACACAATTCATTTTGTCTTTCGTATATTTATTTGCGTATATATGTATATATATAATGATATATACCTGATATGAGGAGGCTGAGATGGCCACTTGGAAGGATTCATGAGAGAAGAAGGTGTGTAATTGAGGAAGAAATAATCACTCCAATCCAAAATAGCACCTTTCTCCACCCCAAGACGGCTTCCGTAACCTTCGTAAGTCGCCGGAGAGTTGGCGAACCGTCGCTTCTCCTCCGCCGGGAGTCCGAAAAACTCCCGCCAAGCTTCCCTCACGCGACCAATCAGAACGTGGCTTACACCGTGGTTAACCACCTGGAAGAACCCCCACTCCTTACACGCGCTTCTCACGCGTCTCAGCATCTCACTTCGCCTACTTGGGTTCCATAGATCGCTGAGATCCACCACTGGGATGTCCACGTCAGCCTCGAAACGGTCGGTTCTCATAACCGGCCTCTGATGTGCTGGTTTGATGTACCGGTCCGGTACGGTGGTGATGCCGGTCTGGGACAGGGCTTGGACGGAAACCACCGGCTCGGGCCAACTCGTCCCAATAGGAGAAACCATAATTTTTCCAAAAATTACACTCTTTTTTTACTATAAAATACGTACTGAGAGAGAGATAGTTATGTGAATGAAAGCGAGAAGAAGGTCCACTTAAATAAGGACAATTAATGAAGAACATAATAAAATGTTGTCGGGTAAGTATATTCACATAAGAATATCTAAATTATTTTATTTTTTTATTTATTTCAAAATAAAATTTGAGACATGTTTTAAACAATGGATCCACGTCTGCATGATTCTTTTCACTTTTTCTTTTGCCATATAATGTGAGAGAGAGAGATGAGAAATAATTTCGGCGCCGTGCGACAGTTTGCAACTCTGTTCCATTTGGTTTTATACGACTGAGTAACGAAAATATTCGAGCTTTTACACATGTTTTATTACAAATATTCAAATCCAAAAATTTAAAAATATCAATAATATATATATATATTAAAGTTTTATATTTTAGTCGATATAAAATAGCAAATTATAATTTTTACTCTATATATGATAAGAATTTTAGATAAAGTCTAGTTTTTACACATATTATAGTTGTATTATACGGATCATAAATGGTTTTATTCGACCAAGAAATGAAAATGTTCGAGCTTTTACACGTGCTTATTACAAAGATTCAAATCCAAAAATTTTAAAATTAATTTAAAATATTAAAATATCAATATAATATATAAAAATTAAGGTTTTATAATCTAGTCCATATGAAATAACAAATTATATTTTTTTTTATTATAAATAAATAAAAGTTTTAGATATAGTCTAGTTTTTACATATACTATAGTTGTCTTATACGGATCATAAATGGTTTTAAAACTTCATGAGAATATATATGATTTGATATATCTCAAGAATATATATTTTTCAAATGAGAATATATATGATTTGATATATCTGAAGAATTAAAATATTTTAAATATAAAAGGAAAAATGAACATTTTGGAAATAGTTAATGTGACATGAAAACTGACTTGACGTAACAATGGAAGGATAAAAGATAAGAGAGAATGAGTTGATGATACTATTAGCGTTAGCTAATGTGTACACGAACCCCGACGGAATTGTTGGTAATTCATAAATAAAAACTATTTTTTATATAATTTCAAAAATATATTTAAAATGTTATTAGATTTGAATATTGCTATTTTAAATTGTCCAGCGATTCATTATTTATTAGCCATATACGATCTTTACGATTCATATAATTTATGCGATCAATAAGACTCTCAAAAATCGTTCGAAATCGTTAAAAAATCGATGGAAATCGTTTGAAAATTGTTCGAAATCGCTCGAAAATCATGTTCAATTTCGAAATCGTCTCTCGTTCTTTCTTCTCAATTTTGAAAAAGTTTCGTTTCAAAAAGTATCAAGTAACATGTGTTTTCACTAACAAATATAACACGACACATATATTCGCCAATTTTTTCTATTTAATAATTATTTTACGAGAATAGACATAAAATCACGAAACACCACCACAAAGATATACTTAATATTCTTCCATTTCTTGCAATAAAAAAATCAAACCTTGTTAAATTTCGTTTTGCAAATAATTTTTATCTCTTTTTTTTACGAAATATTGTGGGAAAATATTATATAAGTTGATTAGATTCTTTTACCCTTAATTCGTATTAATGTTATCAACAAAAAACGTTTACAATATTAAATAATTATGGCACGATAAAAATGCTTCCAAATTCCTTAATCAAATCATTCAACTATTTTCGTTTTATATTGTTGGACCATACTTCTTTTTTAATTGATTGAAATAATTTTTCTAAGCACAACGGGGACCATCGGACTCATGAATAGGCAATGTCCTTTATTACTTTATCAATTTGCTTATTTATCATGTGCCTCCATTAAATTTACTACTCCTTAGTAAGTCAACTACATTTATATAAAACGTGAAAACGTAAAAACGCTATTTTTACGTCACTCATACAATTTTATGGAGTGATACAAAAAATTTCATTTGAGAATTTCATTCCACGATTTATTCTGACTTCTTTTCAAATTATAATTAAAATTATATAAAACTTAAGTAAAAGAGCATATATATATATATATATAAGATTTTTAGAAGTGTTTCCTAACGTGAATAAGGACTCTTAGCTAAAGTCTTAAAATGATAACAAAGAAAGAAAATTAATCACAATTTTCACATATCTACCAAATATATAAATATATATGTAACATTTCCTCTCAAGTTGAAACATGTACATTCAAAATGGCCATCTTGCAAAGGGATAAGAGAATTGATGATATCCAAATGCCTCAGTGTAAGATATCAACTACTTGTTCCTAGGTGTAATGTCAAAATTCGATCAGTTTTCATCTCAATTACATATAAATACGGACAAAATGACAATCAATATTGATGTAATTGTTGCGCTCATGAAAAATTAGCTAATATGACAAAACCGCCCGACTATCGCATTTCAAATGTGTCACCTGAAGATCAATATACTGCAAAGAATCTCGCAAAGCCACATCAATTCTCTGACATGTATACGTGTCATGATATTCTGCTTCAACGGTGGATGAGCCAATAAACATTTGTTTCTTAATCTTCTTTGAGATAGGTTAATGTCCAAGATATATCATTCACTTGGACAGAGAATGCTAATGATGAGGATCATAGCCCTAGTCCGAATCGCGACATAAAAATACGAGAAAGAGTGAATTGATTCCACCCTCTCTCTTTACTTTTCATCATTTATGTTATATTCTAAGATGTAGATTCATAAATTTGATTCGTGCTTTAGGATATACTGTTATCTATTCGAACTTATTGCATTTAATGATCAAAAATGGTCTTTTTGTTTTCACGGTTTAATGCATGTTTTACTCTTCAATTCTTGAACGATCCCATGAATTTATTGTTAAATTGTTTAATTAGATGAAATTGTAGGATTAGACTAGATCATATGCATTAAAATCATGAATAATCATATCCAAAGTTAGGTTACTCAATTTAGGAATGAGAATATCAAACAATAATTCATTCAACATGTAGGTTAATGTGCAGTGATTTAATGGTGAATAGGAATCTATATTGTGAGAGCAGTAGATTTATTGATAGTACATTCGATATATAGGTCATTAGATGAAGACTTCAATAATCTATATGCTAGAACTAGATATAATATGATTGAATTCTATGATATGAACAAAATGACAATTTTCAAAATCTTTAGAGAGTTCATATAAGTGAGCGAATATCACAAGTTTAGAAGCACTATCTCAAATGTATATAATTATAGTTGTAGTCTATTTCTCTTGTTCATTTAGATACATGTATTATTCTTATTTTTCATGACACTAATGTTCTTAAAATCATTAGTTTTAAACCTTTCTAGTCTATATGTTTGAGTTTTATATTATCCGATTTGTATCTTTACAGAATATCTAATCTAGATATAAATTTTAAAATTTCATATGATTAGATCACATCTAAATAACGTATCAAGTGTCTATACGACATAGGCGCATTATATATAAATGTAAAGCATTTAAATTTAAGTTATAATCTACACTAACATTATTTTAATGTTACGATCGATTTGGTGTTAATTATGAGTTTAAGCACATGCTCTCTTTAAAAGGATATAATAAAAGCTTTCTCTGTACCCCTTTTTGGTTCAAGAGATATATAACCTAGAATGTTGGATCAAGTGTTTTAGAACGTCATTCGCGATTAGAATGATACGATATTGGACAAAATGGTTTTTGAATCCAGAACTTGGAGAGTGTTGTCAAGTTTACGAGGGTTCAACCATGTAACCCTATCACGACCAAGTAGTTTTCCAAGACGAAAAGTGTCGTGAATACGCCTTATGGTAGCTCGAATTTGGGTGAAGGTTGCATTTTAATATGTTCTTATTATCGATTGAACTATTTCTATAGAATAATAAAATTTAGTTTTAGAAATTTACTTAGCAATTGACATTAGAGTACATGTTTTAAAAAAAATTGAGATATATAAATATTTTCCATAGTTGATTTACCAAAACACCACGAAAAATAGATATCAATTATTTTTTCATGTTTTTTGAGATTTATCGCTCGAAAATATTGAGATGAAAATGGAATGAGTATTTAAATTAGTTGTGTAAAAAAAGAAAGCGATTATGAATTTCTGAATTTTTAGGTTAAAGTTAGTAATCCAATTTTTGTAAAGATTATGGTTCATTTGAAAAAACAAACTTACATGTTAAGTTATTTGACATTCATGTATTCTTTGTTTTAAGAGATTATGGTTCATTTGATAAGAAAAAACTTACATGTTACGTCATTTGATATTTTCCAAAAGTGGTCTTTATATATATTATTATTATCCAAAAACCATTAAATTTGTATGGTCACATGTTAATAGAGAACAATAATCCACGTGAGAATAAAGAATTAGTTAAAATATATTAATTTAGTCAATCTTGCTTGTCAAAGTTATATACTCTTTACCACTAAAATTTCGAGGTCCTTTTTTCCTATTTTTTTTTAAAACAGACAAAAAGGTGACCAATCACATGGTTTGGACTTTTAAAAGATAAAAAGATTATGAAAGAGAGAATGGCATATGAAAAACCATTTGATATTCATGTAGACAATATATCTTGTAAATATGATGATTTTAAATCCAATATAAAGAAAAATTAAAAAGTAAAATTTAAGAGATTTAAACGGTTCATAAAATCAATTTAATTTAAATATAAGATAGCATTTCTTAACATATAGAAAGGAGATCAGAAAGTTCGTGATTCCTTTAAGAAAATGACCAATCTTTATTCGTAGAATTAAATGTACCATTATACATAGAATCAAATGTGCCATTATACATAGATTATTCGTGATTTCTTTCGAACCGAATATGATAAAAGAGAGGTTTGAATAAAGAAACGAATGACCACACCATTACGATTTTGATAGTCAAATTTTCTTTGTAAGGCATCCCATAAAAAAATAGAAAAGGCGACCTATCTATGATAGAAGATATATCGGATTATATCCACGTTGTAACAACAATGGACAAAATTATGATTTATCATTTTTTTAAATACAAGTAAATAAAGACAATTGTTAGTAACAACTAGGGGTGTAAAAAACAGCCCGAGCCCGCGGGCCCGCCCGAAACCCGCCCGAAATACGCGGGCTCGGGCTGTACGTAAAATAGCCCGTTTGAAACCGGGCCTACGGGCTCGGGCCGACCACAAAGCCCGTTTGAAACGGGCCCGGCCCGTCGGGCTTCGGGCCGGGCCGGGCGGCCCGAACTTTAACCTAAAACAGAGCTCTTCGTTTTGTTCCCGATTCTCTCTCTCTCGTTCCTCTCTCTCGTCGTCCCCTTCGTTTAAAAAAGCTCGTCGCCGGCGTTCGTTTCCCGTTCGTTTTCCGTTCGCCGGCGTTCGTTTCCCGTTCGTCGCCGGCGTTCGTTTCCCGTTCGTCGCCGGCGTTCGTTTCCCGTTCGTTTCCCCCTAAAACAGCTCATCGCCGGCCGACCTCTCTCTCTCGTTCCCGTTCGTTTGACAATTTAATGATTTCGAACGTTTCTATTGTAATTCAGAAGACTTTTATTTATCAAAAGACGGTTTAGAACGAATTTTTATATTAGCCCGTGGGCTGCCCGAAGCCCGCCCGAAGCCCGTCGGGCCGGGCCGCGGGCCGAAGAATTTAGGCCCGTTTAAAACGGGCCGGGCCGGGCCCGAACCCGAATGAACCGGGCCGAAACGGGCTCGGGCCGGGTTCGGGCCGGGCCGGCCCGTTTGACACTCCTAGTAACAACAATGCTGATACAACTCTTGAAATATTAAAGATGTGTAAGAATTCGTTTATCTTTGTACGAATTCTAAATCTTACGGAATTTCATCATCACGAATTGTATTTTTGTAAGAAACATAATTGTTCCTCCACCTTAATGTGATATGACGCGATGGTTTTTAGAACTAGACATTTAAAAGATAACTATAAAATAGGAAAAGTTAACGAAAACAAAAACATGAATGAAAAAAAAAAAGATGAATGGAACTCACGATCTCTAAGAAAAATGTTTCGTTCAATTTTTCACTCGCTCTTCTATTTTTTTTCTGCTTCTTCTATTGGATTTTGTTAAAATCTCAATAACAAATTTGAAGTTAATTTCTAAAAAAAATTAAATTTTGTTACTATAATCCTTCTATTTTCTTGTTAGGATTTTTTCCAATTCGATATATTATTGTGTCATTCCTGTTCTTTTTCCTTTTCTCTTCTTCCTATTTGTTTTTAATTTTCTTTTTCTTTTCCTTTCAAACTTTTCCTTTATTTCTTTTATTTCTTTTTTTTTCTTTTCTTTTTTTCTTCTCCTTTTATCTTTTTTCTTTCTTTTTCTCCTACGACCAAAACCAAAAACAAACTAAACTGAATAAAACAAAAAAAAAACTAAAACTAAAAAAAATAAAATGATAAAAATATAAGCTAATATAAGAGTAGGCTCTAATACCACTAGATATTAATCTAGATTGATATTGTTAGTAGGATGAAATCGGACTGAAACCCCCTAGCAACTAGATAACAAAACCTAGAACTTGTCTTTACTAAGAAAAGATGATACAAACCCCAACTACAAAACAATTTGAAAACTCCAGAATTAATGGACGATTAAACAACATTTGTGATCTAGTAATGTTCATAGGTTCGTGAATAAGAAAAATTTCTCATAGAACTCAAGAGCTAAATCTCAAGAATTAGCAAGGATAAAGACACTTTATATCGATAAAAACTTAGTTTAAATGTCATACTAGAAGTCTCCAATTTATAAGGATCGAACAATAATAGAATACCGAATGAAATCCAATTTAATAAAGCTCACTAAAATTTCTTGGTTGAGTGGTGACCACTCGATCAAGTGCTTCATAAGTGTTTAACCTAAAATTTGTAACATTTAAATACATTTGGTCGAGCAACTCCTACATGCTCGACGAGCCCGCCCACGAATGGTAGAGTCGTGTAATGAACGGGTTGAGCTATCTTGATGTGAACGATATATTTGATCCTCCATAAGTTTCATGAGGATAAACAATGAAGGACAAGGAAAAGGAGCATCAAGATGTGTTCGCTCGGGGACACACAATGAGGAGAAAGGAAAATGATTTTCAAGATGTGTTCGCACAATTGGGCACAAAAGGATGGATAATAACTGCACGAAAACATCCAAATGCACTTAGGAAAGGCTACAAGAAGTCCTTACAAGGAGAGGAGGCCGAAAGGAGCAACAAACAGAAGGATCGAGCAACGTTCGTCTAATGTTGATTTTTGTTCAGCCAAGATGCCCGGCCAGAGCAAGAAAAGCTCGACCCCGATCATTTTCTACGTCCATTTTTCTTTAGTTTTATCGATTTCTAGGGTCAAGACTTATGCGGAACTCGACCAAGCTATCTGACCGCTCGACTGAACGATTTTACCGAGTTTTGTTAAGTTAGTTTATTTTATTAAGTTTTCCATTATTTTTTGGTCTTTACAAATAGAAAACCATTTGTATGACATTATACCCAAATTATAACCCAAGTTTCTATCAATGAAATTTTCGTTTTCTTTGCTAATCCTCGACATATGGCTATCAAACTCTTGGAGTGATTATGAGTTCTTCTTCAACTTTTCAACACTAGATCACAACTTTTGTGGTGTAAATTGTTACGTCTGAGATTTTCTAGGTTGTGTTGTAGTTTGGGTTTAAGACGTTTTATCTTTTGGATTGCTAGTGTGTTTCATTCTTATTTATATTCCATCCCTTAACATTACAACGTCAATCTAGGATCATATTGAATGATATCATATCTTTGTTCTTGCGTTAGCCGATCCTATTTCGTTTATATCTTTTTATTTTATTCAGATTTATTTTTTCCTTTAGTTTGATTTGGTTTTTTTAGTTTTGTTTTTGTCTTCTTAAAAAAAGGAAAAACACAAAAAACGCAATAAAAAGAAAGAAACAAGAAAAAACCATTAAAGGAAAACCACAAAAAGAACTAAAAGGGAAGGGAAAAGGAACCCAAAAAAGGAAGAAGATTAGAAAAAGAAAAAACCCAAAAACAAAAAGGGAATGGTAGAAGAGAAATAAAATAAGTCTTTAGGTAAAAATAAAAGAATACTAGTTTAAGAAACTTAACATATTCACTTGGACGTCTAGATCTATTTGATATCATCGGAAAGTAAATTCGAGTTTGTTTTTGCGTTCCAATAATGTAAAAGATCTAGATATCCAAGTGAATATTTTAAGTTTCTTAAACTATTATTTTTCTATTTTTACCTAAGGTATCTTTCTATTTCTCTTCGACCTTTCTCTTTTTGTTTTGGGGCTTTTTCTTTTTCTATCATTCTTTCCTTTTTGGGTTCTTTTTTCCTTCCCCTTTCTTGCTTGTTTAATTCTTGATCATAGATCGACGTTTTATTCGTTGCGTTTGAGATTCTCTAGTCGGGTTGTAGTCTGGGTTTAGAATGTCCTTTCTTCGGGAAGACAAGTTCTAGATTCAAAGATTGGGGTTCTAGTGGGTTTCATTTCTATTCTATCCCCCTAACAAATATAACGTCGATCTAGAATTATATCATATCCAGTCCTCCGAATGCTCTATTTTTCTAGAGAATTCATTTTGATCAAACGATTCTCTGCTCGGGCCTAGCGCCTTTAGCTCCTTGATCATGCCATTTTTTATCTATAATTTGTTGTATGTTTTATTGGATTTTGGATTGTTTTAATTCCTTTTATGTCTTTTTAGGTCATCTGGTGATCTTGTTAATAAGAACTAACGAGCATATTATGGAGAAATATGAAAATATTTAGCACAAAAACGAGCATCATAGAGTGAAAACGCTTAACCCGGCATCAAAATTGTTCAGTCAAGCAAATTGAACTCAAGTGCTCAAAAGTTCCTAAGAAATCGCTTAGGTAGAGTGATAATTCACTCGATCGATGCAATCCATCTAAATCTTTCTAAAGAATTCACTCGACTCGAGCAAAGGATAGCTCGGTCGAGCGTTTAACCAAATGAAAATGTCTTTTACACTAGTCGATTCTCTAGACCCGAATGAATGCATACTTGGTTGAGCGATCGGCTTGAAATGGTCAAAGTGTGCTTTGATTCGCATGACCAACTCGGCTAAGAGAATTACCAGATTCACTAGATGATTCAAATTGTGAACGGTTTAAGTGACAAGAAGCTTTTTCTATTAAAAGAGGACGACTTTAGGCATAGAAGGCAGACGAAAAATATAAGAGAGACGAGGAGAGACGAGATATACATTAGAAAGCAAAGTGAAACACTTAGGATCATACAAAAGAGTGAAGAAGCTATCCGAATTATTGTCGAAGGGTTGAACCACAAGTGAACACAAGTTGAATGTGAGGTTATGGTGATGACTAATTGAGAGATCGACTAAACTTTCTTAAACCTTCATAATAGTTCTAATCTAAGATGTAAATCCATAGGCTTAATCCTTGCTTTAGGTTAGAGTTTTTTGTATACGAACATATTACACTTAATGATCGAAAATTTATTTTTGCTTCCATGATTTAATGCATGTTTTATTCTTTCGATTCTTGAATGAATCTCATGAATTGATTGTGAATGGTTTAATTTACATGGAGATGTCATATTAGGCTAAATCGTATGCATTAGATAGGCATGAATAATCATATCGAGAGGCAGGTTATATTGAACAATTATGCATTCAACATGTAGGTCAAAGTATGGGTTGCTAAATAACGTTTGGTATATAGATCATTAGTCGAAGATGTCAATGATTTAAATGTTAGAGCAAGATTTAGACTACGAGAGTAGGTAGACCCACTGTAGATTATTGAATTCTCCGATAGGAACAAAGACGATATTTCCATAACCTTTAGCGATTTTGTATACATAAGAACAATTTTTAAGTTTAAAAGCACTATCTCATTTTCATATAATTTTAACCGTATTTTAGAATACTGGTTTATAACTAGATACATCATACTTTATATTTTTAATGGCCATAGCTTGTGTGAAATCATTAATCTTAAGCACACTTGATCCCTATGTTTGATCTTAGTACTACATGGTATGTGTCCTTGCGGAATATCTAATCTAGTTATAAATAATAAAACTTGATTAAAACTGTATCACACCTAGACAATGCATCAAATTTTTGGCATTGACCCATCCGCACTTGCATAAAGCTTGAGAAGCGCTTCATGAAAAAATTCTCCCCCCCCCCCCCCCCCAACAAAATGCAGATGTCGAGGAATAAGACTATGACGAGGCATAGTACAAAACGTGGGAACGGATGGTTATCAGCGTGTGTGCCCGCATCCTTGGATGGATAAGAAGTACCTCATCTCAATCTTTATTGAGGGACACCGAGAAGATATCTCATATAAATCAGCTAGCACGGCATGTGGAGGATTTTTGCACGGCCTCTATTTTACTCTGGTAGATGAGCATATTGAGAAGATGACTAACGAGAAGAATGCTCCGAGAAATTATGTGAGGAGAGTTCCATTGAAGGAATTGACAAACGAAGTCTCAACCCTCCGAGTTCATTGAGATATAAGTTCCAATTGGCCACCATGTAATGTGGAGTATCACCAACGATGGATCTTCAAGGGTACAAGGCAAATAGTTCAAAGTATACTTGGCAGAGCAAACAAGAGAAGAACCAAACTATAACAAATAACCACTATTTGAATACGTATAAACTGGTTGGAGAAATCAGCCAAATTTATCCTACAAGAGCACCGCAAATGTGCAGAATCCATAATAGGAGAATTATTAGCCACAAGCATTCTCGATACAATCCCGGAATGGAAATTTCCAAAATAGGTTAATAAAATACAATTCGATCTTCCAGCAGATGGGAAATGCTTGGATCGAGTGATAGGTAGCTCTAAAACACTCGGTCTTGTGGTAGAAAAGGTAAAAGTTCTTGAATGGTTTCTCTCACATGAACAAAACCTCTCAAGAAAAATAGTGCCTAAAACCGATATCGCGTGTGCGGCCGTTTAAAAAGAGATCTTTGTCAGTGAGAGAGAAACCGAGAACCAAACATTTCTCTCTTTTTCTTGAATTTTTTTTTCAGAATTACTTTTGTTTATTTGCATTCTAGTTTCTTTTGAAAAAGAAACACTTGTGAACACGCGTTTGGAAAAAATTAAGGTATTGCCTATTCACTGGGTCATGTTTACTCTACACGGATAGGTTTTACTAAAATTCTGCATGTCAGAGCAATCCTTCTTTTTCTTTTTCTTTATTAGTTACAAACATATCACTTGATATAGAGATATCGAGGTTATATGTTTAAATTCTTCTTTTGAGGACGGTGTCGAATCTAAGTCTAGGAGAGATATAGATTGATATCATAGACACCATTTTAGAATTATTTACGTTACATTTGGACGCATTTAGGAGAAATTTTTTTTTAGAATCCAATAAACGAGAGCACATATACACTTAGTTAAACCACGAAGTAATCGAACGATGTATAGGAGATTAGAGAATTTTCTTGCCCAAATAGCAGCATGGCGGAAGACCTAGGATTAGTCTCTGGATGGTTGGCGAATGCAAGAGATGCGACGACTAACACTGAACAACGACATGAGTTTTTCTTAACGGTTAGGGATTCACAAGGGAAAAAAAAGGAAATCAACTTAATGCTTGATTAAGAAAAAAGAAAAAAGAAAGACAAGACAACATTGTAGCAAAAAACACAAAGGGATGTGTTGTTTCTACAGAAGATGATTCATCCCTTTTGTAGTTTCTTTCCTAACAAACACATTAGCAACCAGAAAATATGCTTAAAACCCATCAATCCAACATATAAGTAAAGCATGAAAATATGCTTAAAACCCATCAATCCAACATATAAGTAAAGTATGAAAATATGCTTAAAACCCATCAATCCAATAAAGCATGAAGAATCACAAAAGATATACAAAGATGAATTGTACCTTGATGTGGATGAATTGACGGTGACAATCCTAAAAATCTACATTGCTTTGCTATTCATTTCCAAGGTTTAATGAACCATCATTCGTGTCTAAGACTGTTAAATCTCCCTCTTGAGTAATGACGTGACGCCTTTCTCCAATCCGTTCCTCTTTTCATCATCGCTGCAAACTCATCGTAGCTTATTCGTCCATCCTAACCATCATTCGTGTCTTTAACTTTGATTGTTCTTGTTCATGATCATATAACACAAATGTGACAGATTCAATACTCATCTTGTCTTTGTCGACTTCTTGGAATATATCAATATCAAATATAATAGAGATACGAGTAATATAAACAATATCAAGGAGTATATGTACCTACCAAGAACTTGTTTTGCAGTCAACCGAGTCATGGGGTCAGGCTCTAACATTTGTCTGACAAGACTCTCAGAATGGCCTGAGCCACTCCTTCTTCTGACTTTTTCAATGAGTTATGTCTTGAATTCAGTATAATTTTTTTTTATAAATGGATAAAGGACGATTATCTTTTTAAGAATTATTTTTATTTTTATTTTTATTTTTTATTGAATTTGGTTTTACCTTGCTTATTTCTTAAAATTTAAGTCTAATTCTATTATCTTAAAATATTTTAAAATTCATCGAATTCTTTTCTTATTGTGCTTTGATTCAAATATCTATTAAATCCAAAAAAAATTAAATAAGAAAAACCAATTTATCTTGAACATAAATTACTCCACCCGATGATAGGAACAAGTGATCCAAACTCAGAAAATATAAAACTATTCTCTTTGTATATTCAATATACAAATGCTTGGAGGTGTAAACATATCAAGTTTTAAAAGTAATATCTAGACTAGACATTCCTCAAGGATACGGATCGTGTAGTATTATGGTCGAGCACAAGAAACAAAAGGAATTTAAACTATCGATGTCATGAACAATAAAATGGTGTATGTGTAGAACAAGTAAAGTAAATTACAATTACAAATATATACAAATAAGACGATTATTCTAGGTTAAAGAATTTTCGTATATGAATTTAATAAAGATTATGAAAAGTGTAACTTAGTTCTTTTGGAGAACTCATCTTGAAACTTTGTTGTAGTATATAACTTATTAATGTCACGAGTCTCATAAATTATATTTCGAATGTACTACTTAATCAACTTGCTTCCATAGTGAAGATTCTTATCCAATATCGAAGTCAATGACATTCGTGATCTACACATTGAATACAATATAGTCCAATATCTCAATTCCTAAAACGAATAATTTAATCACATATATGATCAATCATACTATCTAATTTTATACGATCCCAACGTATCTATCTGTAGTTATACCATCTGACATTCAATTCAATGGCAATACACGAATTGAAAGAATTACAAAATCCATTTAAACTATAGAAGTAAATAATACGAATCAATTCATGAAGCACGGATCACATCTATGGATCTACATCTTAGAAAAGAACTACAACGAGAAATATGTAAAGAGAAAGGTTTAGAGAAACATACCCATAAAATTTTGGGAAAGTATTTTTGGACGTCATTGTTGGATTGGGGTTATCTAACTCCACAAAGTTCATTCTTCCATTTCCTTGTCTGATTCAGAACATTCTGGTTCAGCAAGCGTCTGATATATTTGGGAAAACCGAGGTTCGTGAGAATACTCCGCCCTGGATTATCTTGGAAAAGCGCTATATGGTGAAGATGCCATCTGCGTCGACAGCACGGACTTCCAAGAACAGTGTAGTTCAGGAGCTCATTGAACTGCGGCACACCGTGAGTGCAACGCTAAGTGCAGTGCTGCGCACGATTGATGGCCTGATCTTGCGCTCTCAGAGGGGAGAAATGCAGAGTGATGAAGAAGAAGAAGAAGAAGAAGAAGAAGAAGAAGAAGAAGAAGAAGAAGAAGAAGAAGTGGATGTAGAGATTGAAGAGATTCGGGAGGAATCTTCTTCAAAAAGGAGCAAGGGAAAAAGGAAGCGGAACTGATGTGTTCTCACATGTTCTTCCTTTTATTTTAAGTGTACTTAAAAGACAATTGCTTAAGTTTACTTAATGATTATTTTTCTAAGTTTGAACCTTATGTGGTCTGGACTTAGGTGGTTAAATTTCGTATTGTGACTGTTATGTGTTTGGATGATTTTTATTGCATTATTTTGAATTCTATGTGTTTGACTAACATATGTTTTTGTGATAAGAATTCAAAGGGTGAGATTGTGAATGCAGTAAAAATAGGATCAGAATTTATAATTGTTGTTTCAGGAGGTTGAAACAATTAAGGAAGCTTGAATTCAAGTTGAGGAGGACTTGAGTGAGTCAACGAGAAGACTAAGGAGAAGAAGGAGGAGTCAAAGTGAATCGAGCAGATTCAAAGCTGAAGAGAGTTCAGCATGACGGTGGTTGCTGAGCCGAGAGCAAGGCAGATAAATTGACTTGGAAATCAAAAAACAAGGTCAACGAATCCGAGGAGTATCATTGAAGTACACAAAACAGAGAACGAGAGAGTTCAGAGTTTTAGGTGTACTTAATTAGATACTGTACTGAGAGAGTAAACAGTTGAGGTTGTATTTACGTCTAACTCAGGGGGAGTTATCCGTGGAGATCTTTAGTACATTGTATAAACTGCCAAGTGTACTTAAAGATTGACAAGTAAATAAACAAATACTGTTTGATATTTCTGATCTCTTTGGTTATTGATTTAACTGTCATCTTCTATAAGTTTTCAAGAGCGCATTACAAAAACCAATATAAAACATAGCAATGGAAGTCATAATTTAGTGAACGAGAAACGTAGTATATCGGGATCATCAAAAGAGTATTACCGAGAGACTAAGGGCTGTAACCAGCGACGGAGACAAAAGAATGACTGATTTCTGGAATACTACGGATTGTTTTGCTCACATCTCAACCATGGATTTGCAAGGTATGTCTTTCATGGCTTAACATATTTTTATTCTTCAAAAAGTTATATGGTTTTAGGGCATTAAATAGAGATGTATTCTCATCGTACTATTAGGAGGTTTATATAATATTTTTTACATCAAAATAATCATATATATTTAAAAAAAATAAAAATAAAAAATTGGTGGGTGTATTATATAAGCACATGCAGACCACGTACATAATTGGTTATCCTCTCTCAAATGGCGCTCTCCTCCTCATCCACTTCAGGTTCCAACGCAATCCCTTCATATTTTTGCAACATAATTAAACTTTTTTTTTTGTCTTATAGTTTTTGAAGGATTTTTCTTTTTTTTTTCCAAAGAAAATTGCTAACGCATTACAAATTGTCGTTTTTTCGTCGTAATCTTAAACAAAAGATATAAAATTTAACGTCTAAATACATTTTTTTAATAGTATCATATATCTATCTCAATTTCACGTTTATTTTTCCAATTATTTCTCCAATGATGTTTTGTAGATAATAGTGAGAAGAAGGGGAAGAGTTCATATTATGAGATGCCTCCAATGGACATTTCCTCCATGCAGTAAGGAAGACTTTTAAATCATTGAAAGATTTATGTATTCTCCAATGCCCTTTACTCAGATTTTCCTCCATTTAACTTTGATGGTACGTACAATAGCTCATTATGCATTTGGTTTATGTTCCTTCAGTACTGGGAGAAGGCTGAGTTCCCTTTCCACATCGTTCCAAAGCTTGCGGCACTGCGTGTTGCTGGTGGGACGATCAAGGTATCGTGGTGAATCTGAATGATAGGAAGTGAAAATTTGCAAATATTTTTATATGTTTGATTTGTTAGGTTTTAGAATCAAACATGGATAAATAACTGTTAAACAACAAAGTAGAGACGAGAAAATTGTAAAAATGGAACATCGGTGTTTTACGTGGTTAGATAAAATGTCTACGTCCGTAGGTGGATAATAGAAAGTTTACACTGACTCTCAACCAATTACAACACTTTTTTTTCAAATTGTAAGGATAAAACAACAATATCTATCTTATAAAGAGGAGAAAATTCTCTCAAAACACCCAAGAGAAGAACCTTAAAAAGTAAGAAAGACAACTCTCTATATATTTTCTTCTTCTTCTTTTTTTAGGGATTGAACTGTTATGATAAGTTGTCCCTATCGGTTAGGACATGAACTTTGGGACTTGTATATATGGTGTTGGACAACCCTAAACTCTTGAGCTAGCTTTTGGGATTAGTTAGGCTCAGCCCATATTTGACATGAACGCTCCAAAACCTCTCCTTATATAAAGAAAAATTTCCAGCAAAAACAAATGTGAGGCCACCGTAATGTCGTGGATCCACTACTTTAAACCAAAATTCAACAAAGTTGTAAACTTTCGTGTCTAACTTTAATTGTGATCAAAAAGTGCTTTTATCATTATTTTTCTTCGTTAGGGATATGGTTGTCCTGGTCTCTCCATCACTGCTAGTGCAATCGTAGCAGCAGAACTGGCTAGAGTTGATGCAAGTTGTTCGTCTTTCTTTTTAGTGCATTCTTCTTTAGGAATGCTTACAATTGGTATGATGCCTTTATCCCTTTTCAAGTTTCATTTGTTATTCGGTTGGTTCGATATATATTTGCCAAAGCTTATTCTTTTCTAAATGGTGAAAATATAGCTCTCTGTGGATCAGAAGCACAAAAGCAAAAGTATTTGCCTTCAATGGCTCAGCTGAATACAGTGGCATGTTGGGTGAATACTTTTCTTCTAATATTGTCTCAGCTTTACATTATTTCTCGACCCTTCTTGTAAACAAATGGATCCATATTTGGAATATATAAATAGGGTTTGACAGAACCTGACTATGGAAGTGATGCAAGTGCCCTTAAGACAACTGCCACAAAGGTCCGATAACAACATTATCATATGTCATGTCGTTATTTCTGCAATTTGGACACTTTATTTGTCATTCTTCGAGTATCATCAGGTCGTAGGAGGTTGGATTCTTGATGGTCAAAAGCGTTGGATAGGTAACGGAACCTTTGCAGATTTATTGATCATCTTTGCAAGGAATACGACGACCAACCAAATCAATGGGTATTGATTTCCAGATTTATCTTAAAATAAACAATCCGTTAATAGATTTTCTCAGAAAATATCACTTTCTTTTGAAGATTCATCGTCAAGAAAGACGCGCCTGGTCTAACGGCTACAAAAATTCCAAATAAAATAGGCCTACGGATCGTGCAAAACGCAGACGTCCTTCTCAAGAAGGTCTTCGTGCCGGACCTATTACTTGGGGTGAACTCTTTCAAAGACACCAACAAGGTATTGTTTACAGTTAAAACATTGTATTTGCCTGTATTACCCATTTGACCACACTTAAGTGAATAGGTCCTGGTCGTGTCACGTGTAATGGTAGCATGGCAACCAATTGGCATATCTATGGGTATCTACGATATGTGTCACAGGTAATGCCATGGCAACGACTTCATCTCTTATGGATTTCAAATATTTATAACATTCCGTTCAGTTGTTTTCAGATATTTGAAAGAGAGGAAACAATTTGGAGAACCATTGGCGGCTTTTCAAATAAACCAACAGAAGCTTGTACGGATGTTAGGTGATATTCAGGCCATGTTTCTTTTAGGTTGTCGTCTCTGCAACTTATATGACAAAGGACAAATGACTCCGGGTCAAGCCAGCTTAGGAAAGGTATATATCATTAATTAATAATAATATTCCCATTATTGTTTGGTTAGTGTTTAAATTTGGTTATTGTTTGGTTATCGAACTGAATCGACTCAGACCGATTTAAATTCAGTTATTGTTTAGTTAATGTGTTTTACAAACAAAAACATGTGTACCCATTATATCTAAACCGAAATTTGAAATGGTTAGATCTAAATAATATTAGTCCACAACGTTTTTTCTAATGCCATATCTCCTTGACCATTAGTCTATAAAGGTATTAATATGCCGCTACGGAAAAAAATTACTACTAAGAAATTTCCGTTATTGTTTGGTCACTGTGTTTAAATTCAGTTATTGTTTGGTTATCGAACTGAATCGACCCAAACTGATTTAAATTCGGTTATTGTTTAGTTACTGTGTTTTAAAAAATGAAAATATATGTATCCATTATATCTAAACCGAAATTTGAAATGATCAGATCTAAATAATATTAGTCTATAAAGGTATTAATATGTCGTTACGATAAAAAAGTTTTACTACGACGAAAATTTAAACTGTTGGTTTATCGAAAGTTGTAAATGGCTTAACAATCGCAAGGGATCACCAGGCGTGGATTACAGCGAGAGCAAGGGAAATCGCTTCACTTGGACGGGAGTTGCTCGGTGGCAACGGAATTTTGACCGATTACCTTGTCGCTAAGGTGAAGAAAAATAATGAGATATAAATTTTGTAGTTTGAGATTTGTTCAAAATTATATATAAAAATTCATAAATATCTAATTATAATATTTATAATATATGTGTATATATATATATATATGCACGCAGGCGTTCTGCGACTTGGAGCCTATTTATACGTACGAAGGGACTTATGATATTAACAACTTGGTCACGGGTCGCGAAGTCACAGGCCTTTCAACTTTCAAGCCGGCCGCTTCTCGGAGCCGACTTTAAACGTCGGGTCATGACATAATAAATATTTTACTTGTGCTATTACTATTTATAAACAACAAAATATACATTTGAAATTGTTAAAGAAATTTGTATTATCTCGAAAATATTATTTTTAATTTATTGTTTACTCCGTCTAAATACAATTATAATAGAAGCATGTGTTTATTGTGTTATTATTTTGACCATGTCCTATGTTGAATGGTTGATGATTGTATTAAATCGGTATTACTAGTCGATAATGAATTTATCATCTTCTTATTACCAAAATCAAATTGCATATAACATTTATATTTGTTTTCATCCATGTATTTACTTATTTTCTTATAAATGAAATTAACCTCTCATTATTTGTATTTATATTTTTTATAAATATATAATTAATAAATAGATTAACTATACAACTTTTACTATAAAAATCAAAACTTGAATTTTTTGGGTATTGCAAGATGAAACTTATATCCTAACGGAAGTTGAGGATATATTATTTCAATTTTTGAAACGTGCAGTGTATATTATTAAACAATAAACAAATATCCTTTATATTTTTGTACAAAGATCAATTTATAATTTCTAGAACTAACATATATCTGTCATATGATATATTCATATATTCAGCAAGATATAAGAGATATAAGAAGGTATAGAAAATATAATCAAGAAAATTGTTAACTTAGGGACAATTAATGTATTATTTATATGTGTGATATTATGTGTAAAATGAGTTGTTTTGGTTCAACTTGTCATGAGTTTGTTAAAAATTGAGTTACCTCAACTCGGTTCGTTTTCAAAATGAGTTAGAAAATTTCAATTTAGTTCAACTCGCCTTTAGTTCGTTTAGAGATGAGTTGCCTCATGAACTAAATTTTTTAATTTAAAAAATTATAATATATTAATATTATATATTTTTCTACAAACCAAATAAAATATATAAATATAAAAAATTTAATTTGAATATAAAGTTATTAAATAATCAATAATATTAATTAGAAATAAATCTATAAAAAGTTAAATAAAATATTGAATATGTAAACATATTTTTTATAATAGTTAATATAATTTTTAATTTCTTTATTTGTTAATAAAATTATATTAATTTGGCATAAATAGGAAAATAATATTACTGTATGTAAATAATATATTATTTTTTCTTAAATAATATTTAATAAATACAAAAGATATGTATAATATGTAAAAATAGGAAAATATGTGTTTTTGTACTCAGCTCGCGAGCTAGCTCGACTAAGCTCTAATTCGTTTCCGGCTCAGCTCATTGGCTCGTTTTTTAAACGAGCTGGAAAATATCTAGCTCGGCTCGTTTAAATATGATCCGAGCTTTGCAAACTCCTGTATATATAATTTCAAATTTTTTAAAAATTGATTATACAAATATGGATAAAAAACCCAACCATAAAGAATATTTATACCCAAAAACATCCACTACTAGAAAAGCATTATTTCGGATGACAATATCCCTCCCCGACCTTATTTGGAGACGATTTAGGGACAGATAGAAGCAGTCTGCAGTTGAATACCGGTAAATTAATATTATCTGTAATATGGACAAAGTATTAAGTCTGAATTTTTTCCGCAATTACAGACTACAATGACCGTTCGCAAATCGACAAGAAAGACGACTAATATACGGACATAACAATCGTCGATAAAATGTCGATAAAATTACGGAGGGAAGGCAGTCGTTTGCAATTTTTTCCCAAAAAATAAAATTTGAAATTAAAATTTAAAATTATAAAATATTATAAATAATATTTATTTCACATTTTTATTAATAATAAACATGTTTTACAAAGTCTTCATGAAAATTCAGAATTCTCATCATCGGTGTTGTCGTTCTCGCATGCATCACAATCAATTGCATGTATTTTTGCCTTCAACATACTTCAACATACACATCAATCGTTGATATCGTTATTCCAATTTTTGTTGTGACTCGAACAATTACGTCACAATATTTCGCATTTTCTGATCTGTCACTTTCGTTTTATCCTTGGAGGAACTTGAATGTTGTGATGTCATTACTCTAAGATAAAAAAAAGTACAACCTTTATACGACATAGTTTGTGACAAAATAAATTGTGAAATTTCAATATTAAAATAATAAATCATAAAATTGTATTAAAATATAATAAATTTACACAGATTCTCTAGGCTGAATCTGTGGCACTTGTTTCGATGTCATGTTCTTAACATCTTAATGAACCCATTTTACTCTAACATCTACCTAAGAACCATTAGATTTTTTTATATGCGTAAGTTCGAGTAATTCTATGTATGATGGTTCAGATCCATTCTATTTCGTCTAAAAAAATTACAAATATATATATTTAAAATGTCAATTTTATGAATTCTTAAACTTCCACAAATGACTGAGATCTTGCTGTATGTGCGTCCATCGTGTAACTTTATCTATCAAAACGAGCAGAATGACTTGATCGCTCGCTTATTTGCTTAAATTTGGGATCATCCCATATTTTCAGTCATCTAAACATGTTTTATTTTCTTCCCTCAATCTTTTTAACATCATTGACGAGAAATTTTAAACAAAATCCCGCAACCCTATCAAATTTAGACTTTACTAGTCTGATAATCTTAGGATTCCAATAAAATTTTTGCTGAAAACATATTAATTTGTTCAAACTATTGTTTATATTTAACAAAAATAAATATTACTCAAAATATACCACAAAGGATTTACACCATCGTTCTTTAATATCACAATAAGTTTGCCCCCATTATAACATAGATGATTGTATGAGCTTTTATTGTCTTTGTTATATGACGAAAAAGATGATCATAACCAAAACTATAAATCAGAATTAATTTAGATTAACATTTAATTAACTATTTAAAAATTTACATTTAAATTTAATGATACATACCAATGTACATCGTTTTCACGACTCGGGTCTAAACAAAGAAGTTCACGTCTTTCCTCATCCATTGATAATAATTCTTCAACTGTTGGTTCGTGATGCATCTGGAACATCGTTGGTTCGACTGGTGGCAGCATGAGTTGATAATATGGAAACGACATATATTGCATCAATCTAATGGTTGAAAATAAAATTGGATTCATAAAATTCGAAAAGCTCGATTCGAATTATCACGTTTGTTGCGTAAGTGATGGACCATTAGCATTTTCTCTCGAATTTGTATGGATTCTCGAACTACTGTATCTTCCAATGCAACGAGACATAATAAATTTTAAAATTTAAAATAGAAATATATAGATCGTTATGAAGTTAAGTTTCTGGTTCATTAAGTCTATTATATACAAAAGACTTATAATAACAAAGATTCTAATTCTATTCGCAGAGAATAGTGGATAATCCATATAAATCTGATTCGTTAGTCGATTCATAATAGCTTTCATCTTTCACACATACACTATAGTTTATAGTTGACTTCAATTTTTCATGTTCGTAAGTGTAATAGTTATAACCATATATAAAATCCAATCACATTTTGTGTGACATTCCTCTTTTATATTTATAATATTAACTTAATTTTATAATATTATAATATTATCGATAGATTACACTTTCCCGTTCATAAGACATATATAAATCATATCATTTAACCTTTTTAAATTTATTATTCAATCAAATATGTTCAATACAATAAAAAATTTATTATTCTAAATTATCAATTCAAACCTTTATAAAAAAATATTTTACTCATATAATTATATTATCATATATATCTAAAAATTATCATCGTACTATATTAATATATTTATTCTATTAAACTTAAAAAAATAAAATAATATGTCTAGCTAGTACAAAAATGAGTATATACTTTTGAATTATTGTGAAGGGGATGTAGCTCAGATGGTAGAGCGCTCGCTTAGCATGCGAGAGGTACGGGGATCGATACCCCGCATCTCCATTTTATTTTCATTTATTTTATATATTTCTTCATTTTTATTTATTTTGTTTTTACAATTTTATTTTCCACTTATTATAAAATGTATATATTTTAGTTTGTTTTAATTTTTAAAATGATATATCTATTTAATAAATTATTTCATTTATACAATATTCCATTATTTACCCTTTTAATTATAGTTCGATATAACTATTCCATTTTTATTTTGGCTCTGAATTCCAAAAGGAAAATGTGAAATGTCTTTTCTTTTTTATAAAACTGAATTTGTCGGTGCAAAATTAGAAATGGGTTTATAACTCAGATTTTTTTATTTTTTTTATTTATATCCGAATTCATAAATTTGAATAGAAATATTTGGATATTTTATCATACTATTTATATTACATTTATTTAATTTTACTTATTTATATTCATTCAAATATCTTAATTTTTTTTATTTAAATAATATTATAATACATATTAAATACGGATAGGAGTATTTTATCTACCTAATAAATATTATCTTAAAATTAAATATATTAAGTTCATTTACCTCAAACACCTTACGTTGGATCAGTATTAAATTTCGGTTTGCGTGCCATCATCATCTTCCTCTTCTTCTTCGTTCTGTTCGTGTTAGGTTGAAACATCATCTCCGTTTGAATTCTCTCCGCCATGACTCTCCTCTCTTCTGCTTGTGGAGGTTCGTTTCGTTTTCCTCTGTTTTCATCTTCTTTGATCCATCCTTCTGATTTGTTCTCTCTTCGGCCTTCTTCTTCCTGAATCTCCAGTATTTGCTACATTCTTCCGTTAATTTGAGCTCTTCTTATGGTTTATCTGAACAATCGGTTTAATTATGCCAATTATAGCGATTTTTTCTGCGATATGTTCAATTTTTTAGATTTACCGGCGGTATCCTTTGTACTGAAGCAGGAAATCGTATTTATCAGCTAAAACCCTAATCTCAAAAGTAGAATACGTTTCATGTGATTGGAAGATTGTGCAGTTTGGTGGAGATAATGAGAATTGGTGACATTTCGGATTGGCTGTTGTTTAATGGATCGTGTATATATGGCTTCTCATATTGTTAATTGTATAAACTATGTTTGTAGATAATAGTGAGAAGAAGGGGAAGAGTTCATATTATGAGATGCCTCCAATGGACATCTCTGTTGCATTTCCTCAAGCAACTCCTGCGTCTACATTTCCTCCATGCAGTAAGGAAGACTTTTAAACCTTTACTTAGACTCTGAATCATTGAAAGATTTGTGTATTCTCCAATGCCCTTTACTCGGATTTTCCTCCACTTATGACTGTAACAGCTTCAGACTATTACCATTTCGATGATCTGTTGACTCCGGAGGAACAGTCTATTCGGAAGAAAGTGAGAGAATGCATGGAGAAAGAAGTAGCTCCCATAATGGCAGAGGTATAATTGGACTTCTCCTGTTAACTTTGATGGTACGTACAATAGCTCATTATGCATTTGGTTTATGTTCCTTCAGTACTGGGAGAAGGCTGAGTTCCCTTTCCACATCGTTCCAAAGCTTGGGGCACTGCGTGTTGCTGGTGGGACTATCAAGGTAAACTAGTGGCACTTGTTTTTGTGTTCTTGGATGATTGAAATTGGAAATTTTAATTTTTATCTGTTTGAGTTGTTAGGGATATGGTTGTCCTGGTCTCTCCATCACTGCCAGTGCGATCGCAACAGCAGAAGTCGCTAGAGTTGATGCAAGTTGTTCAACTTTCATTTTGGTTCATTCTTCATTGGCAATGCTTACAATTGGTGAGATCTCGTCATCTCGTTTCAACTGATTTATCATTTGGCTGTTTTGATGGATGTGAACACCATGCTTTGCGTAAGCTTGAACGCCATATTCTTTTGTGCTGGTCAAGAATAGCTCTCTGTGGATCAGAAGCGCAGAAGCAGAAGTATTTGCCTTCACTGGCCCAGCTGAATACAGTGGCATGTTGGGTGAGTAGATTGTCTTCACTGTCTTGGGTTTACATGATTTCTCGACCCTTCTGTAAAGGGCATGTCTTGTAAACAAATGGATCCTTCTGTAAAGGGCATATCTTGTAAACAAATGGATCCTTCTGTAAAGGGCATATATCTTGTGATAAATTGACCTATAGTTGGACGTGTATATAGGCGTTGACAGAACCTGACTATGGAAGTGATGCAAGTGCCTTGAGGACAACTGCCACAAAGGTCCGACTGTCTCCTCCTTGATATAAGTTCTTGTATCCTTTCCTTTCATCCTTTTCCATTCCTTCTTTGATTATCAGGTTGAAGGAGGTTGGATAGTTGAGGGGCAAAAGCGCTGGATCGGAAACAGCACCTTTGCAGATATTCTGATCATCTTTGCCAGGAATACGACAACCAACCAAATCAACGGGTATGTAGGTTTCTCTTGACTTGGATGTATATCAACCACTGAATTGTGAATGGATAAGTCGTTAAGTGCATGCTAGAGTAATGGATTGATCTCAAGGACATTTATTCGTGCTGGAACGTAATGTGCACTTCCTTTTGCAGATTCATAGTCAAGAAAGATGCGCCTGGTCTAACGGCTACCAAAATTCCAAATAAAATAGGTTTACGTATTGTTCAAAACGGGGATATCCTCATGAAGAAAGTCTTCGTGCCAGATGAGGACTGGTTACCAGGGGTGAACTCTTTTCAAGACACCAACAAGGTACCGCTTTGATAAATTGCTTATGTCTCAATGATACCCTTTTGCTCGTATTGCTCACTCGACTACAACTACGTGAATAGGTCCTGGCCGTGTCACGTGTAATGGTAGCGTGGCAACCAATTGGCATATCTATGGGTATCTACGATATGTGTCACAGGTGCTGCCATGGCAACAACTTCATCTCTTATGGGTTTCAAATATTTATAACATTTTGTTCGGTTGTTTTCAGATACTTGAAAGAGAGGAAACAGTTTGGAGCACCATTGGCAGCTTTCCAAATAAACCAACAGAAGCTTGTACAGATGTTGGGTAATGTTCAGGGGATGCTTCTAATGGGTTGGCGTCTTTGCAAGTTATATGAGAAAGGGCAGATGACTCCTGGTCAAGCCAGCTTAGGAAAGGTATATATATATCTATATATATATATATATATATATCATTAGTAACATAGTCAGTCACAACGACCTTTCAAAAGAGCCCTGAACCAGACTTAGCGCTTGACTGGTGGAAACGCAGCTTTTGCGCTTGCGTTTGGCAGTGTTTCTGTCAGCGATTGGTGGCGTTTTTTGTTTCATTTTGTCTGAATGGTGGAATCGCTGCGTTTGCGGGCGATTGCGACTAGAAGCGAATGGTAGAAAACTGTTGCGATTGCGTTTTGAACAAAATTACTAAAATAGCCAATAATTAAAAAAAAAAAGAAGTTATCAAAAAAATTAGTGCATATTTTTTCATTATAATTTTTAAATATTTGAAATAAAATAAAAAATTAAAAATATTTAAATATACAATACATATACATATATATTTGTACATATATATATTTTTACGATTAATATAAATTATAATAGAAAGAGAGAAGAGATAAGATAAAGATACGAGGGTATTTTGGTAATTTTATTCAAAATGCACCAAAACGCAAACGTAACGCAACATAATTCTGGATTTTTAAATTCCGCGTTTTGCGGTATTTACGGGCGACTGCGACTCCACCAGTGGGTCTTAATGTCGCCCGGAGTCGCCAGAAAACGCAGTCGTCGCGTTTGCGTTTGGCTGCGACTCCACCAGTCGGACCTTTAATGTATGTGATGACTTAATGTAATAACCATTGGTGTGACAACCAGGCATGGATTACAGCAAGAGCGAGGGAAACAGCGTCTCTTGGACGGGAGCTGCTCGGTGGCAATGGAATATTGGCCGATTTCCTGGTGGCAAAGGTGAAGGAAATGATGATTTTCTTTTGTAATTATGAATTGTGGATAATGAAGGAGGGATGTGTGATTGTTTGTATACAGGCCTTCTGCGACCTGGAGCCGATCTATACATATGAAGGGACTTATGATATCAACAGCTTAGTCACGGGCCGTGAAGTCACGGGCCTTGCGAGTTTCAAGCCAGCTGCCTCTCGCAGCCGACTTTAAGACTCAACAACGATCGAATTCATCTGCAAAAAGGTATTTGAATGGGATGAAGAAGGGGTTTGGCCATGTGTCCATCTTTTATTAAGCTTTGAATTTGGAGTAATAAGTGTTAAATACATATCATGAAGCTTTTGCCAACTCTAAAAAATGCATGTCTACTCACTTTCTCCTCCTTCACCAGCATCTCAATTAGCTCCTCTATGGCCACTGTGAGCTTGAGAGAGAGAGAAAGATAAAAATGGAGAAAAAACTTGTGTTTTTGAATTCTGATCACGTAGTAGTATTGATGATGACAATATTGGTGTGGACTATCAATGTTATGTTTGAATTTGTCTTATAACCCTTAGTCATTCAATACCTTGGTATCTACTTTCTTTTTCTCTTTTAATTTGAACCCCATAAACCATATATAATTAGATATATAATTGGGTTGTAAGAAATCATTTTTATCACCTATGAAACAACTTTATAGTGGTATAACATCTGATCGTATGTAGAAATTGATTTTGGAAAGTTTTGGTTGGAAAATTGCTCGAAAATGGCGATCCTCGCAAAATCTAGATATGATGCTCGAATGAGCAATCAATTGTTCGGATCAAGCATTATCCTCAATTGTGTAAGTTAATAAGACGATACCTCCAACTCAACTGGTCAATATGATAGCTCGGACCAAGCGAACTCTTGGATAAAAATAGAGTTTTGGTAGAGAATCGCTTGACCCAGTTGTTTTATTAGAGATGGTTCCTTCCATTGACCGAAACCCATTCTGAACTCGAGAAAAAAATACCCGCGGCTTCGGTTAATAAAATTATTAAACATGTGGGCACAAGTACAAGTTCGGGTTCGGATTTTTTACTCTCACAAACGAGTACTCACGAATATTCAAGTATATTTAATAATTTACAAAAAAACCCCTAATTGCTATAATAATTATGAAATTGTCATTAATTCTTACGCTTAGTATGGGTCCGGTCCTTTGTGCTAATATCCGGTACTTGAACTCGAACAAATATATTTTTTAATATTAAAAAAAAATCGGGTACTTGCGGGTACTCGGCTTATTATTTAGGTATCCAAGCCTTAGGTTCCCATATCTCACGAGTGGTTCGAGTATTAAATTGACTACTTAATCGGGTTTGGATTCCCTAAAAAATGCGTATCCATCTATCACTTTATTGTGTTGTGAAAGACCAGATTGGCCCGTTTGGCCATAAGTACCTCTACACAACCCATGCCCACCCCTAGTTCATTCGACCGAACACAATGGGAGGCAACAATTAGATTGTAAAATGGGAGACAACAATTAGATTGTACATACATCTGGACTACACATATCTTAATTGTTAACAACCAAGAGTAATGGGTGGACTCAAGTAGGTCCATAAGAGCGACCTAACTATTAGGAGACTATATGTGATGTAGAGTCACTAACCAGACTGCATAATTAACCAAGTTAATATATCTAAGAAGTGACCTAATTACAATTGAGCTCATTCTTATTTAAAAGGGGTTATATAATTGCTAACAAGAAATAAGAGTTCTAGTATTATAATAGCAGTGGATGAAGTCCATGTTTGAATAATGTAATTAAGAAATTATCTTACATTCTTATGCATTTTTTTTTAGTTTTATATATTTTTAGGTTCATACGGAAGAAAGTCTTTCATTTCAATGCGATCGATACTAGAAGTCCACAGGTTGGTAGGGACCAACTTTTATGATTGGTACCACAACATTCGGTTGTTTCTTATGCATGAGAAATTTATCAATACGATTGATAAGCCAGTCATGCCGCCAACCGATGGTGATGACGTTGATGTCATGATTGTTTCCCAGAAATAGGATAATGATATGTCCACTATAGTGTAGGTATCCATGAGTGCGAAACTCTAACATCAGCATTAGGACATGTACTTGTTGTAAACCATTACACATTTTAAGAAGATGTATGGGTCATAAAGCAAGATAGCTATATCTTAGTTGTCCAAGACTATGTTAAAAAACATGATTGCTACCAACTCACTCGTTGAACCCCATGTTCTTAGAATGTAATTCTAGCCTCCGGATAAAAATGACCAAATATTCTTTTATGGGAAAATGAGAAATACCCAAATCACGAATTCACTAATTATCTACGAAAAATGAAATTTTGTCAAAGTGGATTTCTTATGAGATTTAGCATAACGGTATATTGAAAGGATAATTGTACCTTTAGATAAAGCGACATTCCGAAGTACTTGAATGACTAAAGACCAATTATTCATCTATGGACATTCTAACTTGGAACTAGAGGGGTTCACCGATACGAATTTTAAATTAGACAAGGTGACAACAAACACATCATGCTATGTATTTTATTTAAAACGGTTGAATAGTCAGTTGAAAGAGTTCCAAACATGCTACAATAGTCGATTCGATTATGAAAGTATAGTATATCGTGTAAAGGATATACATGTAAAAAGGGTAGAACCGTAATTTCGATAATTAGGTCTAATGTTGTAATTAGGTCTAATGTTGTGTTTTGTACTTATAGCCGTTTAGGCTTATTCTAATCATTATTCAGATTTGAAATTATCATATCGTTGCATGAAAGGCAATGCAAAATTCGGCTTGGATGAAAAAACACATAAATGAATTTGGTATGATCCATTTGATAAAGGATATCGTTCCATTATTATGTGATAATGTTAGAGCAATAACGTAAACGAAAGAACCAAGACCTCATCCAATATCGAATCATATTCTGCAAAAATATCATCTAAATATGAGATATCATTGAATGTGGAAATTTTTAGATTGTAAAAGTATACGGAAAAACTAGTGAAATCTTAGACCAAAACAGTAGAATGAGAAGATGATTTCTTAAATTTATTCGTCAATGAATTTGTGATTGACATGAAATATATATACTTTATTAGAATTTGATAATTACACTTGATAAGAACTAGATCGTAATTCCACCATAAATAATCCCATGAGAACATAAGAAAATTGATGTAATGAAAATAATATATATTTGGTTTGTATTTATATTGTATATATACTACATTTATATTTTATTCTGATAAAAAGATATAGAACATTTATATACATCAGTATATTCACCAACTACAATTATGGAAAATGCTTAAATTATTTTCTTTCCAAAATCATATTTTCTTTAGACGGTGATTTGATTCGGGGTTTATTTTGCTACCTTTTCTTGTTTATTTTAAATAAAATTGTTGGAATATTCGAAATATTATTTCCTTTTTCCTCCGTTAATTCATGGTATTATATCTCATCCATTTATATATTTTGGTTCATATATAAAATAAATATATAACATTTTGCTTCAAGTATTAAGTAACAAACTTAGAAAAAACAATTAGTAACTCGTGCCAAAAATAAATATAATGGAAACCAAATTAGAAATTAGCAAAATTATTGAGTGACATATCTATTGGGATATTCTGTTTATATCGTTCTAATTTTATCGGGAATAATCAAAACTAATTTTTATATATGATATGTAATTTACATAAGGCTCAGAGTTTTACATAAAAATATATATGTTAAAAGATCAAATAAAATAGAAATCAAACTATTTTGTTTGAAATGTATAAGAGCAAAAATAAGAGCTGATATTTTGAAATTTGTATTATTAAATTATTTATTTATATATTAAATACAAAATGGGCTTAAAAATATTTAGAAGAATGGTTGATTAGGCCCAAGTAAGAGACATAGCCTCAATATAAAAAGAGGGAGAAGAAAGAAACCCTATTTGTGTGATTACAAAAACCCTAGCTTCTATTTGAGCCCTCATCTCTTCTTACCCATTTCTTAAACCTTACTTCTTCTTCTCCGTCTGCTTCCATCGCTGTGTGCTTTGTCGGAGATGAGTTCGGACGACGAGAGAGAGGAGAAGGAGTTGGATCTCACTTCTTCTGAGGTCGTTACCAAGTACAAGAGTGCCGCCGAGATCATCAACAGTAATCCTCTCCTCTATGATTCGATTCTTGTATCATCGATTCTAGCTATGATTTTCTCTCGCATGTGTTTCGATTTTTGCTCTAATTGATATTTCTTGTCGAAATGACAGAGGCGTTGCAGCTTGTCGTGTCGGAATGCAAACCTAAAGCCAAGATTGTTGACATCTGTGAGAAGGGAGATGCGTTTATCAGAGAGTGAGGATTACCTGTTTTATTCAATTATGTTACGAGTAATGGCTTTCCAATGGTGTGTGTTAGTTTGTTTGTCTGATTCTGCGTTACTTGTTCTGTATAAAGGCAAACAGGGAATATGTACAAGAATGTTAAGAAGAAGATCGAACGAGGTGTCGCCTTCCCGACTTGCATCTCTGTCAACAACACCGTATGCCATTTCTCTCCACTTGCTAGCGATGAGACAGTTTTGGCAGACGGTGATATGGTGAAAATGTGAGTAATCTTTCGTTTTATGTCCTCCGTGCATGAATTACGATTTCTTGTTGTGTACCTACGGGTTCGGAAACAGTATGGTCGTTGCATTTGTACGTATTTCAGATGTTTTTTTGGCTTGTGTCTAATGCAGTGACATGGGATGTCACATCGATGGATTCATTGCTGTTGTTGCGCATACTATTGTTCTTCAGGAAGGGCCCATTACGGGACGTAAAGCTGATGTTATTGCAGCTGCGAACACTGCCTCTGAAGTTGCTCTGAGACTTGTCAGGCCAGGGAAGAAGGTACTCACTCTCCATATGTTTCTGATGAATGACTTCACTTCTCCCTAGTATATATAGGCATGTGTGTGTGTGTATGTATCTGTACATTTGTATAGCTCTACCGTTACATATTCTAGTATTACATTTTGGTGCTTAAGTTATTGGTGTTTAAAGCTTGAAATCCCATACGATGATCACATAATGTTGCCTATGGATTAACATCCAGTTGAGGCCTCTTGTCATAGTTATACTGATGGGATGTGTGTGTTGTATCGATGTTTACCATTTGAGTAATTGTTGAGGTTTAAATGTATATTTTTTCATGGGAAACTTTGCTGATGAGATCTATTTGTTTTAGATTTCCACTTTTCCTTCATGCCATTATCAATTTTCCACCCCTGAGGCTTACTAAGGTGCCTATATCCTTTAAAATGTGCCATTTTTTAAAAAAAAATCTGTTGTCAAAATATGTCAGCCTTTCTGATAATTTAAAATTTCTGCTCTACTTGCATTTCAATGTAATTAAAACAATATTTAGTTTTCACAGCTACTCAGATAGAATTGAGTTGTCTTTTTCGTAATTATTTTCTTGAGCGCTTCTGAGATTGCGTAAATTTTATTTTTTTATTCCCCGAGGATGAATATCTCCTAAAAATAAGCTATGGATTCTTGTCCAAATGAAGCTTCATGTCATAGTTACTCTGATTAGGGGAATTCTGTCGAAATTTTGTTTTGAAAATTCATGATCTACGTCCTGTTTCATGTTCCAAAATACGGTAGTGAAGGTATTAACCAAATGTCCGTTATCTTGTGACAGAACCAAGACGTAAGCGAGGCTATCCAGAAGGTGGCTGAAGCTTATGACTGCAAAATCGTAGAAGGTGTTCTTAGCCACCAAATGAAGCAGTTTGTTATAGATGGAAACAAAGTTGTCCTTAGTGTATCCAATCCGGATACAAGGGTCGAAGATATAGAGTTTGAAGAGAATGAAGTTTACTCTATTGATATTGTAACAAGCACCGGGGACGGAAAGGTAATTCCACTGCTGATTTTACCCATTTGTATCTATCCGCTTCGTCTTCTGATCATATATTTGCATGCCCGCTTTATGATAATCACAGCCGAAGCTATTAGATGAGAAACAAACAACTGTGTACAAAAGGTCTCCAGATAGGAGTTACCATCTTAAGATGAAGGCTTCCAGATTCATCTACAGTGAAATCAATCAGAATTACCCGCATTTTCCTTTCACCGCTAGGTTTGCTTTTATCCCTTTTGCTTCCTCATGGCCTGAAAAATCATCTTCACCGCTAAACGTTACCGAGTATTACAGGGTTCTGGAGGAGAAAAGGGCACGACTGGGACTCGTGGAGTGTGTCAATCATGATCTCTTGGAGCCATATCCCGTTCTCCACGAGAAACCAGGTAAAGCAATTTGTTTATTTAGACCGCGTAAAAAACTGGATCTAATGATCCATGTGGGTTTGTGATTTTCAGGGGACTTTGTTGCTCACACTAAATTCACAGTCCTGCTGATGCCAAATGGTTCGGATCGGATCACGTCTCATACGGTTCAGGAGCTGCAACCGACAAAGACAATCGATGATCCCGAGATCAAAGCCTGGTTAGCTTTGGGTATCAAAACGAAAAAGAAAGGCGGTGGTAAGAAGAAGAAAGGTAATGGCACTTAATAATCTTTTGCAATTAACACTCCTATGATGATGATGATGATGATGATGATGATGGTGATGATGATGGTGATGGTGATGATGATGGTGATGATGATGGTGATGATGATGATGATGATGATGGTGATGATGATGCAGGCAAGAAAGGTGGCGGGGAGGAGAGAGGAGAGGGTGAGGCGATGGACGCATCCTCCAAAGAATGAGAGATAAGACAGACAAAATCTCATCTTCTTTTGCTTTCCTTTGTTTCCTTAGTCTTTGACAAAGTTTTGTGTGCACTCATCTTTGTATGTTTTGGTTCCTATTTGGTCCACAGACGTTTCTTCCTTTTTTTAGAAGAACATATTTTTATTTATTTTTACATCATTTCCTGAATTCTCCACCAAACATTTTGAATTGGGTTGACTATCTAAAGTGCTTTACAATGTATTCCAAAATATTCCATCTCGTATTGAATTTTGTAGAATAGATGGCCGATTTAGTCTTATCAATCTGCTCGTACATTGTACAATCTGTCACATTCACAATTAACTACCCTTTATGGGATGACTGTTTGTCTGTGTTGGGATGGGAATGTGGTACAATTTATCTTCATATGTATGATATATATATATATATATAGCTAATGAAACAAAAGAAAGAAAATGATAAGAGAATATAAAAAAACAAAGAGTTTTAGAGTTTTTAATTTATATAGAAAAATAAATATGATTCTCTAAATTAAAAATTAAATTCAATACTAATATAAAAAAATAAGAGTTTTAGAGTTTTTAATTTATATAGAAAAATAAATATGATTCTCTAAATTAAAAATTAAATTCAATACTAATATTTATAGAATGATTTATATAATTATAAATTTTATAATTATAGAAAAAAGGGTGCAATCATAAGAAATTTTTCATCGATTTGTCAACTTTTTGATCCATGCTGGGAACAATCTTTCTCCGCTTTCATGTTATCGCTGTTTTTGATGCTGGGAACAATCTTTCTCCGCTTTCATGTTATCGTTGTTTTTGATGTTGGGAACAATCTCTCTCCGCTTTCATGTTATCGTTGTTTTTGATGTTGGGAACAATCTCTCTCCGCTTTCATGTTATCGTTGTTTTTGATGTTGGGAACAATCTCTCTCCGCTTTCATGTTATCGTTGTTTTTGGCAGGAATAGTTCCTGGTAAAATGAAATGGTTGAATAATTGAAAAATGAGATTATTTAGGAATACACATTGAATGCGAAGATTACGCATTGAATTTCTGGTAGTAGATCCATATTTCGATAGAGAAGTGAACGCTGTGGATTCTGCCTTCAACCCTTCCCGTCTTTGACGGTGATATATTTTTATGTTATGAATGTGTTTCCCTAATGTTGAAGTGGAGAACGCATTTGTAAATAGATTAACTACATTTTCAGTTGATCTGATGTAACAAACAATAATTTCTTTTTTCTTCTCAAGCTTTTGGGTATATGAGAAAAATTTTGGAGGGATATGTTTCATTCTATAGGTTTTTATGTATCTATCTTTTGTTTGAGCGACACATGCTGCATTATCTTCATATAATATTGTTCGATTGATGTTAGTCGATAATCTATATGTTTTTTTGTATATGTGGGGTATAGCTCTGACCTAGACATATTCTCTAGTTGTTTCATGGAGTGCAATGATTTCAGCGTGATTTCAAGATTTGCAACTAATATTTGCTTCTTAGAGCGTCATGATATCGTCGTACCTCTGATTGTGAACATATCCAGTTTGTGATCTGACTTTATGGGGATCTCATAAATAATTTATATCTACAAAAACGATCAACTCATGTTTGAAATCTCTTGGATAAAATAATCGTAAATCAATCGTCTATTGTAAATATCGAAAGATATGTTTAATCCATGTCCAACGACGATGTGTAGGCGATAAACTATATCGTGACAAGAGATTAGTAGCAATTGTTATATGAGAATGAATGTAATTTGCGAGATACAAGAAAGCCCGTTTTACACTCATATATGGTACTTCTGGTCCAAGTATATCTTCATTTTCTTCTTAAAAATAAAATGGATCATTTTTAACATTTAAAGATCTACATACTATCAGAGTGCTTAATAGAATTAATTTATACATGCTAAAGCGTTTTAGCACTCTCTTTGTATAATTCGATTAAAGTACAAATATATCATTTATTAGATGTTCTATTTCTAAACCAAGACAAAACTTTGTTTGTCAAAGGTTTTTCATTTCAAATTCCTCTTTTAGATAAATTTCAAGCGTTCTCAATCTCCTTTGAGGTCCCATTTATATTAAGATCATCAACATAAACAATTATAATCACAAATTCACTTGTTGTATTTTGAATAAATAGGAAAAGACAAATATAGTTATTCACAAATCCCTTTTTACTAGGTATTCACTTAAACGATTATACCACATACATCCAGATTGTTTCAACCCATATAAAGATCGTTGCAATTTGATTGCACACATTTCTTTAGGTTTTGAGTTTGATGTTTCTGATATTCTTAATCCTTGAGAGATTTTCATGTATATATCATTATCCAAAGATCAATATAACTATACCAACCACATCCATAAGATACATATCTATGTTTTTAGATGCAGTTAAACTCATCAATGATCTAAATGTGATTTCATCCGTAACAGGGGAATATGTTTCCTCACAATCAATTCAAGTTCTCTAGGAAAACCCTTGTGTGACAAGACATGACTGATATCTTATGACCTTATTATTTTCATTCTCTTTCGTACAGAAACCCATTTGCATCTAACCGGTTTAACATCATCAAGAGGTTAAACGATGGGTCCAAATAATTTTCTTTGATTCAATAAGTCTAATTTTTATTTGCATAGCTTCTTTCCATTTTATCCAATCATTTCTCTTTTGTCATTCTGACACCGACATTGGTTATAGATCTTCATTATTATTTTCAATTTCCTTGGATATAGAGAATCAGAATATTCCATCATTTTTATTTATTTCATTTTTTCTTATGATCTTTTCATCATAGATATAGTTAATGGAAATCTCATTATTCTCTATATGCTCATTGTTATTTTTATCACTTTCATTCTGAAGATCATCTTTATCGTTTGTTTTCTTTTGGATGTTCTCTATGATCTTAAAACCAACAACTTTATCAAACTTCTTTCTTTCTCGAGAATTTTTTTATCTTTAGAACCAAGTGATCTTTCACGCTTTAAACGTGTGTTAGACTCATTTTAAATTCTTTTACCCGTATGATCTTTCGGTATTTCTATACGAGCTAGTGCATTTATAGCCATTATATATGATTTTGTAACTCGTGTTGTATCATTGAACCCATATGGTATTTGATTTGCAATATTTTGTAAATGTATGATCTTTTGCACTTCAAGATTGCATTGTATTGTGTTTTCCATGTTAAATCTTGTGAGGCTTGTTTTATTCCTCCTTCTAACATTGGAAATTCGTTCTCATTAAAATGATAATCAGCAAACGAGTTGTAAATATATCACCCGTTTATGGTTCAAGATATCTAATAATGGATGGTGAGTTATATCCAATATAAATTCTCAATCTTCGTTGTTGATTCATTTTTGTCGGTTGCAGAGGAGCAATAAAAAAATATACTACACAACCAAATATTCGAAGATGAGATATATTTTGTTCCTGACTATTTGCCAATTGCAGTGGAGAATATTTATGATAAGCACTTTTGCATGATTTGAATTAGTGCTGCAATATGTAAAATGACATGTCACCAAGCAGTAACTAGGAGTTTCGTTCTCATTAGTAATGGTCGAGCAATGAGTTGGAGATGTTTAATCAACGACTCAGCCATACCATTTTGTGTCGGAACATGTGGTACGAGATGTTTAATCTCAATGCCAATCGATGTACAATAGTCATTAAAAGCATAGAAACATCATGTTATTAAGTCTCACGTTCTTAATAGGATAATCGAGAAATTGAGCTCATAATATTGTTATTTGAGCAAGAAACCTCGCAAATGAAACATTGTGGGTTGATAATAGACAAACATGTGACTATCTGCTTGAAACATCGATCAATACCATAAAATATCAAAATGATCCACTTTGTGGATGAATTGGTCCACATATATCCTCATATATTCATTCTAAAAACGATGGTGATTCATGCCCAACTTTGACTGATTATGGTCTTATTATATCATTTTTTTCTTGAGAACAAGCTGTACATATAATCTCATGAGATTGAAATATCTTCTCATTTTTAATGAATGACCATTGGAGTTTTCAACGATTCTCCGGGGTGATCCAGTCGATCATGCCAAATTTTAAACACATCTTTACACTTTGGGTTGAAGGTAGTATATGATTCAACCACTCTTAACTTTGTGAAATATAATCTAGAGGATAAAACTGATAATTTTTCCACAATATATTTCTTTCTAGAAACTATTATCGTGATATAAAGATATTCACGATTTTCATCATTCATGGTTTCAACATGATAGTCATTTTGGCGAATATCTTTAAAACTTAATAAGTTTCTTTGGAATTATGGAGAGAATACCACATCTTACATAATAAATTTTGTCCCTCCGGATATTATAAAATTTGTTTCTCCACATCCCTAAATTTTTTTGCATTTCCAGATATCGCATTGAAATTAGATTTATGTATTCTCAACTTAGAGAAATACTAATTATCTTTCAATATTGTGTGTGTTGTAGCACAATCTGCTAAATATATATCTCCATATTTGATATTTGATCGTAATATAATTGATGTTATTTTGATCCGATAAAGATATTGATGAACCTGAAAAATATGAAATTAAAGTTGCATATAAAAGTTTAACAAAAAGTTTACATAAAATAATATAATAAAATTTCATGTCGATATCTTTTTCATAATTTATCATTTTTAGGTTTGTTAATAAATCTGCGATGTTCATTTGTTTCACAGAATGGTGCAGACCTAGTGGGATACCATGATGATTTTTTATTAGTAGCTCGTTTTATTATTCTACAATAAGGAGAATTTGTAATAATTCGTGATAGGTTTTGAAAACATTCGCTCGGTATTATGACATTATCAACATAGAATATCAGTTATATCTTCTCCAATTTATCATATTTACTTATAGTTCTATTTTGGATATTATTTCGAAACCAATCACTATTTGCCTCTGTGAGGATCACATATTTTTGTGATCGAATTTATCTTTTAAGAGACTCCCACAAATCTGTAGAATCTGTTTGTACAATATTCATCTTTTAAATAATAGGCAATATGATGGTATTAAAAGATCAGGGCTTTTACTTTCCTCTTCAGAGGAATTATTGTCTTTATCAATTGTGTCAATTAGCTTTTTGCCTTTATTATGTATTTTAACATCAAATGCTCATGTCATATAATTTTTCTTCGAGACATCAAGTTCCGTGATTTTGAAATTCACAAAATTCGAAATGATAATTATATTTAGAATAAAATTCAAATTGATCATTTATCATAATAATATTTAGAATGTGATATTAAATAAAAAAATAAATATATTAATAAAAATAAATTGAAAAATAAAAATAGTAGTTCTTCTTTATAAAAATAAAAAATGTATTAAGATGTTACCGAATCTATAAAATTATATAATATAAATCATGTATTTTATGTTTGTTATTTAATTGATAATGTTTGATATTTAATTCACAATCTATTATATCTAGTCTATGATATCTAATATTTTATCTATGATATTAAATTTATAATCTTTCAATCTATTTGATATTTAGTCTATGATATTATATATATATATATATATATATATATAAAATCTCATTACTTGCTATAATTTCTTTGAACACAATACAAAGCTTGGATTTGAACCTAATCTGAGTGGTTTTCAGATCACAACTCCTTGTGAAACAGAACCTGAGATCGATTAATGAAGGTGCAGCCAGGTACGTACTCACTCGGCCAAACATCCTAAATGGTCCTTATATATAGTATAATATATAATTATATATATATATGTCTTTTTTTATTGTAGTGACTAGAACATCCAATGCTGAAAATACTTTCATAGAAAATCAACTAACAATTGAACGAACTAGATTTAATTATTCGAAATAAAAACAAAAAAATACATCCAATTCTTCTAAATGATTGACAACTCATTGAAAGATTTTAAAATATCGAATATATACGAAAATGACTCTTAGATTTCGACATATCTCAATGGTTGTTAACACGTGATTCAATTTATTATTTATTTTATGATTTTATTTTATATAATAAAAAATAAATAAAAGAACTCGATAAAAAAATGAATATTAAAATTTTTACGCGTGAAACACGATTGTTAACCTACCATATTCATACTCTATAACATAATCATTCATTAATGCATTGTTTTTATGACCTTAAAGGGCATAGGCTTTATTTCAAAGAGATGGTAAAGACATGTAGAAGATTGGAGTACAAATAAACTAGAGTGACAAAAATCGTTAAGATGTTTTTAATAATAATAATAATAATAATAATAATAATAATAGTAATAATAATGATGACGACGACGATACAAAATTTAGGTCTTTCTAAAACCATTATATGTTATTAATTGAATATTTACCTTTTCCGCAACATTGATCTATTATTATTGTTGTTTTATCGTGTTTTCAAATTCATATGATAAATAGATGTAAATAAAAATAATTTGTATATGAAATTTATATTTAGTAAATTTGTACATAAATTCTAAGTTATGTTAACAAATAAGATTAACATTGATTTTTATTTGAAATCTAATGTTAAGTTTGAATCACAATCATATTTATGTTCAACTTTAAACTTGAGAATGTATTCAATCTCTAAACTCTAATTTTGAGTCAACTAAAATAATATATTTTATAATGAAGACAATATAGATGATGCTAAATAGATTAATCAAAGTCTAATTTTAATTACAAAAGAGTCCTCTTGTTTCTGGAAGTCCACTCCTTCACGGGGTGCTTTTTGGTCCGAGTGGTTAATTAATTCCATCGACAACGCACGGCTTGCTTGCTTCCCTCTTTCTAATCCACCCACGTGTTCTCTTTTTTTCGTTTTCATAGAAAAAAAGGAAAACAGTTTAATTTTTTCGTAAATTTTATCATTTTAATCTTATTTTTTTCAAAATTATCATTATTTATTATATTTATTGACAAACTTTAAAAATTCATTATATTCTTTTTTCTGTTAATTTTTTTGTTAAATATTTTTAAAACAATCTATTCCCTTAACTATATGATTTTCAGTATATTCATTCAGAACTCTATGTATTCCAACATGTTCCCTCCACCCCTCCAACTATATAAATTTTAGTCTATTCCCCCCAAACTATATAAACTATAACATATTTCTCACCAAACTATATAACATATAGTCTATTTCTCCCCGAATTATATAACCTATAGTTTATTTTTCTCCGAACTATATAACTTCTACTCTATTCCCCCATGAACTATATAAACTCTAGCATATTCCTCCAAACTATATGATTTCTCTAAAAATAATATATTTTCTTTAATTTTAATGTATTGTTAAATTTTTTATATTACAAAATACTAAAATAAAAAATATTTTAAATTCTAACGTTACAAAAAATTCTATATGATTTCTCTAATAGTAACATCATTTTAACATAACCATGTTTCACTCAAATTTAACACGATTTCACCCAATTTTAACCCAATTTCACCGAAAGTTAACCCAATTTCACCCAATTTTAATCTGATTTAACCCAATTTTACTCGATTTCACCGAATTTCAACACGATTTCACTCAATTTTTATTCGATTTCACTCAAATTTAACATGATTTGCTGACTTAATCTGATTTCACCCAATGTTAACCCAATTTAACCAAAATTTAACATGATTTGCTGATTTAATCTGATTTCACCCAATGTTAACCCAATTTAACCAAAATTTAACCTGATTTCACCCAATTTTAATCCGATTTCCCCCAATTTTTATTCGATTATACCTAAATTTAACCCGAGTTCACCCGATTTAATCTTATTTAACCCAATGCTAACCCAATTTCACTAAAATTTAACCCGATTTCACTCAATTTTAATCCGGTTAAAATTGGACGAAATCGAGTTAAAATTGAAGGAATATATTTAAAATTTGGTTAAATCGGGTTGAAATTCGGTGAAATCAAGTAAAAATTAGGTGAAATCAAGTTAAATTTTGGTGAAATTGGGTGAGATCGGATGAAATATGAATGAAATAGAGTCAAACTTCTGTGAAATTGGGTTAAAATTGGGTGAAATCGGGTTAAAATTGAGTGAAATAGAGTTACACTTCAGTGAAATTGGATGAAATTGGGTTAAAATTGGGTGAAATCGGGTTAAAATTGAGTGAAATATATTTAAAATGTGGTTAAATCGGGTTAAAATTCGGTGAAATCGAGTAAAAATTAGGTGAAATCGAGTTAAATTTTGGTGAAATTGGGTGAAATCGAATTAAATGTGAGTGAAATAGACTTAAAATTCGGTTAAATCGGGTTGAAATTCGGTGAAATCGAGTAAAAATTAGGTCAATTCGAGTTAAATTTTGGTGAAATTGGGTGAAATCGGATCAAATCTGAGTGAAATAGAGTTAAAATTCGGTTAAATCGGGTTGAATTCCGTGGAATCGAGTAAAATTTGGGTGAAATTGGGTCAAAATTTGGTTAAATCATGTTAAATTTGAGTGAAATAGATTGAAAATTCGGTTAAACCGGATTGAAATTCAGTGAAATTGGGTCAATATTGGGTGAAATTGGGTCAAAATTGGGTGAAGACATGTTAACACAAAATTGGGTCAAAATAGGCTGGAAATCATATAGTATGAGGGAATATGTTGTTTTAAAAATATTTAACAGAAAAATTAACAGAAAGTTAACGGAGGGGGAATAAGATGAATTTTTAAAGTTCAGGGGGAATAGGATGAGTAATGATAGTTTAGAGGGGAATATGATAAGCAGAAAAGTTCAGGGGATTAAGATTAAAGTGACAAAATTCAGGAGGGAATAAACTGTTTTTTCAAAAAAAAAAAAAAACAGAATTATACATTTTACTATTCATTACAAATTTTTTTTTAATTTGGGTAGCCTAAATATATTATTTTAAGTATTATTCGAATAAAATTAAACATGGTTATATTTTTTATTCGCCAAGGATTAGTCTATTTTGAATATTCTTGTGAATGGTCACTCTTTCTTTTTTATATTTTTTATTTCATATTATCGTTTTTAAATTAAATTAAATAATTACAATATCCTTGTTTATTTTTAACAGAATTATTTATTTTTTAATCGTTATATTTGATTAATATCCTATAAAATACACCAACTTAATCGCCGATTCCCAATGGATATCTGATACTTAACGCTGTGACGTTTCATCGACACTTTTGTACTGTTGATATGGTTGTCATGTCAATGACTATAATTGCTGACGTGGTAGATATGTAATCTGAAAATTAAAAAAAATACTTGACTTAACGATTATTTTTTTTTAATATTTGACAACAAAATACAATTGTTTTAAAATATCGCACTTAACCCTTCGATATTTTGAGAGGTAACCCATTTGAAGGAAACAAGAGCCAAAGAAAATACATGACTATGAAAGATTTCTTGGTTATCACCAACGAGCTGTTCATTGGGTGTCGGCGAAGAGCTAAATGGATTGATGAAACTAATCAAAGAAATAGAACTCATGAAACATGAGTTTAAGAAAATCAAAATCTTAGGTCGTAACTTAATAATAGTCGCAGCGATGTTGTTATTTATATTGTTGTACTACAAAGTATTAGTGTATATATAAAGCTATTGTTATGAACTATTGCTATGTAAAGACATGATAATGTTATATAAATATATCATTATGAAGACATAAACATGTTTTCATAAAATATCCTATAAAGTCAAAATATAATTATCACATGTTCTTGAAGAAAACACTCGAATAAGTTGTTGTGGACATCTCTGCATTGTGATTCAACTTTAAAGAAAGCTCTACACCATGTTTTCGGATTACGAAATTGCACCTTCTTGTTTCTATCACCTCAATATTCTGATATTGGATTCAGTATCCAAAACATAGAAAAATAATACATCTACAAAATCACTGAAAAATTTGAATCTTTTGCCCGAATAGAGAAATTTGTTGTCGGACCCTGTGTTTCTTGGTTCTTCTGACTTCTTCAGAACTTTTTCAAATTCCGCCCACTCATCATTTGTGCTCATTGGTGTTGTTAGATACGCATCATCCTTGCATCATACTCAACATGAATTTCATACTCTTGTTCCTCAACTTCATCAAAACCATAATCTGCCTCATTTGAAGCGTCATTAACATTCTCATCTTCAACTTCTTATCATCTCCTTCTCCGCAAAAAAAAAAAAAAAACTGTTGTCATTCTGATCAGCCACCGCATCATCTTCATTCTCATCAGCCATTACATCATCTACGCTCACACAACCACTTCTTTCATCTTCAACCTCGACATTCTCATCATCTTCAACTTTCAAATCTTCAACGACAACTTCTCCTTCACAACTTGGAAGTAACAAATATTCTAATCCGTCGCTTTCCTCACAATTGGACGCTAAAATTGGCTCTGATACTTGATGCTGATATATATCCAATTCATCATATATTTTTGCAGCTTCACATATATAGCATATATCTCAGTCCGGATATTTTTCAATAGACATCTTCTCGTCCAATGATTGATATGGTAATTTATACCATATCTCGCCTATTGGTGATATGATTTTGCGAGAGCATACGAAATCTTCAAAGATGAATCACGATAAATAATTTGGATCAAACTTCACCCCTTTCACTGAAACCCACCTCTGTATCTAGCATGTCCATCTTTGTATAATATTGTTCCACCCATATAGAAATTTAAGTTAATTTTTTGTCTCATTGGCTACAAAACAAACATCACTAATTGTTCAACAAAATGTGGAAAATCGAAACCAAATATCTTCATTTCGCGTTGTGCTTCCAGCAAAACAAAAATTAAACCCCTAACCAGAAATTAATAAAAAAACCAAAACTTACAAATCAAACTTATTTCATTTCACGTCGCGATATCATAAAAGCACTATGTTATTCTATGTCTCAACTGTTTGTCAATGTCGACTATCTCGCCTTCTGTTTATGACGTTTATGTATGTCGTCTGTCTCCATCGATTTTTGGTTTTGTGAAGTGACGATATTTTTACCGTTTTTGTAAATGTAAATGTGGTTTAAACATGAAAGTGAAAATCACCGTAATAAAATCTACCTTTTTGGTCATTGACGTGGCAATCACGTTAGCAATTTTTGGTATTTTTTTGTTTTTTAAATAAAAAAGTGAAAGTCAACTATTTTTAAATTTCGGATTACATAGTTATCAATGTGGTCATTGACGTGGCAATCACGTTAACAATCTTTAAAGAAAACCGATAACATGTATTTCTATAATACTTGAATAAAAAATAGATGAATAGTTTTGTAAAATATATATATAATAATGATTGTAACTAGATTTATTTAATTAATCAATTTGAAAAAGTGTGAATAGAAGAAAAAGGTGTGATGCATGTGCCTCTTGTGCGCATTCATTTGCTAAAATGTTCTTCATTGTATCATATATCAGATTCGAAATAGTTTATAGAAACTACAGTATAAAAATTTATATTATATATATTCCGCATAATGGATACTATCAAGTTGCACTAAAATTATTATGATTACACGATTATTACCAAATGAATATATGATTATATAGTAACGCATGTGCTTCTTGCACACAATCATTTGAACAAAAAACTGTGTAAATACATTCTAGTTATGTTTCTGTATATTAGGATTATAATGATTATATTATTATTCAATTTTTAAAAATAATAACAATAAATAGATGTGCAATAATATTCTTGAAAGAACATAATGTTATTATTATATAATATCTTTGTATTTTTTTAGTATATTCTTGTATCCCTAGATAATCAAGTTAGGCAATATTTTGTACTATATATAGATACTTTTGTCATCTGAATAACACAAGGAATTCATTCACCTATTTTCATGATATTAGAGAGTTTTACATAAATCTAATTTCCTTTTACGATCCATTAGTTCTTATTTTCTTTCTTTTCAAACCAATTGCCTTTCTCTTTGTCTTTTACCATGGTTGTCGTTCCTCAATCATCGAAAAAGCCTTTTGGAACCATAAATATCAAGTCTCACATCCCATCATTCTCGACATGGAGGAAATGAACTATGATTCTTGGCACGACATATTCAAAACTCATTGTTTTAATTTCGGTGTATTGAGCCATATCGAGGGTTCCACCGCTGCCACCGCGAATCCGACTGAGGAATGGAAACGCGTTGATGGCCATGTGAAATTATGGATCTACAGAACCATCTCAAAGTCATCCTCCAGGAGATACTCAAGACTAAATCTATCGCATATGCGATTTGGTCATGGTTGGAACGCCTCTTTCGGGAAAACTAGAAAGCTCGCACCATTCAATTGGATAACAAGCTCCGCACTCTGACGATTGGAGACCTCTTGATTCATGCTTACTGCCAAAAAATCTGCAAGGTATCTGATCTTCTCATGAATCTCGACAGCCCGGTGTGTGAGAAAGCCCTCATCATGCATGCATTGAATGGGCTCAATGACAAATTCGACAACATACCAGAAGCCCTCCCCATCGTTTGATGATGCTCGTTCAATGTTACTCCTTGAGGAACAACGCCTATCCCGACATCGTCGCCCGAGTCCAATATACAATGATCATGGATCTGCACCAATGACGCTAGTCATCGACGATGATCACACCAATCACGGTCCCAATCCACAATCATATGGTCAGCATCATCGTGGACGCTCGAGGGGTCGTGGACATCGTGGAAAACGCGACTACAACAGACACACAAATCAGCAGTGAATAACACCTATTGTTAAGTGAATAACACAAGGAATTCATTCACCTATATATAGGTACCATATATATATGGTATTGGGTAATACTAAACTCATGAGCTAGCTTTTGAGATTAGTTAGGTCCAAATTCATCTTTAACATAGTATCAGAGTTTGGTTCGTTCTGATTTGAATATACAGATGTTGGACCCCCGATCGCGATATTCATCCTTCAAAACCGAGTTTGGGCGTGAAAGGGATAAGTTGTCTCAAATCGGTTAGGACATAAATTTTGAACTCATATACATAATATTGGACAACCCTAAACTCTTGAGCTAGTTTTTTTATTAATTTCGAGACCATATTTGACACATAATTCGTAATAAATATGATGCATGACCTTCATTTTTAAGATTATACATTCAAATATTTTATTTCTACAATTACCACGCACATTAAACATATTTAAAATTTATTATATACTTATCTAATTTATATGATTTACATAATAGTACTTAAAATTTACATAATACTATACCAATTTCGAAAATTTGTTCTGTCTAGAAGCCAATAAAAATACTTTAAATGCTATTTATGAATGGTGCATAATATATATATACATTATCCGAAATAACTGAAGTATATATATATATATGTGTATATTTGTGGGCTTTGATCTGCCGACAACCATAGAATTCTTTGTGTTGTTTAAAACATGTTATTATTCTATTGTGACTCCAGTCTCACGTCTTACATTTCTTGTCTATTACTTGTTGTCATCATTTTTTTCCAAAAATAAGAATGATTACGACTTTTTTTTTCTTCAGCGCGATTATGATTTTCCTTTTTAATTAAACACCGATAAAGGTAAGAACAAATATCATTTTCGACAATTTCCCGATTTAAATTCGGAATTTATTTTATAATAAAAAATAACATGATTTCTTAAAATTGGAAATGATGTATTAGGTTGAAAAACAAAGATTAATGAAAATTGATATTCTTTCCAAGTCTAATGATTTTACAAATTTTCTTCTTCAATAAATATTAAAATGGCCTTTGAGAATTTAAAAAAGTGAATATTAGAGATAATTTGAATTACAATAATTGGACATTTATTTTTTATTCTTAGTGTACACCACACCTTTTTCAACATTTTTCTTTAAATACTTAAGTATCCAATTTACAAATAGAACAATTATTTTTTCCTTTCGACTGCATTTGAAATAAGTATTGAATCCTCATCTAATCCATCTTTATTATCTTTCACAACAACTAATTTGAAATTAGTATAAAAAGAGTAGTTATTGATAGTTTGTCATTTTGAACAAGCTTATTACTTTTTGTATGCCAACTTGTTGATATAAACACAATTATTTTTGTTTTTTTTATCTCTAGTGAAGGATATTTCAAGTATTTTCTTTGTAAATACTAAATCTTTTATTTCAAGTCTTTTTCTCAACATCTTCTTTAAGAAGTTGATTTCTCCTTTTTCTTGTGAAGGTTTAACCATATAATCTACATAAATTAGTAAATAGATGTGCCAATCAGTACACACATGAGTCATACTTACTATATTCATACACTTATTGTACCATACCATCATTAAATATTTTATTCCATTGTATAGATGATTGTTTGAGTCCATATAATGTTCTATGTAATAGATGTTCTTTGTGTTGGAACAATCCTTTATTTTGTAACAATATAATATGATAAATAATGAAATAGAAACAGAAACAAATTAATATAAATATCGGCGTTCGATTGAGACATGCAAGCAGTGTCCTAAGACAGAATTTGTTCCCGCCTAGAGGATTCAACGATCACAGAATAGCCTTCTGTCGAATCTACTTTGAATGTTTGTTTTTTTTTATCAGAAGAGAGCAGAATGAGTTGTTCGTTCTTCAATGGAAAGTCTCTATTTATAGAGCACTTAGGAGCCAAAATTCGGTTAACCTTGAACAGACATGACTGTTCATAAGGTTGTGATTGTTGATGGAATGGTTTGTCTCTTCGGTTCAAACTCAAAGGTTGTGTCTATTCGGTTCAATAGTTGCATGTCTTCAGTCCAAACTCAAAGGTTGTGACTGTTCATAATCTGAAAATATTTAAAAATTAAACTCAAGGCCCTATCTTTGACATTTAATATATGTTAAATGTCCACAAACCTTTTTACATGTCAATTTCAAAATCCATCTCCAAGCTTTTATCATGATTCAAATGGTTAAGATGTGAAAGCATTAATATAGTGTATTAATTACTTTTCATTTTCCAATGTGGGACTATGTCCCTTCATATTCATTCCTTATTTTATGTCAATACCCCACATTTTCTAATCAAACTATAATACTTTGACTTCTCTAACAAATCTTTCTAGATGTGCCATAAGTTTCCTTCATCAAGCCTCCCAAGAAAAAATGTCGTTTGTACATCTATTTTCTCTAACTCCAAATCTTGATTAACAATTATAGATAACAACAAATATACGAATAAAGGGAAAAATATTCTTGGTAATATATCCCCTCTACTTAAGAGTAGCATTTGACTACCAACCCGACTTTGAATTTTTGTAGATCAATTCGAGGTATTCCCTACTGACGTTTGAACATCCACTTAAAACCAAATACTTTTATCTTTTTTTGTTTATTTACCAAAACTCATGTTTTATTCTTCTTAAGTGACTACATCTTTTCCATAGCCTCTCTCCAATATTCCAGTGATTACTCCTCATTGCCTCATGAACCGTCTTAGATTCTTCTATATCTAGACTTCTAACCACATTCAAAACAAATGTCACCACCTATGCTTAGGATACCTTGAGAGTGATACTATGTTTTTTCTCCTTCTATCTTGGATTAATCGTTAGTCTCATAAATCATGAGCTGAAACAATTTTTGTTTTCTCTTCATCATTGACTAGATTAGATATTCCACATGTTCTACATTCCCACCGGATTTATGTCTATCTTCAGATAAAATCTGATTGGTATAACTACCTTCTCTGCTAATGAACTCCTTGGTTGAGTTTTCTTGATGTTATTCAGATCTTCGAAGACATATCCACTAATCACACACCTTAATTAATTAATCAACCAAACTATAAATCGTTTAATATCCTCTAGGGATCCAAGAAATATTGGCATTTGAAGATAGATGTTGTAAATTTTGATTATCCTCACAAGTATGAGTGAACATATCCAAGAATATCTTTGGTTGTATTTTTCTCTATTTGGAAACTTAATTTGTGAGATTTTTCTAGAATTCAAAAGTCTTTACTTTGATTTTTTCTATGACTCCTTTCTTTGCTAACATTTCCATTGCTTCTTTTCTCATGTTTTCCTTATATCTTATGTCAACTTTCAATTTCATCTTTGACCCCACTAACTTGATGTAATCTACTAGATGCAATATTTTCACACAAAACATATAACACTTGTTTCAATTCCCCTTTCATGATTACTAAAGCTCTTTTATACGCCTTTAGAATCCCATACTTTGATCTGTAATTGAACCCTTTTTAGCAAACAACTGAATGATACAAGATTTCTTTTAAGGTATGAGATGTATCTTAGTTGATCTAATATAGTTGTGGTATAGTCTTCATCTTATGCCTTATCCTTCCAATACCTTCACTATTACATATTTTGTTATTCCCCATGATCACCTATCGTCTTTCATATTTTTTTTATAGTCCTAAAACCAGCCTTTTTTAAGACATGTGAAATATGCAACCAAAATACATTATCCAGTGATATTGTGGCTTTAGATATAATATTGTGAGAACCTTAATTTCTAAAAAAGATATTATTATTGTGGCAACTTCTCCTTTTCCTTAATTTTTCTCTTTCATGTACTTTTTTATGTTCTTGCAATACATTTAAATTAATCATATGATATGAATCTAAATAAACATTCTATGGTTAGTAAGGATAAAAGAGCAATGAAATTCACTGAAACTCGATAACAAAATCATGAATTTTTTCTTCAGATGATGAATTAGGAATAACGGATTTTCATTCGCTTCCTTGGGCGTCCTCCAACTATGCGTATCAATATAGTTTTCTTGTTTGGATAATATTTGGCGTAATGGCCTCAACCCCGACATTTGAAAATATGTAATGTCACGGTTATGCATAGGGATTTCGTTGGTACCTTGTATTTTTTGCCTTGATATTTTAAGCTTTTACTGATCTTGGTACCTGTGTATTGTTTTTTTTTTTTTTATCTTAAGTTACCCATTCTATGGTTTTAGTTTTTTCTCGATTCTAATCGCCAAATGAAGAATGTTTTCAATCTCCATGTAATGATAAATTTCTATACGATCCTGAATATTTGGGTTAATAGTGCCAAGAAAATGATGCATGGTGATTTCTCGATCCTCATCTATGTTAACACATATCACCAGGAAGTCCATCTCATTGTAGTACTCCTTTATGCTTCGCTTACCTTGCACCAATAATTGTAGACATTGATTCACCTTTGATGATAATGAGTAGGTATGAATCATCGTCTAATCTAGACTCGCATATCTTCCCATGTGACTATATGTCGCTTTCTATTCTTTCGATGTGTAAGAGAGAATTGATCCCACCATGCTAGCGCATACTCTCTAAACTTCATCAAGGCATACTTTTTGTGTCTTTAAATTGTAATATTGGTTGCAATTGAAAACATCTCAGTTTTCCTCTGCCATTCTAAATACGCCTCGACATCACTCCAGCCCATGAACGTAGAAATTTCCATTTTAATGTTGCTAATGCTATCATTAATCTGGTTCCTCACTCATTCATTGGGCTTTATCATATGGTCATAATCCTCGTCCATAACCTCAATATACTCGTCTTCATCCATGTGTGACTAGTTATGTCTAGTTCCATCCTCGATTGTTCCTAATGAACATCTCCGGTTGTTTTTTCGACCCAATCAATCCATTGATTAATAACTAATAGTTCATCTCGCAACATCACTTGTAATGATTAATTGTTGTGATTTTCTAAATTAGACATAAAAAATACTTCAAAATAGAAAAACATATTAGAAAACCAGAAAAGATGGAAGAAAAGCAAGATGAATGAATCTCACCATTACTTAAAAATACGTGTTTCATTCGTTCTTTAGTCTTGTCCTTGATTTCTCTTCTTTAGTCTAGTTGAGAATTCAAAGAATGAAATTCATGACATAGTTCTCTACGAATCAAAATAAATCTTGATTCTACAAATATATAACTTATCAACTATGCTCTAATTCCCCAGTCTAGTCCTAAGATCTCTATTTGTTTTCTTTTCTTTCTCCTTGTTCGTTCGACTTCATATTTACAATTCCCTTTTTTCGTTAGATATTATTTTCTCTTTCTTTGCCTTTTTTGTTTTTAATGTTTTTGTCTTTCTTTCTTTTTTCTTAGTTGATCCTGCAATGATAAAATACCAACAAGTAACATAACTAGATAAAATAAAATAAGATAGATAGTCTAACACAAGAACAATTTTTCGTACCACTTGATAAGAACCTAGACTGATGTTCTATAATTAGTAAGGATAGAAACATGAATGAAAGCCTCCTATAACTCGACTAGCGAACCTCAGACACGGTGATGATAGCACAACATTTGTGATCTAGTGTTAATATGTTAGTAGAATACTCAAAATCGCTCCAAGAGTTCTTTAACTAAATCTCTCAAGAACTAACAAAGAAAAATAATTCTCTCTATATAAAAACTTAGTTACAATATTTTGAATAGGTGACCAAAACATAACTAAAACTAGGTGAATATAAAAAAATAAAAAATACAAGAAAGTATTCGATCGAGAGTCGGTCTTAACCTAAAAATTATCTACAATAATATGTTCGACCATTTCACGCCACTACTCAATGGATTGGTGTGTTGATCGGGCAAGCAAATAATCCAGCGTAGACATATTGCTAACGAATTTACAGTCCGTCCCCATTAACCGCTCAGGCATCGACCCAGGAAGAATCTATTCTAACTTTATGGCTAATCTATGATCAAGTTCCTTTCGTAGTACCCTACCCCCAGGGGAAGTCGAATCCCCGCTGCCTCCTTGAAAGAGAGATGTCCTGAACCACTAGACGATGGGGGCATACTTGCTCAACCGCCATCATACTATGATCATAGTATGATCAATGTGTGTTATGCACACATTTTGTCTAGAAGAATCGCTCGGGCTAAGAGATTCCGTGCTCAGTCTTGTGGACTTGACTCGACACCTTTTGAAGTCTTCGTGGAGCCATTGTCATCTCTTTAGCGTCCTTGTGAGCAAATCCCTTCTAAATCTTCTTTTTCTCAGCCATCGTGATCGATCCTCATATGTTTTATGTCTTATCCAAAGCCTTGTCCTCCCTACCCTTCTTACTACAAACCAACAACATGAAATGGATATCCTTTTAACTTTACAAGTACTAATTCTTTTGGGAATACAGTTCTCGTCACCTCATATAGAGTCATGGTATCTTTTATGTACTTCAAAGTATCCCTTAATTGGCCATAATGTGAGGTAAATAGTCGAAGAGGTAAATGCTTGATATTCATAAGTTATTTCAATCTTGAGTTTAGAAAAAAGAGACGCCATCGTTAAGAATATATCCATATATTTCTCGATGGGTTTTGATTTCTCCATCCTGTAACTACATATCCTTTATTTTAGATAGATATGATGAGGTAGATTTGGACATTAACATTTTATCCAAGACTTCTCCCATATCCTATAAATAATATGTTCTTTAACAATTTTTATGATAATTTGTTCAGAAAGATATAAGAGTATTAAGTTTTTTTACTTTTATATTCCTGTCATATTTGAATTTTTGGATTGACTCCACAATTTCCTTAGCTTATGTATTCACATTAGTGTATTATATCTTAACTTTCTTTTCTTACTCTTTCCGGATATTTTATTTTTTATTTCCATTTCGCATTTCTGTATTGTCATTTAGAATTTTTGACAGCCTTAGAAATTTCAACAATGTTTTCATATTCTCTTTCCACATATTGAAATCATCTCACTGTCATATTTAACCATTTCAAGTTTCAGTGTCGCCATTATCTTTAGTTCAAGATTGATCAAGAAATTGAAACTTTTTATTTTTAAATATATGACAAATAATCTTCCTTCCAACATAGAATTTAGGGGTGGGCATTTAGGGTTATATGGATCGATCCAACCCGAAAAACCCAACCCGTGAGATAAACGGGTTTTGTAGGAAATCCATTTGGATTCAAAATCTAAAACCCAAATAGGTTCGGGTCGGTCCGAGTTGGGTTCGTGAACCCGAGGAACCCGAAAAAACCCTAACCCTTCTAACCTAATTTTTTGTATGTTAAATTTGGACCCCAAATTACCCGTTTAAACCTTAATTACCCGTTTAAACCCGAATTACCCGTTTAAACCCGAATTATCCGTTTAAAACCCGGACTACCCGTTTAAAACCCGACTTACCCGTTTAAACCCGAATTACCCGTACTTAAATAACCCAAAAAACCCGAAAAACCCGAGAACCCGAAATAATCCAAATACAATTCGAGTTTTTTGGGTTCAATGTTTCAAAACCCGAACAATCCGAACCCAAATCGAAACCCGAGAAACCCGTCCCGAAATCTAAATGGGTTTTTTGTTTAATTTTTAAAACCCGAAAAACCAGAACCCGGACCGAACCCGAAGAATCCGTCCCGAAACCCGGATTGCCCACCCCTAATAGAATTTACCTATCTTCGTCCAATCGAAACAAACCCAAACTTTTTTTAGTTCTTTGAATTCTTTTTCTAGGATAACTTCTTCTTAGAATCGAGAACCAAACAATAATACCATTTATTGTTGTTTTAAAAGCTAATAATTTTACAAATCTTGTAAATATTAAAGTCGCATTTGAGATTTTGAGGAAGTATGAATGTTAAAAGAGAATACATCTCAGGGAACACAACAATTTACGAGTTTTATATTTTCAAAATAAAAATGAATACATCTCGGTGAAATGTCGAACCAACAAAATTAATAAATATCTTTGTAATAAAAGTTAAAAAAAAACTCTCTCTAAAGGGGTAATTTCAAAAATACCTTTATAGGGCTAAAAGACTTCAAAAATACCCTTACCGAAAAAAAAATTTCGCTTCAAAAATACCCTTATAAATCTTAAAATTCCCAAAATACCCCTTACGACCCTTCTATCCAGTTTGACCCAGTTTGACCCTGCGACCCAGTTCCCCAGTGCGACCCTGCGACCCAGCGACCCAGTCCGACCCACCAACCCAGTCCGACCCTACGACCCAGCGATCCTGTCCGACCCTGCGACCTAGTCCGACCCTACGTGCTGCAAAACGCTCAAAATGGAATGGAATCACTCGAGAATGGGAAGAAATCACTCTAAAATTGAAGGAAATCGTTCGAAAATAGAAGGGAAACACTCGAAAATTAAAGGAAATAGCTCTCTACTTTGTTTCCCTCCTCTCAATTTTCGTTTTCCCTCTTCTCATATTTGCCTTTCCTAAAATGGAATGGAATCACTCGAGAATGGGAAGAAATCACTCTAAAATTGAAGGAAATCGTTCGAAAATAGAAGGGAAACACTCGAAAATTAAAGGAAATAGCTCTCTACTTTGTTTCCCTCCTCTTAATTTTTGTTTTCCTTCTCTCATATTTGTCTTTCCCTCCTTTGTATGTGTTTTTCATTAAGGGCACATATGTCTTTTCTCCTATTTTTTTTATCAGATTTAGAAGGGTAATTTTGAAGTGTTTTAGCTTTAGGAGGGCATTTTTGATATTCTCCCCTCTAAAGGCCCATATTTTCACGTTTATATGTACTTAAAAACATATTAACCACGATTAGAAGTGTTTTCAAATAACATATTAGCCAACAATGTCATTTACCATTATAACAATCTTTTATTTTTCCTAAAGGGGACATAATGCAAAAAACAATGTCATTTACCAATGTCATTTATAGCCAACAATGTCATTTACCAACCTCAACAATTTATCTTAAAAAAATATTTACATTAATTATGATTTGGATAAAAAAATGCAATGGACCATAAACTTTTATTCTAAAAACATTTATTTTCTATATCCAAAATTTGCAATTAATCTTTTGAAAAAATGATTTTAAATTAGTAGAAATGTATTAAGTCGAAATTAGAAAATAATGATTGAAAAATAAAAGGAGATAAAAAAAGTTATATGAAAGGAAATTTTATGTATAAATGATGGAGAATTAAATCAATGAAAACTAGAAGGTTAATAAAGAGACACGTGTGAATTGGTCAACATTGATTCCAGTGGCTTCTAATGAAATTAAACTATAGGATTAGTGCTTAATCACTTAATTAATTAATTAATTAATTACAGTCCACCGTAATTCCTCTCCAATGGCGGTACCACTCTCTTCCTAATACCGCTTGTTCCTTTCCTTCTCTGTATATATATATATATATATATTCTCCTGTCCTTGTGTTTCAACAACACCATGGACTCTATGATCGGATCCGTTGACTCCTGTATTCCGGCGAACGATGACATCGGTGGTTCTCCAGGAGGCGGCGTTTCTACCATCCAGAACTCAGGACCTCCGCATTCCATCCCAGTGAGTCCCCGTGACGCGACGCTCGGTCGCCACCTCGCCAGGCGGCTCGTCGAGATCGGCGTCACCGATGTCTTCTCCGTTCCCGGAGACTTCAACCTGACGCTTCTCGACCACCTGATTGCCGAGCCACGCCTCAATCTCATTGGTTGCTGCAATGAGCTCAACGCCGGTTACGCCGCAGACGGTTACGCGAGGTCGCGTGGTGTCGGCGCGTGCGTCGTAACGTTCACCGTCGGTGGTTTGAGCGTCCTGAACGCGATCGCCGGTGCCTACAGCGAGAATCTTCCTGTCATATGCATCGTCGGTGGACCAAACTCGAACGATTATGGAACCAACAGGATTCTTCATCACACCATCGGTTTACCTGATTTCAGCCAGGAGCTCCGATGCTTCCAGACAATCACTTGTTATCAGGTGCAAACATGAACCAAACTTCATCACTGTAATCAGTATACGATGCTTGGATTTGTCAAATTTGAAATCGTAGAGAAGATTGATTTGAATTGTTTCCATTGTAATCAGTATACGATGCTTGGATTTGTCAAATTTGAAATCGTAGAGAAGATTGATTTGAATTGTTTCCATTGTAATCAGTATATGATGCTTGGATTTGTCAAATTTGAAATCGTAGAGAAGATTGATTTGATTTGAATTGTTTCTTGGCGTAATAGGCTGTGATCAACAACTTGGAAGATGCGCATGAACTGATAGATACAGCGATTTCGACGGCTTTGAAAGAGAGCAAACCTGTTTATATCAGTGTAAGCTGCAACTTGCCTGCAATTCCTCATCCGACCTTCAGTGTTCATCCCGTCCCGTTCTCGCTTTCCCCCAAGTAATTCCTCTCTTCTTCTTCTTTCTGTAATCTGTTCATGTCAAACTCAAGGGTACAGAGTCATGGATTTTGTTGACAGGGTGAGCAACCAGATGGGTTTAGAGGCCGCGGTAGAAGCAGCTGCAGAGTTCTTGAACAAAGCGGTGAAGCCAGTAATGGTGGGTGGACCGAAATTACGAGTCTCAAAGGCCATGGACGCCTTTGTTGAATTAGCTGATGCATCTGGATATGCCCTTGCTGTTATGCCATCTGCTAAAGGACTAATACCTGAGAACCATCCACATTTCATCGGGACGTACTGGGGAGCCGTGAGCACACCATTCTGTGCTGAGATCGTTGAATCCGCGGACGCCTATGTCTTTGCAGGTCCTATATTCAACGATTACAGCTCCGTTGGATACTCTCTACTTCTCAAGAAAGAGAAAGCAATTATGGTACAGCCTGATCGTGTTACCATTGGAAATGGGCCATCGTTTGGGTGTGTTCTTATGAAAGATTTCCTTAGCCATTTGGCCAAACGATTGGCGCATAACAACACAGCCTATGAGAATTACCATAGGATATATGTTCCACAAGGGAAGCCTTTGACCGATAGCCCGAAAGAGCCATTGAGGGTTAATGTTCTATTCCAACACATTCAGAAGTTGCTGTCTGGGGAAACTGCTGTCATTGCTGAGACAGGAGATTCATGGTTCAATTGTCAGAAACTGAAGCTTCCGGAGGGATGCGGGTAAATAATAGCAATCAAGTTTATCTCTTTTAGCTTCATGTTTTTGTTTGGATTGTTCTTTGTTTGGGATTACACACACACACACACAGGTATGAATTCCAAATGCAATATGGGTCAATTGGTTGGTCTGTGGGTGCCACTCTCGGTTATGCAAAAGCTCTACCCAATAAGCGAATCATCGCTTGCATTGGAGATGGTAGTTTTCAGGTACTAAAATACAATTCACGGTCCTTAATTAAGCTGTATACTATAAAGAACCTTAATTTGGTCATTTCTTACAAAACCCTTTCCGAAATTTTTATTACGGGTGGGTATTTCGGTTAACCCGGAACCCATATGGGTTCAAAATCTAAAACCAAATGGGTTCGGGTCCGCCCGGGTTGGATTCGGGGGAACCTGAGGAACCCAAACAAAAACCCTAACTCTAAGTTAACCTAACCATGAGTACATTGTATTTTTTTTTTAATTTTTTGTATGTCAAATTTGGAACCCGAATTACCCGTTTAAAACCGAATTATCCGTTTAATCCCGAATTATCCGTTTTAAACCCGAATTACCCATTTAAACCCGAATTACCCATACTTAAATAACCCAAAAAAACCCGAAAAACCTGAGAACCCGAAATAACCCAAATACAATTCGACTTTTTTGGGTTCAATGTTTCAAAACCCGAACAACCCGAACCCAACCCGAAACCGAGGAACCCGTCCCGAAAACCAAATGGGATTTTTGGGTTCAACTTTTTAAAACCCGAGGAACCCGTCCCGAAAACCAAATGGGATTTTTGGGTTCAACTTTTTAAAACCCGAGGAACCCGAACCCGAGAAACCTGTCCCGAAATCCGGATTGCCCACCCCTAATTTTTATAATTGGAAATGTTACATGTGTGTTGATACGTACAGGTAACGGCACAGGATGTGTCGACGATGATAAGGTGTGGGCAGAAGAGCATTATATTTCTCATAAACAACGGAGGGTACACGATTGAAGTCGAAATCCACGATGGTCCTTACAATGTGATTAAGAACTGGAACTATACAGCCATGGTTGATGCCATCCACAACGGGGAAGGTGAATGTTGGACGGCCAAGGTCAGTTACTATATATATATATAACCCATCTCTCGTACATGAAATTACTATATATACCGATCAAACTAAATTGCGGGTACAGGTAAAATGCGAGGAGGAGCTAATAAAAGCGATAAACACGGCAACGAATGAGAAGAAAGAGAGTTTGTGCTTCATCGAAGTGATAGTTCATAAGGACGACACGAGCAAAGAGCTCTTGGAGTGGGGCTCGAGAGTCTCAGCCGCGAACAGCCGTCCCCCGAATCCTCAGTAAGACTGTTGAAATCAAAATGAGTCGTCCGTCCATCGGTCCGTCTTGTCTGTAGAGTGTTTTTGTTGTCTAGTCTTAATAAATGTAATACCCCAAGCGTCCAGCTTTGTTGTTAATGTTCTTTGCTGTCGGATTATATTTCAAATTCATATATAAAAATTTAAAAAAAATGCCATGTTTTATGGGTGATCAAATTACGATTATCATTGGAAAAAATATTGGTAACATTTTTGAAGCAATTATGTTATATTTTGGCATTACAAACAATAAAATCCAAAGTTAAAACTTTTTAAGTTAGATTAAAGAATTAGGAGAAGAAGTATCCGAATCATGTAGAGGTTCTTGACGTTGTCCATCAGTAGTCACATTACATTAGGCGGTTCAGAGTTGTGTTATGTCTTTTTCTTCCTTTTCAATTTCACTTTTTTATTTTATGTCTTCCAGAGAAAGAAAATTCCCGTAAACCTCTCTTAGCTTTTTCTCCGAGCACGATTTTCTCGAGAAAATTCTCCACTGCGTTTCTCGGAAAATCCAGAGAATGGCCACCAGACTCATTCTCCGTCGAAGCTCGCAAATCCTTCAGCCCATCCAAAGAAACCCTCAAATTTTCTCACCCATCAAATCTCCGCCGCCATCATTGATCGCTCATTCGCTCTCCTCCGTTCATCCAGATCCGTCGCGAACATCGTCCTTTACCCTCCTCCGTTACATTTCCACCGTTCGACGCGGCCCGACACGGCCAAAGAAGGTCGACATCGGAGCGAGAGCGCGTCAGATGCAAGCGCGCCGTCTCTGGACGTACGCGTTGGCCTTCAGCTGCGTCGCCGGGTTCGTCGTCATCGTGCTCAACCAGTTCCAGGACCAACTCGTCTTCTACGTGACACCGACGGATGCAATGGAGAAATTTGCGGAGAATCCGACGAAGAACAAGTTCAGGCTCGGAGGTCTGGTTCTAGAAGGCAGCGTGGCGCAGCCGGCGGCGTCACAAGAGATGGAGTTCGTGATTACCGATCTGATCACCGACATACTCGTGAGGTACAAGGGTTCGTTGCCTGATCTATTCAGGGAAGGTCATTCTGTGGTCGTTGAAGGGTTCATCAAGCCGTTCACGGATGAGGTGAGAAAGGAAATATCGACGAAACCCGTGTCGGAAAAATCGAGAGGCCTCGATTGTTACTTCTCGGCGACGGAAGTTCTGGCGAAACACGACGAGAAGTATATGCCTCAGGAAGTGGCGGCGGCGATTGAGAAGAACAAGAAGATGATTGAAGCTACTGCTAAAGTGGCTTCTTAGATTGGTACAATTCATTCCCAATTTTCAGCATTTGGGTATTGTTTTTTGTTTCCATTAGAATTGAAGAGATTCGACTAACATATATATATATATATATATATATATCCATGGACGACCAGAGAAATTGATTCTACGGTGAACCAAATACCATAGCATAAACCTGTTTGTTCCTTCAAATTCTTGTGTTTACTATCAAATAAAACCCATTTACAAGGAGTTAAATTGGAATCCAATTGATTGGAATCTTGATTTGGTTGATAGTTATTGTAGTATATCAATCAGGATTCTTGATTGATACTATATGATGATGAGCATGGCATGCCACCATACTTTTGGATTGGCACTTTGTTCTTCAAGATCCTTGTTATTGTTGAGATTCTTAGGTAGAGTAGTTATTCGTTGTTATACTGTTAGATTCGACTCACCATCGGGATTCTTATTGAATCCAAGAAAATAGAGGCATGCCCGGCTATCGATATGGGAGTAATAGTATACTGAACTTGGATTGATCTGGCCTAGACGCCAAGTAGTGTAATTCTTGCTGGCCTAGACGCCAAGTAGTGTAATTCTTGCTGGCCTAGACGCCAAGTAGTCTAATTCGTGCTGGCCTAGACGCCAAGTAGTGTAATTCTTGCTGGCCTAGATGCCGAGTAGTGTAATTCTTCAGTAGTGTAATTCTTGCTGGCCTAGATGCCGAGTAGTGTAATTCTTGCTGGCCTAGACGCCGAGTAGTGTAATTCTTGCTGGCCTAGACGCCAAGTAGTGTAATTCGTGCTGGTGAGGGAAGTGAACAAACATGAGAGAATCTCATTCAAGTTTAGCAAATGGAATGGGTTGAAGCCATTAAGTATGTGGTTGTGGATGAGGCTACAACATGTTGAATACTATATTTCAAGCTCACTTTATTACCTCCTAGAGTAAACACATAGCATGTAATATATATTCTTTTATATAAATCATTAGCAAAATCAAGATATTCAATTATTACCTTAAGTTTTATATATTTCTCCAAGTTTAGTTTTAGATTTGTTGTTGCCCTTAGATATTCAATCATCCATTTCATTATCTTACAATGTTATTTGTTTGGCTTACTAATGGATCCAACACTCTAAGCTAATCTACCATTGATCCTATCAATGCATATAAAAAACAATCACTTGCCATTTTTGCATTTGACCCATCCTTTTCTCATACCTTTAGCTTAAAATGTGATCCATTGGTGTTTAAAAATTAGCATATGATGATGAGATGTCAAAAGCAGAGCATAAATGACACTCGAGCCAAAATAAGCAAGTACCCGAAGTTTTAGATACTTCATTCGAGTCGAGCACATCATTGCTTGGTCGAGCGATTCGCCTTAAGCCTTAACATATCAAAGTTCAGGCCGAATGTTCTATAAAACGTGAAGAAAAAGTCCTCGCTCGACCAACTTTGTGAGTTATAAAAAAGGAAGAAAGATTTCTAGAAGAGAGAGGATTAGGATAACATTGTAGATTCAAGCTAACGGAAGAGAAGGACTGGAGACGAGGTTATGTCGGTCGTTGCTCGAGACATCGACTAAGGGTTTGATCGGTGGAAACGTAGCGTTTGCACTTGCGTTTGGCGGCGTTTCTGTCAGCGATTGGCGGTGTTTTGTTTCATTTTGTCTGAATGGTGGAATCGTTGCGTTCGCGGGCGACTGCGACTAGAAGCGAATGGTAGAAAACTGTTGCGATTGCGTTTTGAACAAAATTACCAAATAGACAATTATTAAGAAAAGAATTTATTTAGTGTATATTTTTTAATTATAATTCTTAAATATTTGAAATAAATTAAAAAAATTTAAATATACATATATGATTAATATAAATTATAATAGAAAAAGAGAAGATTTAAAAGAAAGACACGAGAGTATTTTAGTAATTTTATTCAAAACGCAATAAAACGCAAACGTTAATTCTGAATTTTTAAATAATCGCTTATTTGAATGATTATTTCTATGTTTTTTTATCTACTTTTGGCTTAATTCATGGTTTCATACCCCTTTATTGAATAATCGCTTGAATTTGATTGTTACATTAGTGATTTCTGACAGAAATATGTCGAGTTAGATTAAATGATATAGGGATTATGATATCATTCAATATTGTATTCAAATATTGTATTCAAATATTTAGAATATTCAATAGAGATATTGATGATTGAATGATTGAATAGGGATATAAAACTCGAGAGAAATTGGATCAATAGAAGAGCTTAAATATTCTGATTAAAACGAAATAACATGGTTTCTAACATCTTTAAAAATTAATTCATATACATGAGTCCATATAATAGATATATCATACATTTCATATATGTTCATGATCATAATTTTCGTAAAATTTATAGTCTAAATTCTTTCTAGTTTTGTTCCCACAATTGGGATAACCAAACTAAACCAAACCATTCAGTTCAGTTCTTGGTCCCAAACTGTATACTGAGAATGTGAGGCCCATGGGCTTAACATAGCAAGGGGACGAATAAAAAAACCCATGAAAGGACAAAAAGGTAAAAACACAGGTATGACTCAAATTGATGGTTTATGGCTTCACCGACTTGACGCGACGGGACGCGACCGTGTCTAGTTACAGTTCGCAAACCCATCGAGAAGATCCAAATCGAGAGGAAGTTCATCTTCAGTTGATCGAGAAGATCTTGGGTTTTGCCAATCTCATCTTCGTTTTCGACGATTATCATGCATAATTCAACCGAAGATTCAGCGTGGGAGGTGAGGCCCAGCGGAATGCTCGTTCAACAGAGACACCAAGATGGCTCCGACAACCGTCAGCAGTATCTCCGACAACCGACGTCGATCAGGATCAGTGTCTCTCATGGCTCGTCGCAGCACGAGCTTCAGGTTTCTCCAAACGCCACTTTTGGTAAATGATCTTGTTCAATTGAATTGTGCTTATTTTGCTCGAAAATTCCGAGACTGTATCAGTTCCATTTGAATTATGTATTCACAAGTTCATATAGAGTCGGAATTCCTGTGAAATTTGTTGTGATTTTGTATTAATTATGTGATTTTAGGGGAAGGAAGGATCAACGTAACCCTTTCTTTGATGCTCATGAATGGAGTTCAGATCGGTCTGACTGTGTTCCATTACAGGTGACTTGAAGAAAGCTCTGGTACATGAAACTGGATTGAAGGCAGATGAACAGAAGATCTTATTCAGAGGACAAGAGAAAGAGGATACTGAACAGTTACTCTCTGCTGGTGTCAAGGACGCGTCTAAGGTTACCCTTGTGAGAGATGAAACGGTCGAGCCGCGACCTGAGGTAACTGAAGAAATGACAAAAGCTATGACTGCAATTACTGGAGTCAAAACAGAGGTTGATAGGCTGTCGGAAAGGGTACGTAATACCCTCAATTGCTGCATCATTGTGTTTTTTTTTTTACAGTGAGAGAAGAGGACAACCAAGAAAGATCTTTTTATATTTAGGTTGGTTCTTTACAAGCCGCCATTAATGGAGGAACAAAGGTTGCAGCAGAGGAGTTTGACATGTCTGCAGAGCTGCTCATGAGACAGTTGCTTAAACTAGACAGCATTGAAGCTGAAGGAGAAGCTAGAGTACAGCGTAAGGCTGAGGTTAGTTTCTTATGACTTCCATGTACTCTTTATGTCCTTGTTTCGCACTATGGGTTTGACGGTGGAAATGCAGCGTTTGCGTTTACGCTTGGCGGTATTTCTGTCAGCACGTTTTGTTTCATTTTGTCTGAACGGTGGAATCGTTGTGTTTGCGGGCGATTGCGACTAGAAATGAATGGTAGAAAACTGTTGCGTTTGGCGTTTTGAACAAAATTATCAAAATAGACAATTATTAAGAAAAGAATTTATTTAAATTGTTTTGTTTAGTTCATACTTTTTAATTATAATTTACAAATATTTGAAATGTATTTAAAAATTATAAAAATATGTAAATATATAATACATATACATATATATATATATATTTACGATTAATATAAATTATAATAGAAAGAGAGAAAATATAAGGGAAAGACACGAGGTATTTTGATACTTTTATTCAAAATGCTCCAAAACGTAAATGTAACGAACATAATTTCAGATTTTTAAAATCTGCGTTTCGGTTCGTTTTCGGATGACTGCGATTCCACCTGTCGGTTTTAATGTCGCCCTAATTGGTGGCTGCGACTCCACCAATCAGGGCCTATGAAGATGACCCGTGATGCTTTTCTCGTACATATCGTATTTCTATGTGGTCCTATATATATTGACATGTAGATACGCAGTATAGTTGCGATGCATAGAGGGGCGGGGCTACATTGCATTTAGCGATTTTCGGTTTAATTACCTTGAGATTACTCCAAAACTGGGTGTTTTGCAGGTGCTTAGGGTACAAAAGTTACATGAGATTCTGGACGACCTCAAGGTCGAGAATTCAAATCCGTTTATCGATCATTCCAAGGATGTCTCCGTGACCACAGAATGGGAGACGTTCGACAACGGTGCTGGGACCTTGAACCCTCCTTTCCAAGCCAAGTCTTCGGTCAAGGTAACACAAGACTGGGAGAAATTCGATTGAACTTAAAGATACTTATTGAATATTGTGTGTACAATGTCATTGTTTTGAATTACAATGATTACATGATTTTGGATTATATTAACATAAAATTTACAAAACAATAGTGACGCCTCTTGCACCAGGAACATAGTGAGGATGAACATCATCGTCTCTTTCAAACTGATTAGACCGTGACCCATGTCTCGATGGATCGTATTTCTCCCCGTCCCCCCATAGAGCATAGGCTTCTTCCCCATGGGCTGCGTCGTCCCCTATCCCGAGCTCCTCTTCCGCCATTCTCAAGGGTATGAAGATCTTTATAAGGAGAAGTATGGCCGAAGTCCAGACAGCGTTCCATGAGGCAATGAACGCGGCCGCGGCCAGCTGCTTAAGGAGAAGAATGCCACCGTTTCCTCCGTAAAAGGCTCCTCTTGTGTTGGGAACAGGCAGTAACAATTGGCATAGAGCAGGATGTGCAAATAGTCCCGTTTGAATCCCTCCTAGTAATCCGGCCACCGCATGTGTGTAGAACACTGCCAATGTGTCATCCACCTATACATACATACATACATACATACATACATACATATTATAAAATCATTCTGGTAAATCTTGGTGAGTAAAAAGGTAATTACAGTACCCTTTGAAGGAGAGAAGATTTCTTGTGGAGAATCATCATAGAGGCCCACGGGACGCTTCCGGACACGACTCCCATTATTATAGCGGCCCAAGTTTGTACCAGGCCGGCTCCGGGAGTGACTCCGGCGAGGCCTGTGACCATGCCCTGGATGGCTCCAATGACAGACGGTTTGCCGAAGAAGATGACGTCTAAGGAGGTCCACACGAGGAGGCTCGTGGCGGCTGCAACGTTGGTGTTGAGCACCGCGATGGAGGCCGTTACATTGGCGGCGTAGGGAGCTCCTCCGTTGAAACCTGACCATCCCATCCAAAGTAGTCCGGCTCCGGCCAACATTAGCAACACATTGTTCGGTGGAAACCTCTCTCTATCCCCTCTTGGCCTCGGTCCCACCTACCACGTATTATTACACATCAAATCAAATCTTAAATTTAATTAAAGAGTTTATAATTATCCAAAAATCTTATAAACATGAAAAACACAGACATAATATCATATATTTAGTTAGTTTCCCCTAAAATAATGGTGTTGAAATAGAATTCCTACGGGGGTACCAACTTGGATGCCCAAAAAAAAATAGTTCCAAGTCTTTGTTGAATATGTTTCACTGCATCATTTGATATTTTAATTATTATTTTGTTCGTAAAATATTATATAAGTCATATTATTAAGTGATATATTTGAATATATATATATATAGTCAATATATCTTCTTAATATGAATTATATAATCCGTTAATACATATGGCATGTAAATTAATTTAATGGATTTTGGATGGACTCATGACAAAAATAAATTTGTGAGACCTAGACCTTGAAATAATTAATTAACCAAGTTGGGAGAGAAAATCATTTTCCTTCAACTATGACGTGCTACTCTCAATATTTTGTCTTTTTCTTTTTTATATATATAACTATAAAGATGGTAGATTCGACCTACAATTTACCTTTGTTCTTCTGATTAATATATATATATATATATATATAACTATAAACATGGTAGATTTGACCTACAATTTACCTTTGTTCTTCTGGTTCATATATATATATATATATGAATATGATGTATATAAAGTAAAAAGGTAAATAATTAGGGCAAAAGGTAGGTACCCAATAAGCGGCGACGAAGCCAGCAACGCCGGAGGAGAGATGGATGACGTAACCGCCGGAGTAATCAATAACGCCCCAATGGTAAAGGAAGCCACCACCCCAAAGACTAAACGCTCCCACTGTGTAACAAAACACCAACCAAAGCGGCACAAACGCCATCCACGCTTTTATGTTCATCCTCCCTAACACCGATCCCGCCACCAATATCGTCGTTATGGCCGCAAACGTGAACTGAAAGTACACCAGCGTCGCCATCGGAAAGTTCGGTTCCGTCGCATGCTCTACTGTTCCATTGCTTGAGTGCCGGAAACTCTCCGGGATCTGCCATGATCGAGCTTCATCATATTCTTAGGTATGAAAAATGGAATACACAGCTTCTACTTCAAAACCCTAATACTATAATAAACCATATACAGAGCTTCTACTTCAAAACCCTAATACTATAATAAAACATATACAGAGCTTCTACTTCAAAAAGAGGCTTAACCTTGGCGCGGTCCTTGAGGAAACCTTGGTCGAAAGCTGGGCCGCCTTTGCCCCAGAAGGGTAGGAGGCGGTCGCCAAAAGCCATTTTGAAGCAGAGGACGACCCAACAGAGGAGAACGGCGGCGAAGGCGTAGAGTGCCATGAAGGCTGAGTTGACGGCCCATTTCTTCTTCACGATGCTCGCGTAGAGAATCACCAAACCCGGCATGCTCTGGAGCCCGACGAGGGTCGCCGCCGTCAGCTGCCATGCGTTGTCTCCTTTATTCAGCCACAGCGGCACCGCCATTGATATTATATTTACCGGTTTCCGGTGGTTTTCCGGTGGTTGTTCAATGGTGTGATTCTTCTATATATGTATGTCTATAAGTCTATATATGGAGGAGGAGAAAAGTCTTCCCATGTCTTTGCACTTCGTGGAGACGATGACATTTCATGGGAAGGTTCATGTAAATAATATTATCCTAAGAAATGTCTTATGTTATTATCACCACTTTGACTTTTTATTGATTTTTAATGTCATTCCAATAATGATTTGAGTCTTTAGCTTCATTTGTAACATAAAAATACACCCAAAGAAATTCAAATACTCATGATCATAATTCCCAAAGCTGTCATATTTCATAATAATTTATTAATTTGACACTAAATTCTAAAAACAAAATCCATATATTGATATTGTAAAATTCAATACTAAGATATATATAATAATGGGTTTTTTTAAAATAAATGAATTACTACTAAGATATATATTTTATTTTGTAAGATATATTCATTTTGATAACTTCACAATTAAAAATTAAACGTACTCAACTTAGAATGAATTTATGATGGATAAGTTTATTAGTAAGGATAGGTTAGTCTTTGTAATTTCTAGGATTTTATATATTATTGTCTATATAAACCTATTATTAGAGATGTTGTTATCAAGGTTTTTTGAATAAATGATCCTTAACTTTATCTGATTTCGCTAAATTACAAGCTCTAGCATACCTTAGTATCCATTATAAAATTGATTTGAATCCGTGATCATCACGTTTTCACGATTCACGCATGATTTTAGAAATATTTATGACGATAGTTGCGATGTTTACGTGTGATTTTGTATCCGTATTATTTGTTTTCGTGTTTTCATGCTCTTATAGATTTTAATGCGTATTTGGTTCATTTCAAAACTAAAGAACATACACGGAGAAAGTACGAGCATTGAGGATCACAACGGAACAAACGGGACGAGAAACGAACAAGGAATGACCAAGATGTGAACTTTGGTCGGGCATACGCATGCATGGCAGAGCATATGTTGCAGCACGGTCGACCTTCCAAGACAAACACACAGCTCGGCCGAGCATGAGCAAGAGCACAACCGGGGAGCAAACCATCATGAGGAGCACGACCGAGCAGTCCATGATGCACGACCGGGCTGAAGTAAAAAACCACCATGCACGGCCGAGCATGACATGGAGCATGGTCGGGCTCTTTATCAGCAAATAACCCCGAAAATTATGCACTGCTCGGACACAAGTGGAGCACGGTCGGACACTCAAAGAAGCCATGCTAAAAACATGGAAGATGCATGCCCGACCGGGCTGAATACCATGCACGATCGGGCATGACTTGGTAAACCCTCCTATACGTCCGTTTTGAGTGGAAATGAGCATGAGAATGATTCAAATTTTGAATTACAAGACGTGAAGAGGAGAGAACAGGCATCATTCATCCATCATTCATTCACCATCCATCATTCTAGAGAGTCCTGACGGGAGACAAAAGATCGAATTGGGACGACACCTCGTTTGATTTCTATGCTTCTTACTCTATCTATTTCATTTGTGTTGTTTGATTTCAAACTCATGACCGAGTAGTTATTTTGTTCTAGGAGAAGAGATTAGCCCATGGATATCCCGAAACTCTATTCTTTGTCTGAGTGTTGAATCGTCTTGTATTTACGAAGGCCAAATAGATGCATGTGTTAGGGATTAGGAGAAGGACCGGAAGGAGAATTCTATTCCTAGATGATCAGGTTTAGAACAACTGAGACTATGTCACGAAAGCAGAGTAGCAACAGTTGAGGGTTAATCGAATGAATCAGAGATCGAATGGGTTTAGTTTGAGGTATCAGCCATAAAAGTAGGGGATAACTCGATTAGATCAAGTTCCTATGACTTTAGAGAGGGTAGGAATTACATTAGGATCGTCCGTCTTAGATATCTTGATTGGAAATGCACGATTAGATAGATTGATTGTTGATTTCGGACGTTATGCGGTGAAACTGTATCCTAGAACGTTTGTCTTATTGTCAATAACTCATTATTTTACTGTATTTTCATTATTTCATTTCACAACCAACATTTCATCGTAGCAAGTTTGAGTTTAGTGTGTGTTGCATAGTAGGGTTGGGCGTTTCGGGTTATCCGGACCGACCCAACCCGAAAAACCCAACCCGTGCGATAAACGGGTTTTATAGAAAACCCATATGGGTTCAAAATCTAAAACCCAAATGGGTTCGGGTCGGTCCGGGTTGGGTTAGGAAGAACCCGAGGAACCCGAAAAAACCCTAACCCTTTTAACCTAATTTTTTGTATAGTAAATTTGGAACTCGAATTATCCGTTAAACCTGAATTATTCGTACTTAAATAACCCTAAAAACTCGAAGAACCCAAGAGCCCGAAAGAATCCAAATACAATTTGGGTTTTTTTGGATTCAATGTTTCAAAACCCGAACAACCCGAACCTAACCCGAAACTCGAGGAACCTGTCCCGAAAACCAAATGGGTTTTTTGGGTTCAATTTTTTAGAACCCGAGGAACCGAACCCAACCCGAACCCGAGGAACCCGTTCCGAAACCCGAAACGCCCACCCCTACATAGTCCCTGTGGGATCGACACCTAGAGTACTGCACACGTACCGTGCACTTATGGGTAGTTTAGGTTAATTTAGTTTAACTTGAATTGCATCAAGTTTTTGGTGCCGTTGTCGGGGACTATATGTCAACACGTCTTTGATTGAGATTTAGAGTCATTCTTGTTTTTGTTTTCTTTTCTTTTTATTCGTTCTACCTAATTCCTTTGCTTTTCCTTTGTTGGTGTATGACCAGATCTCAAGGTACTTCGAGCCTACTTTAAATCGACCCCGAGATCGAGAGAATTTATAGAAATTCGAAAAAAGGCAAGGAAAAAAGGAAGGTAGACCCAACCGATCAACAAGCGCTGGACAACCAAAAAAATATATTAGATGGTCATGGACAACCCCAATTATCTATTTGGTAATATATGGCAATTACAGTAACAGCTCGTGCCTCAACCGCGAGAACCACATGTTCCTCCATTACGTCGACTTCGTGATTACGTGGTACCCAACGTGAGAAGCGTCCAAACTGCCATAAGGACACCTACTGTTGCTAAAGAACAATTTGAGATTAAGCCTGCGATGATCAATATGCTTTATCAGAAGCAATTTATGGGTGGAAATCATGAAGACCCCCATCAGCATCTTAGAGACTTTCCAGAGCTTTCAAACACATTCAAGATATATGGAGTCTCAGAGGATACAATTTATTTGCGTCTTTTCCCTTTGGGGGACGAGCAAAGACTTGGGTGCAATCTCTTTTCACTGGTTCGATCACTAATTGGACCAACTCTGCACATTATTCTTATCACAGTACTTTCCTCCTAGCAAGATGATTCAGATGAGGGGAGAAATCACGACATTTAGATGCAGAGATGAAGAAATATTGTTTGAAACATGAGGAAGATTTAAAGATCTTTTGCACATGTACCCACATCACGGGTTAGAGTAGTGGTACGTGATCCAAACCTTCTACAATCGGATCGTAGATGAGCATAGGATGAGCATAAGACGACGTTTGATGATAAATGAGATTGACCCTTACAACAACCTTCATATGTAGACCGCTTTGCCGCATCCAATAGGTTGAAAAATCAGCGTACATCATTGCTCGGCATTTCTTCGTGTGTTTGCTTAACAACCACAGGAAAAAAGTTTGACACCATTTCCACATATGGATTGGTCGATGATGTTTCATAATGAACTTCTTCGGTTCTTTCCATTTCTTTTAATTCGTGCACACTATCTCTAACGCCATAATTTTCACCATGAAATAACCAAATTTCGTAAGTATATATGAAACCCACCTTGTAAAGGAGTTTGCAAACAATTTCTTGACATTGATACTTCATGTTTTAGCATATTTTGCAAGGACAAAATACTGTCCCGCATTCTTGACACAAAAGGTTGTATCAACGTAAAACTCATGAATTGTTTCAATTCTTGTAAGAATTTTTTAGTAACTTTCTCGGTTATGAGATCTTTTTTATACACCCACTCTATTAAGATGTATATATCTCTATTTGAAGAAAACGACATTGTTAGAAAATATATTTTGTGTTGATGGTCGAGTTTGATGTATAAATAGTGAAATATTCCAACTCATGACCATTGGAAATACCAACGGATGATCATTGAAATACAATGTTGGATTATTCAAATGAAAGCCTCAAAATTCTAAATTTTCCAACAAACATCTGTTGAAAATACCAATGGACATCTGTTAGATTAAAATTCCGGTTTTCAAGGGGTTTCCAATAGATGCATGCACAAATTTGCAACGAATATTATCAGTCGGTCATGCGTTGGCAATTCCAACGCATTGCAACAGACTTTTTGGTTTTTGATAATTTCCAATTTCAGTTACAACCCGTGAAAAATATTATCAATGGACGGATCCGTTGATACGTCCTTTAATATTCGTCTGTTTTTTTGTAGCGTCTTTGCAGCAAGAGCAAAAGTGTCATTCTAATCAATCACTTCAACCCGATTTTTTTGTAAGATATATAATCTAACCTTGTATAGTTCCATCGAACAATGAAACTTGTACTCGATCTTAAAAATCCACTTGTAGTTGTAAGCGATTGTCTTTTTTACCCAAAGATAACGATGCAAGGGTTCATGTACCATTTGAGAATAAAATCATCAATATCATGTTGCATTGCAACACGCCATTTAGAATGATGATCAACGTCAACATACTTTTACAAATATATATAAATCTCGTAATTTTATGCTCCAACTTGAATAGTATTAACAAATATATATAAATCTCTGTATTTTCTAGAGTTTTATATATTATTGTTGTCTATATAAACATATAATTAGATATTTTGTGACCAAATTTTTTAAAAATAATTTTTTTAAACGATCGAATAAAAAAGTGTTTTAATAAATGATCTTGAATTTTGACAAATCTGTTAAAAAATACTGTATACATGTGTGAATGGAAAAAAAAACACATAAAAAATCTGTTTTTAATGAAGTGATTTTCGGTTCCGTACCAATTTATCATAATTTTTTATGGGTGATGTGAGATTAATTTATATTAAAAAAAATTAGGCAAAAGAATTTGTCAGAAGACTAAGTCCAAATGTACTAAATATTTGGATGATTAGGCTCAAACTTTTTTTGTTATTGTATTATTATATTTAATTTAATATTCAAGGGTAATTCGATTTCTCCTACCAATATATACATATATACACGCACAATTCATATTATTGAAGGGAGGTGCTTTTAAAATTCTTTAGACTGTGATTGGATTAGACATGTGGAATTTGATATTTGCTCATTTGACGCTAAGATGATTGACCGGCATGGGTCAACGCACGCGATGATGTCGAATGTTAGTGACCTTACAAATTGTTAGTGAGAAAAAAATTCGAAATTTTTTATTTTATTTTTATTTCGTAATAGATGGTAAAGTATTATGTATATAAATTAAAAATAATGGGGGTTTTTATCCACATATAAATAATAAGGATTCAATTAATAAATCTAGATAACATAAAATATCAAAACTCAAAGATAAGAATCTTAGGTGGAAGAAATATGATATGAAAGTTTAAACATTAGAGAGTTTGCATCTTGTGGTCCTTCTAATCTTGTGATGCAAGACATGAATGCTCTAATTTAAAAGGGTTTTAAAAAATATTGAAACAACAATGAAATTTACGAAAAAAATCTCATCGGTGGAGGAAAGCTGATGAAAAGGATGATAGAATTTTCGTCGAAAAAACGGTTAAACATTTTCATGTTTAGCTATAACTTTCGCCCCAAGAAAAATTAAATTTCCAGACAGCAAAATCCGTCATTAATTCGTCTCGAAAATGGTTTCCAGACATTTTCTGGAAGGATTTTATCGGGCCATAAATGAACGTTGCTAATTAATTTCCGTTCGGAATTCGTCTGAAATTCTAAACGAATTTAGTCGTCCCTAAAAGGTTCTTAATTTTTTTGTCCGTCTCGTAAATATTAAAAGAAATTTAAAAAATTAAAAAATTAAAAAAATAAAAAAAATTTAAAAGAATTTCCGAGGACGGATATATTTTCCCGTCATGTATTTTTCAAAAAAAATTAAAAACAATAAATAAAATAAATAAAAATAATTAAAAATAAAAAATTTATCCTTTATCGCATCCATCACCACCTCTTCTTCTTCTGTCTTCGTCGTTGCCTCCTAATCAACCGTCGTCGTTGTCTCCGCCTCCGTCGCCACCGCCATCGCCACCTCACCTCCACCGTCGCCTCCACCACCGCCATCGCCTCCACCTCCGCCGTCGTCGTCTCACATACCTTCTTCTCTATTGCACTTTCTCTTTCTTCATTCTCTTCTTCTTTCTCTTCTTATTCCTTGCGAATGAATTTATAAGATTAGATTTCTGGATGGATTCAAATATTCCGTCCCTAATTCCAAACGAATTAAATAATCCGTCCCTAATTCCAGACGGATTCAAATAACTCGTCCCTAATTCCAAACGGATTAAATAATCCGTCCCTAATTCATCCCTAATTCCAAACGGATTAAATAATTCTTCCCTAATTTCGGACGAATTAGGGACGGTTTTTTAAATTTTTAAATTTTTAATTTTTTAATTTTATTTGAAAAATATTCTGGACGGTTAGGTGTCCGTCCAGAAATTTTTTGAAAAAATAAAAAGATTTTTTTTATTTTATAATAATATTATATTTTTAAATAAAAAGTTAATTTTTATAAAAAATAAATATTTTTAAAATATTGTATGTACTCTTTTAGATTGCTAAGGTATTTAGTTCCTGTTTAATGTACTTGTTATTCATTACATTGCTTCTTTCTCTTGCTCGAGAAAGCAATAAAAAAGAGTGATACTTCATTACATATTAAGTATCTGCAGACCTTTGTTCAGTGTCTTTGCATGTTTGGAAAAATTGCAGCTGCGGGTGCTATCATATGGTTGGTTTCCTGTTCTATATATGTGTTTCGTTCTAGGAAATGGTTGGAATAAATTTTAGTTTATTTGTTCGGGATACATATATATACATATGTATATACATATATATATACATATATATATACATATATATACATGTATATATATACATATATACATATACATATATATAAGATTACGCCTTCGAAGTTTCTTTGATCCGGCAGATAGCTTGTCGAGTTACCTTGTATATGTATATAGATACATTATGTAGTAAATAAATTTATAAAACTTTGTTTGGTAGTTTTTCAAAGACCTTGAAAGTTGTTTCATCCCTACTCATGAATGGAAATGTGATTATGGAATCTTGTTGGTTTGTTCATTTGAGAATTTATCGATGTGAATACTTATATTAATTTGTGAAAACTGTTAATTCCTCTTTCATTTAGTGCTTTTGCTGGTTTTGGTTGTCGTGCAGCCAAAGACTTTGACCCACAATTCATGAGATCATAATATCGAATATTAAAGCTCATGCAGAGCTTGATAGTTCTTCGAAGGATCATGACAATATTGGTTTCGTCGATGAGAAGGCGCTTCAGGGAGGATCTCTCTTCGTATAAGCAATTTGATCGTCGTCAAAGGTCATAAGCAGGATAACTCATCCAATTTTGCCTTAGGTCATAAGCAATTTCTTAATTCTCAATCGGCGAGAATGTAGAGAATGCAAACCCAACAGCCTCACAATTCTGCATATAGTGCATGTAAAAGTATGAGATAATGTCAAAGTAATATCTAACATCAAAGAGATAATCTAAAAGGTGGCTATTTTTCATGTTCTTATATTGCAATGTCCTTGGACTATCTATTTCAGAATCATCGATTACAAGCTTCGCTCCTGAATGAGCAATAAGAGATCTAATGCTGCAACGGATGTGCAAAAGGGATACAACAATATGGAACATTACAAGATTGAATATCAATCTTGTTTGTCTGGTTGTTGTGGTGTTGTGAAAATAAGGGAATATCCTCAGTATACTATGAAATGTACATAAACTTCGTTGAGTGATCCATGTTCAGTATACTGTTACTTCTCTTCTGCAACTTTCTTTGTTCTAACTTTTGTTCATACAAATCAATTGAGTTGCCAACATATCTTAATTCCAATAGTGATGTAGTTGTAACATTGTGATAATTATATGATTTCTTAACGACATAATTAACTCTACTTATTAGAATTTTCCATTTAGATCATACGATCCAAGACTATCTTACCATGTCATCATCATCAACCGTTTACAATAGTGCATTGTTTTTCAAATGTCAGTGGTGTAACATTTCACCTAATAGCATGATTTGCGAATAATATTGTTCCTCATATTCACTCATTTATATTGTGCTGCATTTCATTCAATACTTTGTCTACGACCATTAAAATGTTTTAATCTTCTTCATTGAACTACTGCATAACATTTATGAACATTCTAAAAATACAATGATATACCTTCCCGCGCATCGCGCAGGTATATAACTAGTAACTTTAGATAAATCTAAACCTTCTACTTTTAACTCTATAAAAACCCCTAAACTATACTTTTTAAGAAAAAAAACATGACAAATGTTCATGGTTTTTGCTTAAAAAACATAGTTTAGGGTTTTTTTATAGAACTAAAAGTAGAAAATTTAATTTTATTAAAAGCTATTTTACAGGGTTCTTTTTGGGTTTGTCCCAAAATTAATATTACAAATTTTGAACATATTAAAATATTTGGTACAAACCTTTAAGTGATAGTTAAACTTATATAAAAAAATAAATTTTAAATCCATATACATTGTCCACCGTTTATAGATTGAATATACTTTTTTAGGTCAAATACACATATTTAATCGTACAACAACTAAAAATTTTAAAATAATAAATATTATATATTAATACTAATAATTAAAATAAAATTGAAGTTACGTATTAATGTTAATAGTTAATAAACATGTTATTGGTTAATAATATTGTAGTGAATATTTTATATATTCGAAATATTATTCTTCTCTATTTTCATGAATTTAACAACAAATATATTTCAATTTTCAAAATTTTTAAATGTTTATGTAAAAAGAGAAAAAAATATATTTTTATGTATAGATTTTTGTAAAGTTTATGATTTGAAAAACAATATATTTAATTTTAAATTATATATAGATAATTTTTAAATTTTCTTTAATATATATATAGAGATATATTTTTTGAGACAAATCCAAAAAAACCTAAAAAAAATAGATTTTAATAAAATTATACCTTCTACTTTTAACTCTATAAAAAAATCCATAAACTATGATTTAAGCAAAAAACTATGAAGATTTGCCATGGTTTTTTTGCTTAAAAAACATAGTTTAGAGGTTTTTTATAGAGTTAAAAGTAGAAAGTTTAATTTTATTAAAACTATTTTTCTGTGGTTTTTTGAGTTTATCCCAACTATTTTTAACGTCATTTTCTTATTGTTGGGAAAGTGAAATGGAATAATCGCCAACTTCAGACGCAACGCAAATCAACAACACTTTCATCCAACCATAAACGTTAAAACGCTAACGAGGTTTGGTTGGTCAAACATTGTCAACTGTTGTTCTTCGTAGGGATTGATAAATTACCCGAAAAATCCGTCTCGATCTGAAATCCGTCCCGAACCCGTGAAAAATTATCCGAATCCACGAATTCGGGTTCGAGTTCGGATAATGAAATCCTCTTACCCGTGAATTCGGATTCGGGTATTTTCATCAATACAATGGATAATAATTTTACTGTATTTTCAAAAACTACAATTTCTAAAAATAAAATGTAAAATTTAAAATTAAAATTAAATAATTAAATAACTTTAATAAAATTAATATGAAATTTGATTTTTTTTTCTAATTTTTACGGCCCAATTTATGGGTTTACTATTTAATTTTGGCCCAACTTAAAAAATTTCAAAAACCCTAATTTTGGCCCAACTTTTTTTCTCTCTTCCCTCTCTTTCTCTTTTCTTCTGCCGCCGCCGATCGCTGGTCATCCGATCAACGTCCAGCTCCCTCCCCCAGCCGCCTCGCCTCGGGTTCATGTACCATTTGAGAATAAAATCATCAATATCATGTTGCATTGCAACACGCCCTCCCCTCCCCCCCCCACCCCCCTCCCCCCCCCGCCCCTGGCCGCCTCGCCTCCCTCCCACAGCCGCCTCGCTTGCCCTCTCCTAGCCGCCTCGCTTGCCCCGCCGCCTCGCACCGCCTCACCTCCCCACCCACCTCCACCGGAGGTCTAACGGCTTAAAACTTTTTTAGGTTATAATAAAATTGAATTGAAATCTCTTGTTTCGGATTTCGGGTACCCGTCCGTTCGAGTTCGGGTTCGGGTTCGGTTACCCGACCGGTGCCACCCCTAGTTTCTTCGGCCCAAAAAAACTCTTATCGGCTTTAACTTTTTGTGTTACTAAAAATTCAATATTGAATTTATTATAATGATGTCAATCCCTCTAACCCTTTTTCTTCAGCCGCTAACAGCTCCTCCGCCGTCGCCGTCGCTCTTCTTCTCCCTCTACCGTTTCCCCTCTTCTTCTGGTGAGTCATGATCTTTTTTCTTTCCCTCCATGCTTGGTTTTTTCGGAAGAATCTTCCATGTTTGTACGTACTTCCTCCTCATCTGTGTGAATTTTCCTGAAAATTCCGGTACTTGCGTAGATACTTTGCTCAATTGTTTATGGTGCTACTGATAAAAATGGTTTAGGGTTCGGTTGGTTCAATAGAAACCATGCTTCATTTTAGTTTTATCCGCTCGCTTGTTCTGATTTTGTAACTTAGACAGTGTTATTGAGAGCTGCTGCGTCTAAAAGACTTGTTTTGACGAGTAAGGCACATCCATTGGCAACCATGGCAGCTGTAAGCCACCTTTAATCCTGTAGCAAATCTGTGTGTTTCCCTCTTTCAGTTCTGATTTTGGAATATTGGAGCAGGATGAAGATAACACTGGAAACCTAAAACGTCAATTGGCTAAACTCTTTGAGTCATCACTTAAATTAACAGTTCCAGATGAGCCTGATGTTGAGCCTTTGGTAGCTGCCTGCACTGCCAAATTTGGCGATTATCAATGGTGCACTCTCTTTGTTTATAGATAGAAAAGAGAATGGTGGAGTTTAAGGCAGATTAGATTGTCTTAATGATTCATTTCCTTACTGACATTTGCAGCAACAACGCGATGGGCCTATGGTCCAAAATTAAAGGAAAAGCTACTCCGTTCAAGGGTCCTCCTGCCGTTGGACAGGTTGCTTATGGGACTTTATGTCTTTTTGTCATTACATTTCATATAGTAACATTTTATCAACATTTTCCGCTCTTAAACTCCTTTTCAAACAACTTTGTTTCGTCTTTGTAGGCCCTTATGAAAAATATCCCTCAATCCGAAATGGTAGAGTCATGCTCGGTAGCTGGACCTGGATTTGTCAATGTGAAACTATCAGCTAAATGGATGGCACAGGTACTCTGTTCTGTATTGTTTATTTGTATAACAAATTCCTAGTCTTTTGGCGTGGAATTTGTGCATAGCATAACTATCTCTAATCTGGCTGCAGAGCATTCAAAGTATGCTTATTGATGGAATCGATACATGGGCACCTACCCTTTCGGTGAAAAGAGCTGTAGTTGATTTTTCCTCACCCAATATTGCAAAAGAAATGCATGTCGGCCACTTAAGGTCTACAATTTTGGGTGACTCATTAGCTCGTATGCTCGAGTATTCTAAGGTTGAAGTTCTTCGCAGAAACCATGTTGGTGATTGGGGAACACAGGTAGGCGCGCGTTTTTAATGCTTTCTTCCCCAAATCAGGAGCTTCGGTTTAGTGTTAACATTACTAATGGAATAGAAACCTCACATGTTTTGCAGTTCGGTATGCTGATCGAGTACCTCTTTGAGAAATTTCCCGACTCAGAGAGTGTAAATGAGGCAGCAATTGGAGATCTCCAGGTAAGTTGTTCAGTTGAATGTATTGGATTCTTGCTGGTATTGCCATTTATTTGTGCAGAAAGGTCTATCGAAACTTTATTTATAATTTTGTGATCTCATAGGCATTCTACAAAGAATCAAAAAAGAAATTCGATGAAGATCGTGAGTTTAAGGAGAAGGCACAACAGGGTGTGGTCCGTCTTCAGGTGAATAACTTGCTTTCAAAAGATGAGCCGTTGCTGCATTTTGCAATCAAGATATTACGCTTTCATTTGGTAGCATTGTGACTAAAATTTCCGCTCATTTGTTTCTATAATCTACAGAGTGGGGACCCAAAATATCGTAAGGCTTGGTCTCAGATATGTGAAATCAGCCGAGCTGAGTTTGCTAAGGTTTATCAACGCCTTCGGGTGGAGCTTGAAGAGAAGGTAGAAGAATACACTTCACCTATGCTCTACGGTTTTAACTAGAATGAAAAAAAAGGCATAACAATAGAACAATAAATTCAACAGGGAGAAAGCTTTTATAATCCATATATCCCCGGGGTGATTGAGGAATTGAACAACAAAGGATTAGTTAAAGAAAGTGAAGGCGCTCGTGTAATTTTCCTCGAAGGCTTCAACATTCCGCTCATTGTTGTTAAAAGTGATGGTGGTTATAACTACGCTTCAACAGATTTGACGGCTATTTGGTGAGTAAAGGATCTGCCTTTCTAAGATACATTCACTTGCTATGAGTTCTGCTGTTATAATATATATTTGCTTATGTACGTGACCAACTGCATTGTTCAGGTATCGCCTTAACGAAGAGAAAGCTGAATGGATTATATATGTTACGGATGTAGGGCAGCAGCAGCATTTTGACATGGTGTTTAAAGTAAGTTCGATTTTTTTTATTTTTTTTTTCGTTATATTGATTGTTAATGGTAATATAATTGGTCTAAACTAGGCTGCGAAAAAAGCTGGTTGGCTCCCGGACAATGATAAGACCTTCCCAAGAGTTAACCATGTTGGTTTTGGTCTTGTCCTCGGAGAAGATGGGAAGCGATTTAGAACAAGGAGTACGGAAGTGGTTCGCTTGGTTGATTTGTTAGATGAAGCTAAGGCTCGTAGTAAAGCTGCCCTTATTGAACGAGGTAAATCAAATTTTAGAGCTTTTGGATGGGTCGTCGAGTAGGGGTGGGCATGGATCGGGTATCTGAATTTTTGAGTGTATTCGAACCCAATCTTTTTTTTTTTTTATATATTATAGCATATATTGGTTCGGGTCGGGTTCAGTTTCAAGTTCAGGTACCTAGATCTTTAGGGTACCCAAATCCAAACCCAAATGGGTATTCAGTTTTGTACTCTAACCCGCGAGACGCGGGTACCCTCTAGTATCCAAACCCGAGACGGGATTTTCGGTATTTTGTCCATCCTCATCGTCGAGCATTTTCGTTTCAAGTTAATTCATATTGGATTTTGTTTATTCAGGTAAGGACAAAGAGTGGACTGCCGAAGAGCTTGATCAAACAGCTGAGGCAATTGGATATGGTGCTGTGAAGTAAGCTTCCACCTCCATATCTATCTTCCTTGATTGATTAAAGCAGATTTTTTTTTTTTGTTTTTGATCTTTTGTTTTTAACTTGTGGGTTCTTTTTTTTTCCAAAGGTATGCTGATCTGAAGAACAACAGATTGACAAATTATACATTCAGCTTCGATCAAATGAACAACAGATTGACAAATTATACATTCAGCTTCGATCAAATGCTTAACGACAAGGTGCTGAATCATTTTCTTGCTTAACTGAAATGTGTTTCATTTGATCTGATGATCGATAACGTTTCATTTGCAGGGAAACACAGCTGTTTATCTTTTATATGCTCATGCTCGGATTTGTTCAATCATCAGAAAGTCTGGTAAAGATATAGATGAATTGAAGAAGGTATTTTTCAAATCATCGATATAAGTATATAATCGAAGCATTAAGCATTTCAAAAGTTGATAAAGTTTAAGACTTTCTTTTGATTTTGATGACCCTTTTGTTCTTACGATCTCGTTCGTTTTTCTATTGCAGACGGGTAAGATGGCGTTAGATCATTCGGATGAACGAGCACTTGGGCTTCACTTACTCCAATTTGCTGAGGTAAGTAAGACATAATAATCAATGGATAACACCGCCACCCGTTGGGACGCATATTTGATTTCTTTTTCTTAATAATACGATGTTTAACGATTACAAATATTCACGATTGAACGATCTCCAGACGGTTGAAGAAGCATGTACAAACTTATTACCGAGCGTGTTGTGCGAGTACCTCTACAACTTATCCGAGTACTTCACCAAATTCTACTCCAATTGTCAGGTATATGATACGAAAATACTCACATCCTTCCTCGTATAAGTATTCTAAACGTTAGGGCTAGGCAAAATACCCGAAAAAACCTGTCCCTATCCGAGGAAAAAAAATCCGTAGATTCGGTTAATAAAATTATTAAACTCATGGTTTTGGGTTCGAGGTAGTCGTGTCTATCCGATTATATTTATTAATTTACAAAAATATCTTTCATTTTAATGATAATTACGAAAAGTACCATTATTATTAGGTTTGGTATGGATTGGGTATCTGAATTCGATCCGTATCTGAACCAATATATGCTTCAATACTAAAAGAAAATTCGGGTTCGGGTATTTTTGTTGGTTACCTGATTTATTGTTCATGTCTCACGGGTTCGAGTTAAGATACAAAATTGACTATCCATTCGGATTCGAGTTTAGTTAACCGGATACTCGACTCGTGGTCACCCCTACTAAACATAGCCGCCTTTCGTTCTACCTGCTACATACAATAATGAACAGCCAAACTCAGATGTTTCTTTATCGTAAAACATGATTCTTCGTAAACCCGTTTCAGGTTAACGGATCAGCGGAAGAGACGAGCCGTCTCCTACTCTGCGAGGCAACGGCCAACGTAATGCGGAAATGCTTCCACCTTCTTGGAATCACTCCTGTCTACAAGATTTGATTCATTGGCGATTTGAATATGTTTTTGTCTGATTCTTAACAGATTGATGTTCTACAAAAACTCCATGTGTTTTACTTTTTCAATGGATTTTGAAATTTATAAAAGCAGTTGTTATGCATAAAGAAGAAAGAGCAAAAGATTGTGGCTTTAGGGTTCATTCTCAACCCACCATTTTTCTTCTTTACAAGGTCCTCAATTCTCAATGAATTAGAACTTGGATAAACCTTTCTTGTTGATTCAAGCAATTATTTTAACTTTTATATTTTCTCCATATACTAAATAACATTGTTTTGACCAATGTTCTAAAAAGTCCGTCTAAGCGGTCTTTTAAAAAAAAAAGTGACACCAAAACGACGTTGTTTTGGTATTTAAAAAAACTAACAATGATATTTATCTACATAAATATTTTTTACCGCCTTTACTTTCATCGTTACATTCGTCTGTTTATATTTATTATACTGTCTCTTGTCTATTGACTTCATCTGAGGCTCTCATCCTCGCTTTCGTCTTTAATCCTCGTCTTTGCTTTCATCCTTATTTTCTTATCTGTTATCGTCTCTCGTATGTTGTCATCGCTTTCATCTCTTGTCATTGCCTTTATTTCTCATTTTTATCTTTGTTTCATCTCCACCATCGATTTCATCTCTCGCATTCACCCTTACCTTGTCTAACATCGTCCTCGGTCGACATCCATTTTTTGTATTTTGTTTTTTTATGATGTTTGTCGTCGTAAATTTTATGTGTGTTTTTGTTTATTTATAAATATTTTGAAATAAATATTTAGATATAATTAAATCCGTCTAGCAACACCTAACGCTTTTTTGAATATTGATTTTGACAAAAGAAATATTTTTTACAAAAACAAAAATTAAGATTAATTAGTCCTATATTTTTAGAAATCCGTGTTTAGAGCATAACCATTTTATATTCTTTTAGCAATTTATTATATTTACTTTTTCATCCAAACTTAAATTATAAATTATAAATTATAAATGAGATAAATTTGAGCATGGATGAAGAATTAATAGAATACAAAACATAACATCCAGATTCACATGAATGTAACAAAATCTCATTAAAATTTATGATGAATTGAATCCATATCGAACTTACAAGGAATGCATACATCTATATTCATATTGTACTACCATATTACACCCAAGTCATGCATGGAATATATATATATATAAGAGATGATGCATGATGATGATGATGATGATGATGATGAGATCATTTATCATCTCATATCATAATAGACCAAATGGAAAAGGAGACTTATCTAGGGTAATTAACAGGTGGTTCCAAGCCCAAGCCAAGAATACCAAGACTTGTCCTCATTGATGAAGGGGTGGCTCTAACAAAAAAAAATAAAAATAAAAAATACGATGATACATCACTGGATGTTACTTATTACTATTAGTAATATGAGTATTTTGGGTTAAAATTAACATATTTTATATTGAGTTTTACAATAATACAACTATCAATACCATCTTTTTCTATTTAAAAAAAAAAACCCATATTCTAATACTTACCAAGAGGTCCGAAGATGAGGATCTAGCCCCAGGATCCTTCTGAATGCTGCATTAAGGTAATAAAACCAAAAAAGGGAAAACGATGATCATATGGCCCTTAACGTGAAAACCCCATTTTTTTTTTCTCAAATGAAATGATTATTATAGATGCAAAAATTCAGACCAGGATGACACAAAGGAGCAGAATTCAGGTGAGAATTGATCTGAAGGAGCAGTAGGTGGTGGACTCTCTACAATAGCAGCCAAGAGCTCATAAAAACTAGGTGAGTTTTGCTGATCTTCCGATTGTAAATAAGGGAATCGCCCTATTGCACATTCAAGCACTGACATACCCAAACTCCAGATGTCACTACTGTAATCATATGTGCTCCCACTAATTCTCTCAGGCTGAATTGATCAAAAATGGAAAAAGGGTTGAGTTTATGTTTTTACAATAAAGAAAGATTCACCGTGTCATGAGATGTGATGATTGAAATGATCACTTACCGACATATAGTTGTAAGTTCCTACAAATGTGTCCCTCTGACCAATGGAGCTAGCCAAAGATGCACTGACACCAAAATCTGAAATCTTTACTTCCCCTTTATGATTTACAAGAAGATTTGACGGCTTAATGTCTCTGTGTATGACATGCCTTACGTTGTGTAGATATTCTAAACCTTGCAAAACCTGTAGAGCAAAAGATATGAAAGTTCAGAAAGGAGCTTCCTTTAGGACGTTTGAAACAGTTGAAGAGTTTTGGAGATTCATGGACCTGTTTACAAACAACAGCAAGGTACGGCTCAAGAATTGTATTCACTTGTTTTATCACATCGGCAAGAGATCCACGGTCCATGTATTCCAAGACAAGGGAAAATGCTCCATTGTGATAAAATGACTGATAACAAACCACAACATGTGGACATTGTGATGTTTGGTTGATTTTCAGCTCTTGCACGATTTGCTTACGGATTTCTTCTTGTATATTCATCTGGATGACCTGTGATGCATCATAAATATACTAATTCAGAAGCCAATACCCTTCTCTTGAATATCAATCTATCTTATTTCCATCTACTCCATATTGATACAGTGAATGTTTCAATTATCAAACAGAATCTATAGTTGAATTTTCATGCCATTTTACCACATGCACAAATTACACTCATATAATGGTAAAAGCAAACTTTCCTTCTCCAGTTAAATTATCCCCTAGAATGATTTTAAAAATACAATTTTCCTAGTCCATTTTTTATCTCCCCTTAAGATAAAGACACATAAAATTCAACCATCATAAGACTATAGAATGAACCCCTCAGAGATCCAAATAACAAAAGGCAAAATCTGTATTTGCTTTTACACACCTTCATAGCAAATAACTTGCCAACCCATTTATGCCGAACAAGTTGCACGACACCACCACTTCCTTTTCCAATGACTTTCACTGTCTCAAGGTCTTCAGGGGTAATTTCAAAATCAAGCTCCTTGCTATCAGATGGCTGTTGAAGAGAAAACATAGTAAACACAAATATTCTCAATAGACAACAGCTGATGATTTCCAGAGGATTCGTTCTGAAACATGTGTTCAAAGAGAGAAATGACCATTGATTCCTTCTCATCAGACATCAGCCGCAGCCCCTTCTGGTTCAGAAGCAAATCTCCATCGTGGAAAGTACCACTCGCAGTCCTATGATTTTAACAAGACATAACATGATTAGACAGATCTTCGTTTTGTGATCAATAACAATACATGTATTCAAACGAACAAGAAATCAAGTGTCTCCTAATTGAAAAGAAAATGACCAGCACTTTTCCCTACGGATACGGAATCTCAAATCGTTGAACTTTCAGTAGCATCATAGGGAACTGCATAGGTCTTAGACGCAGTTAACACTCCAATAGTTGGATGATTCATTTACCATATAAAGCTACACCTTCGAGATTTCAATCTACGATGGTTTTGAGTTGCTATTTCAAGAAACAAATCAATCTAACTGGTTTGAGAACAAAGAATCGAAACTTACAAGAAGGAAGAGATTGGAGTTTCCTGAGCTGGAACAGAGAGCTTGAGCTGCTTCAATGGCGTTTTAATCTTCATCTTCTTCGTGAGATGATCTAGGGATTCCGCTCGCTAGGGCTTCAGATGAGCAACTCCTCCGAGAAATATAGAAATTAAAACGTTTGTTTGTATTATTAACGGACTAGTAATTCGAACGCCAAGAACCGCGAGGAAAACACATTGAATATAAAAAAAAAAAAAGTGAACAAAAAGTTTCGACGAGATAATTACTAAACTACCCTTCAGCCCATTAAACCAACACAGAAAAAGCCCATGCTGGCCCATATTTTGGCACCGGATGTTTTTTTTGTTCAGATTCTTCCGATTTCAAAATTATATATTTTTCGGTTCAAATTTTTAGGATTTTAAAATGTGTTTGGGTTGTTTGGTTTTTCGAATATTAAATCCAAAATAATTCGTATTATATTTCGGATATTTGGATGTTCTAAATGATTCGAATTCTTCGGTTAATTTGATTTGTTTGGTTACGGATAATTCAGATTCTTCAAATAATTTTAGTTTTTAGTTATGAATAATTCGAATTCGATCCAGATTCCACGAAATTTTTGGTTATTTAGAATTTTTTTGTAATTCAAATAATAAAAATACATAAATTTAAGTTTTTTTATTTTATTTATTTTTCATTTTAGATTGTTTGGTTATTTGGGTTCTCCGAATCGAAAGGATTCAAGATTTGAATATATAGGTTTTGTTGATAACCCAAATAAATTATGTCAACCCTTACTTTTGATTATGATGTATTAACATTTAAAGTTCCTATGTTATATATTGAAATATTATTTTAAAATTTAAAAAAACTATATTTTATATATTTCAAGTTTTTTTATAAAAAAAACAAAAACGCCTATATATGAGATACCATTGATATAATCTCAAAGTCAAATAAAGATTTGATGAACAAAACACATTGTTTTGAAATCATACAACAACACAATCCATCGCCATTGTGATACACTGATGGACCAAGAGACAACATTTGATATATAGTTTCCTCATGGATCACATATAGAAGATTATAACAGTAAGACAGATTGATAAATTTGCATCAAACACAAAAAAAAAGATTCGACAAGGTAATCACCAAGCCTTTCCACGACCATATTTGACTAGGAGCCATTGGCTCGTCGTATATATCAATGAACCAGGTCTGATTGGTCTTCTCGATTGTAACACCACCAGGTCCCTATAGAGGAAGTAACATAAATATATTCATAAAGAGGAAATTGATTGATTAGAAAAAAGACTTAAGACAATGGATTTACCTTTTTACCCCAGATAACAACACTTGGGTCGCCCTAGATCACCATGTACTTTGTGTCTCCGACGAAAAATCCATTTGGAGCAAGTGTTCTAGGTTCATTAAAATTGTTCATGATTCCAGTGAATTCCTCAAGCTTGAACTGAAACAATAGCAAACACTGAATACTGAACAGATAAGACAAAACAATTCATTTCATGATTTAAGGGGAACAATTCAATTGTGCATCCAATCAAGAAACCATGTATAAAATAAACACGACTATTGATTGTTGGAAAACAACGAAACATAACGAACGAATAAAAATTTACTTTCACGTTCAGTGTGAAAGCTACGCTCATTTTAAACAACGATCACAAATATTTATTACGACACAAAGAAATATAAGATGAGGCAAGAGTCTAATTCTCAATGATTTACAATATATATGTGTGTGTAATAAACCACAAAAAAGTTCTGTTTTTTCTCTCTTTTCCTCTTTTTCTCTTCATCTTCTCGATGAATTTTGATCGTTTCTTAATACCTCGTTATATAAACATGAGAGAAGGAGATTTGAAAAAAAATGAGGTGTCTGAAAAAATATAAATATTGTGTGTCTCATTATTTTTATTCATTCGTTATTTTTCGTCATTTTTCAACATTGATTTCATCTATATTCAACTGTCTATTTCATAAATATCGCCTTTAGTTAAGAATATTACCCAAATTAATAAAGCTTTGATAGTTTCATAGATGAATACAAATCAAGAGCTGGATTCGAAAGTAAATGTCAAATCAACTTGATCAGACATTCAAAAGCAGATTTGGTGGACATAAAAACTTTAGAATTTTTTTTTCAATGACGTTTAGTGAAGCTTTGATCACCATTCTGAGGACATCCAAACAATACTCGAAATTAATTGGCTCATCAAGAAATTCAAGATAATTGATAATCAGGTTAGGGCAAAGAATTTAAAAAAATGAGCCAAACTAGATCGGGAGCAAAACCTAATCAAATCAATATTAGAAAAGGTGTAGATTCAACACAGATACTAACACAAAACGCAAAGCCTCGAACATATCCTACATGTATAGCAATCGGGACAAAACAAATCTCAGTTCATTGTAAAACATAATATAAAAGTATGCATTAATGAAATCTTGTAGAAGATGACTAATACGTGAATAATCGATCGGACACGAAATTATCAAACAGTATATGTTTATTTACTTATCAATCTTTAAGTACACTTGCTGTTTTCTACAATGTACTAAAGATTCCCAAACATTTAACTCCCCCTGAGTTAAATGTGTAAATACAACTCACACTGTTTCCCTTTTTCAACCCAGTATCTATTTAAGTGCACCTAAAACTCTGAACTTTTCTGTTCTCTGTTTCGTGCACTCGCCCGATACTCCACAGACTTCTTGATCTTCATTTTCAACTTCAGATCAATTTATCTGTCACCCTCACGACTCAGCAACCACCTCCTGGTCTTCAGCTGCGCCGTTGTGCTGAAAATCTTCAGCTTTGAATCCGGTCGATTCAAATCATCCTTATTCTTCTCCTTGTTCTTCTAGTTGACTCGTTCCAGCCGTCTTCATTTTAAATTTAAGCTCCCTCAATATTCTCAACCACCTGAAACACAATACATAAAACTCGATCCAATTTTTACTGCATTAACAATATCAATGAGATCAATATCTAATAACCAAATATGTATTTAATTACGAAAAAAAACAAAAATCACGATTTCAACGGATATGTATACGGATTTGTATATTAACACATAAATGCATTGTATATTTGTAAATCTATCATATGTATCTTCCCTCAAACTATAAATTCATTACATTTTATATTTAAATCTTTTGTAGGTCATAATTGTTTTTTCTGTTTATCTTTTCATTAATCCTTGATACGAAATATTCTCGAAATCTTATTAAATATTTTTTAAATATCTTTATATCGATCAATTAAAATTTTGTGAAGATTAGAAATGAACCCGTACAATGCACGAACAATTAATATATGATATTACTTTGAAATTTTATTGTTTTCTAATAACATATTATATATGATTACATGATATTATTTTTTATTTATTATATTTTTAGATATTATATGATAGATGTTAGATGTAATATTACCATTTACACAATTACTTTTAGCATTATATTAGCAAACATTGAATGTAAATTGTAAAATTTTAAACCGGTAAAATATTCGATCCAAGTGTTAGAATTAATTAAATATTATGACCCATGTAACTTGGGCTTTTGGGCTTTAATATTAAAGTAGATCACTTTGATGGTTAGGTATCTATTAAAAAATTAAAGCCCGTGTGCAATTATCTAATTAAGGCCCATCTCTCCTTACCCATATAATATTAGGGTTTAGGGTTTCCTAAACCTATAAAAAGGGAGACCTTACCGTCTACGCTTTTATCCATCAAAAGACAAATCACAGAAAGGGTAAAAGGAGAGAGAACAAACCCTAGTTTCAGAGTTTCTTAAAAGTTTTTTTTCCGCTGCACAACATGGATCCAGGTAAGTTTCTGATCTATGTTATTATAGTGAATATTGTATGAATTATGCAAAGCCTGATCCTATTTGTGTTTAGTTTTTCATAAAAAAAGTTAAATCTCTGAATGCCTGAAATTATCTAACAATTGGTATCAGAGCCTGCTGTGGCTAAGTATAATTCATCAATTAAAGTTTATGTTTTTTGATTGTTGAATAATGGGTTGGTATTCGTATATTAGCACCGAGATCGTCCACATAAATTTCCGACGTAAATATGTTCGTTAAATATGAATCTTGTTGCTTCGATGAATGTAATCATAAAGTAAAGGGCATAATTATTGCCACGTCTAATTTATCATTCTTTTGAATGTTTTGTTTTGCCCACATGTAAGCACTTGTGTATGCATATATGATGATCTGAGTGTCTCTCTATATTAGTGGTGTATAAACATGTTTTTAAAGTTTAGACATGCGTATATGAATTGATAATTATTGAGATTTATCAAATCATG